>JBBBDQ010001535.1:1170000-1205932 GCA_037127315.1 Ascarosepion bandense | reverse complement strand
ATATATACTTAAAGAATTGATATTTAGCATAATCTCAGCAGTTGCTCCACAAATTCAAATTTGAAGCTTTGAATTAAAATGTTATTGCTTTACATTTGCTTCATTGTAAATATGTTAAGTGAAATTTGTTCTTTTCAATTAAGCTGCTAATAAAATTTTAAACTTGACCAGAGCTTATTAAAAAAAAAAAAAAAAAAAAAAAAAAGAAGCAATTCAGCTGAGCTAAATAAAAGGAAAATTCATCACTCAAGTTTCAATTTTATCTAAACTTATTTATAAATGGAACTTTGTCTGTGTGTGTATATCCGTTACCTATAGACTCCGAAACAGCTGCACCGATTTTCTTGAAAATTCACACAGTTGTACTATAAGTGTCTGTGAGTGTTCTTAGCTAGGTTTTGTGTCGAGGTACCTCCGATAAATATCAAATTGATAATCGAAAAAAATCTGGTTATAGAAGGTGTGGTCCGATTTTAATCAAATTCGATACACTCATAGATAAAGACATAAGAAACGATATTCAGAAGTTTCAAGGTTGCAGTTCTTAAAATAGTGCAGAAAATTTGATATTGATACCAGGAAATCAAAATTTGACTTACATCCATTCATTTTTCTTTCAGTCTACGGTTTTGCTTTAACTGGAAACAACTATTGCTTTTTAGTCTTTCGTGCCAACGTCCAAAGAGTCTGAGCTCTAGGACCATGGATTAGTTTTAAAGCTTTCATTACTGCTAGTACTAGATAACTAAATTTTGCAAATGAAAACAAGATGTTAAATTTTTAAATGGGCAAAAAAGTAGATTATCTGCTAATAATTTCATGTTTTAAAGTAACAATTAGCATTGATTTCAATTTTTACAAATTTTGATATTTACTAACTATAGTTCAGTTTTGCAGAGAGCCAATAAAGTAACCTGGAAGAAGTAAATAGCTTACCAGAATAAGCTGCTAATCACCACAGCATCTGCTCTTCTGAAATATTTAGGGGTATTCGGGGAGTGGGAAATTGTGTCATTATTAAACAAAACTATTCAACTCAAAAACTTGGAATGACAGTTCTTTGTTAATTTACATAAAATTGTGTCCAATGTTTAATTTCTCAAATCCTATTGCACCATAATGAAAGAAAAAGAGCACCTACCTTTAAAGATGTGTAATATATGATTTAAGCTGTATGGAACTCTTAACTTCACTTTCAGTGTACATTTTGTTTTATTTTAAAATTTCATCATATTGTAATTAAATTTTACTAAAAAAAAAAAAAAAATCCTGGAAAATTCAAGTCTGAATTTAAATATGTTTGAACAATAAAATACCTTTATTTTTTAAATATAAGCAATTCCTAGATATTTGGTTGTAAACAGATTAATATTTTTAATGCATTACTTGAAAAACTGCCTTTAAATTTAAAATAGTTATGACATCATTTCTTCTACAGATACTAAGAATATTGTAAATTATCAGCTACATTTGTTGAAATGTCAATCTAAATAGGAGGTGCATTGTGGTACAGTGGATATCGGCTCGGAACGAGAAACCGGGGAGCCGAGTTCAAATTCCAGTTGAATCCATTGTATTCACTTACGCGCAAATACCCTTGGGAAAGGTATTAATCCGTCTCTTCCTTTCAGTTATCAATGGCAACCTACTGCGGGATAATCTTCTGCCCAGTCAGTCGTGTCTCTTTTGAGACATGATCGCCCAAGCGTGTATCACGTATGGCACTTTAACTGACTGATGTATTGTACGTTTTTCTACCTCATGAAGTCCTGAATTAAAATTCTCAAATCTTCAATACACAAAACGCATATTTCTCATTGGTAAAGTTTCATTTAGGTAGCAATATGTACAAAAATCTAATGTATGCAGATGATATTAATGCACCATTCAGTGTGATCAAATCTACACTTAGCATATTGATTGATGAATTACCAGTTTCTCTTTTAGCATTTTCCTTTTCTGCATAAGATATACACCTGCATTAAAGTTCTCATACTAGGTGCCTTCACGCACCTTTTGAGAGAAAAAAAAAGGACATGCCAAATGTGTATGGTTAATTTTATAATCTTTGTGTCATCAAAAAAAAAAAATTTGAGAAAATTATGAATTAAAAATTGCCTACTATATAAACCTGGAGATGTTTGTAAAAGTTTTTTAAACTTTATGAAATAGTGACATAATAACTTAACAGAATTTTTATAAATTCCCAGATTTTAAAAATCTGCTAATTAATGAATTTCAATAAAATTTTCTGTATGTATTCAGTTATGAAAAGAATATTTTTTAAATATTTTTTTTGAAATCAATCGTCCTACCCACATTTCCTGAAATCTCAAAATATATTTTCAAATACTATATTTGTATGAGATCAAACCTGAAGAAATTAAATTAAAATTTAATTTGAAACTTCAACCAGTAATGTATTAAAACATGTCTGAATCTGAAAGTTTTGTTTTTCCTTTTTAAACTTTTTTAAAATACTTCCATAATTATTTTTCTTGGACACTTCTGGAAGTTGTTAGTAAATGTTTTAATAAAAAGTTTATTAATGAACCAAGCATTTTTTTTTTTATTGGTTTATAACTATATACAAAAGTCATGTAATTAGCATGTATGGAAGACCATCCATAAAACTATTTTTTTACCTTTCACACATGAGCTTCTATTTATGTACAGATTATGGTCACCCATATGTCAACTGTCTCATGAGACACTCCTAAATTTTTGTAACTTTTCATCAATCATGGCATAATCTAAATAGGCTGTAAACTAAAAAATATTTCGATATGAAAATGTTATTAAAGAATACAAATATTGTTTTCTTTAATTCTATGGAATAACACTATAAAAAAGAGATTTTATTAGATTGATTGAAAGGCAGAATATAAAGACATTTTATAATTAGTCATGTGTTCCCCTTTTAAACTGCTTAGACAAGAAGTGATACTACTTAACCAACTATTAAATTTTGTCTTTATATTATAACTAAAGACAAAATTTATACATTCTACTTGTAGAATAAGTAATCTGTAACACAATACAAGTTCTTTAAGCTTGTACCAGAAGAGTACAAACATCTATGGGGAAAATAGCTTTTTGTAGCATAAAGCTACTGGGGCTTATTATAAGGATTTAGCTGAAGATTAAATCTGTTGTGAACTGGAAATAATTATTTTCTGATTGATAGATTATTTAAGTTGATCGACAGCCATAATTCCAATGATTGTGATATTTAAGTAATAACGTAATTAAAACAAGGGGCAGAGATTTGTTTTCCCCTGTAATAATTTAATGAAATTAAGTACAAACAAGAATCTTAACTCCAAACAATATTACTAAATTTGTGTTACCACATTGAACACTGCTTTTGGAATTAAGCTTCAGGTTGGTTGGATATATTTTTGGCTTGTGTGTAAGTGATAACCTTAACAGCAGACTATGATAGATTTACGGGAAGTGCCAAATTTTGCTTATGTAGTTATAGTTTTATGGTAGGTGATACAATCACTAGTAGGCTGGGATTATTAATGTTATGTGAATGCACTTTATGTTCAGACCTAAACATGTTTATGATTCCAGGTAAAAAAATATTAATTTCAATATTATAGGGAAAATTTTGTGCCTGCTATTGGAGACTGGAGTACAAACAACTTCAATTGCAATAAATGTTGCAATTTTTTAACCTATTAAAAAACGTTTCTTTTAATAATGACGTATTATTTTTTTAAATAAATTGTAAAAATTCTGTATATTTTGTTGCCATGTATCTATAAAGATTGATCACTACAGGAATATTAGAATAAATTTATTTATAATTATTCATCAGTCTTTAAAAAATAACATACAATATTTTGTAGGTTTTATTTACACTAATTTTTTTAAAAATTTAGTCTGGATATCTTTAGTGGCATTGTTACTTTTGTGATATTATTTACACTTTGACCCATTAACAGCAGATATCTGATGAATTAAACATTTTATATAATATTAAGTATAAACAAAATTAGTCTCATTTTTTGTTAGCATATAAATGAGTGATATATAATGAATAGATTAATTGAAATGTTTTACATTAGCCTTAAATCACAAGCTTCTTGGAGCAAATCAGCACATAAATCAAATTGTGATTAGATTATTTACAATTCAAAATTAAAGAAGGATCTATTAAAAAACTGAATATTTGAGAGTTGAAGAGTAGATTTTATTAGGTTGCTCCAAAAGTAATGCATTTATCTTATCCAGCATGTTTTAGTTATGGCAGCAGTTCAACCTTTTTGCCAATAATTAATAACTGTTTGCTTTGTCTGGCTAAATGACATGTGACATGAAAGTGCATACAAAAGAGGTCTATCATTGAATTTGACCTAGCAGAAAAAAATTGCACCTACTGACATTCATTGAGGTTTGCAGAATGTTTAGTCATGAAACAGTAAATGTGAGCACAAACAGTAGGTAATATATTTCAGTAGTGGTTGATGTTTTATAGCTGAAAATTTGCTTTCTGCAGTAGACTGGTTGGCAGCCAAAGCTATAGAACCCAACATGTCCTGTTATTTAACCCATAATTGGAGGGAAGAAACTGGTTAATACCTTTCCCAAAGGTATTTGCACCTAAGTGAATGCAAGGAATTCAACTGGAATTTCAACTTAGCTCCCCAATTTCTCATTCTGAGCCGATATCTGCTGCATCACAATGCATATCCTTATATATTATGCATTCAATACTTTTTTTTAAAAATAATAATTTAAATAGTTTATTGAAAATAAAGAAAATTTTGGTTGAGATGTTGCCTTAGATAAAAGTTTTGTATTATGAAAAAATATTTCCATTGTTGGATTTGTATAAATAACCATTTATTTCTAAATATTTTGTAATTGTTTCTGCATAAATCTTAAATTTTGCTTAGACAAGGTAAATTTATGCTTAAATAGTCTTTAAAAACTCATATGGAGAGATCTTCCTTCATATAATAGAAACAAAGAAATTTTGAAAGATAACTAAGCACTATGACATTATTTATAAATTTCATCTCACACAGGCTAGATGATAAAATGTATTGAAGTTAAAAAAATTTTTTTTTTATCTCAAAATTGTCTGAAACATAATAGTCTATATTGATACAACTTGATAAAAACTTTAAATTTTTTTTTTTGCAGACTATTTCTACAATATAATCTAATGAATTCTACAATAGTTTAGATTCAAATATTACAGAACTTCTGCATCCTGGTGCTTTAGTTTTGGTGAGGTGAGTAAACCTTTTGATGTCTGTGTATATATATATATATATATATATATATATATTGTTTAATGAAACCTTTCAATATGCATTACAACTTAAAAATACAAATTCATAATTTGATAAGTATTGAATTGGTTAATCATTCTATTCTATTTCTGAAGAAGTTTTTATCCTAGTAATGAGCTAGCTCAAATACATACTCTTATAATTATTTGTTTTCAGTAAGATAGGCATTGTTTTGTGGCCTAAATAATAACAATCATGCATTTACACTTATTTTCTATATAATGTATAGCTTTTAAATATAATAACAATTAAGGAAGTTATTTATTTCAAATATATTATCAATATACCAAAAAAGTAATTCCTTTATGTCCCAAAAGTAAAACATTGGCCATAATTTAAATGTATATTAAAAAAATAATCATAACATAAAACAGCAGGAAGTAAATTTTAACTTCAAAAGTGTTTTGTTTAAAGTATTTTCACTAGTTACAACCTTCAAGAAGATGCTTATTTGAATTAATTTATACATTGGATATAATATACAATTTATCAAACATTTTTGCATAAAGAATTATCATTCTGTTCTTTGCTATTTAGACCAGTATGCTGATCTTTGTTGTGATAATCACTATTACTTTTTAATTATTTTTTTTTTAAAACTATGTTTCATCTGTTTGGTTAGTATAACAAGCAAAATGGACATGCTGGTTTGAACAGTAAAGCATATGAAAATTTAAAAATATTAACATTCTAATTGTCATTCCTCAAAGAATATAAAAATTGCATTATATTAGATACTTCCATAGATTAGATAAAAATGACCATACCATGATGAAAAAGAACCCAAAATAAAGAAAATCAGCTTTATTGTCAAAATCATTGAGGAATGATTTTTTTTAATTATATTTTTAAATTATTTTTAGAATATTCAAATTTTGGATAAAAATCTTGTTTTTCTTGCCTCCTGCAGTGGCCAAAGATTAGTATAGGAAAAAATTAAATAATTTTTGGATTTCAATGAGACTTTCAGGATTTATTCACAATTTTGGTATAAACATTTTCATTTTACATGTTACTCCACACTTGAATTTTATGAAATTGAGAAATAAATTTTTGTACTGCTTTTATATTAGTTATACACAGAACTCCTTAATTTTTTTTTTTTTTTGTAAAGCAGAAGCCCCAGTTACCAAAAATCTGCTCTGAATTATAAACTAAAAACTAAGATTATTTAATTAGAAAAATTTCTAATTGCTTTTATGTATAAGATATATTATAGACTATTGTAGGTACCTCTATTAAATTAGAACCCACCCCACAAAAAAAAAAACAGCATAGTATGAATAAAAAGGCCCAAAACTTAAGTTTTTCCATCAAAATGTTTATAATATTAAGAAGAAAGATCAAAGTAATTTTTATTTTTTAAAATTTTTTAATCCCTTCTAACATCGTCAAAATTTTGGCAGAAAATTTTGTTTTGATTTGAGTTAGCGTGGCAGAAAATGTTACAACTGTTTACAATGGATCATGTAATGATTGCATCACCCACTTTTTTTTTTTTGGTGATAAACACATTAATTTGGAAATTGTTGCAAAAATCAAATAATTGTCATATTTTAATGAAACTTTCAGTACTCATTCCAAATGAATGTAATTGTTTTTTTTTTGTTTTTTTTTAAATCTTGGTGAAAATACTTTTTTTAAAACTGTTAATCCCCTCCACGTAAATCCATGAAATTTTTACAAATTTTAATTGGCTGCAAACTATTTTTTTTTTTTTTTTTATTAGCTAAATGCAGGACTCATTGGGGAATATAAATCACCTATTATTATTTTTTTTACAACACTACTCGAAAATCTGCTTAACAAATGCAATAAAACTGATATAATTTAATAAGCTTTTAATTGCTAGAATAAATAATAATAATTAAGGACATTGTAGTCTGAAAAAAAAAAAATTCTATTACTAATAAAATTTTAAAAGAATTGTTTTCATTTTTTTTATCATAATAATTAATAAAGTTCTAAAAATTTTTTTTTTTTTTTTTTTTAATCATATCACCCCGAGCAAGGCGGTAACGCCACTGATGCGCAGGGGGCTACGTAAGGGTAAAAAGAATGGAAAAGAGAAAGCCGGAAACCACATCCTATTTTTAAAATCTTCTAAAGAACTGTTGCCTTAATTTCTTTTCTTGTCAAGAATTGATGATTATATTGCCTATTGAAAAGTTTAATAAAAATAGTTCACCAATTATATTTTTAAAATAATTAAAAAAAAAAAAAATGTGTGTGTAAATATGTTCATTTTTATTAAGTATGATTTTCCATACGGGTCATATTGATTTTAGAAGTTAACAAGTGTTTTGTATTATTCCCCTTACATGGAAAACAACAGAAACCGCACTTTGATTAAAGTCTCTTCAAGAGGTTTATAAAATTCAACAGCCTGTTTTGCAAGTCATTCCTTAAACATTTAAAGTAAATAGTTTTTCAATTCCTCAATTTTTTAATTAACTGTGACTGTAGGTGCATTAACTAATATGTATAGCACAAAAAAATGTGAAAAAACATTTTCATAATTGAACTTCAAAATCTTCACAATAAAAGTTTGTTTTTATTAAATTTGAAGAATTATCATGTATGATAACTTTTTATATACTGTTTGGGAAGTAACTAACTGACCATTAAAAAAGTTCTACTTGAAACCTTTCTATGTGGTTCCCCATTCTTTTCATTTCCACGCATTTATGAATCGCTCAGCAAGAGGCATCTCAAATCAGACTTTAAAAATTTTCATCTTTTATATTAATTGTGAATGTAGGTATCTTACAGAAATTGAAAAAGCTTTCCTTTTTATATTTTTTATAACCTGTGTTTGGTTTGTTGTCCATTAAAGCAACTTTTACATTTTAATCCCTAATTTTCTAATTCTGTTATAAAAAAAAAAAATCAGTCAACACTTTAATTTAACAGCTATGTTAATTTAACAGCTATGTTAAAAAAATGCATTTCTGCAATATTTTAAACTTAAAATAAGTTTTGGCTTCATATAAATTAATATTTGTCAAATAAAATTTCAGAAAAGTATAGATTATTTTTTAAAGATTTTCTTTTTAATAAAGAGAATTACATTGTGCTGATAAATTGCTAAAATCAGCGACTTTTAGCAATTTCAAAACAAAAAATGCTTACAATCAGTTTAAATTAGTTTTAAAATATAGCAAAGTATTTTTATTATAGGAAATATTCAATTTAATCTATTAGCTTGAAGTTAAAACCAAAATAAAAGCTTCAAGAAAGATTCTTCATTTTTAAAAGTTCATTTTAAACCTTAGTATCATATTTCTTTGGAGGTACATACTTAAAAACATTCAAGCTGGACACAATGGGTTAACTCAAAATTAGAAAGCTACTTTCACATGAGATGTGTACAGTTCTCTCATTGTTAAACATCATTTATTTAGCTATCATACTATTTTAATTTATGAATAAGATTTGATAAAACATTGTTTTCCTTCTTGTAAATATGGAACCAATCATACATAAAAAATGTTAATGTGAGAGAAACTATCATGAAGTAATTAAGTGGAAAAAAAAAAAAAATTTGGCATAAGTTTTTGAAGATGCTTAAAACAAAAGCAATAAGTTTTATACAACTTAAAAGGTTTTCTTTTTATTTATTGATGCTTTCTTGATTTAATGCATAAGCACATTATCTGCTTCTTATTTTAACACAAATATATGATAAAAATTTTTAAAAATTGATCACCCATTTTATTCAAATTGTTTTCATAAAACCACTTCTAATACACATTGACAGCTTTTTTAATCTAAGCAATAAAATAATTTCTCTGATATTAAACAGTATTGCATACAAATATTTCTAATTCAAATGTTTGCCATGAATAAAAAACATTTAATTTTTTGTGCTAATATACTTGATTGCTACCAATTGCATTAAAATTTTACATTTCCTAGAATTTCAGATATTTATTTTCCTAAGTCAAAAGAAGTTTAAAGTTTTTAAATAGATTTTTTGTAAAGTTCCTGAAAAAAGTTCCCAAACAATAGTTTATTCAATTGTAGAATTTTCACCAATGGAAAAATGCAATCGATTAAAATTGAAAGTTTTGTTGGTTTATATATTTGAGCTGTCATTTTTTGGTACTATGCACTTTTTGGCATATTAAGTGATAATGAAACACCTTTATTTAATCTTATTTCAAATAAATATTACAAGTGTATTAATATAGTTTTTATAACTGCAGATCAAGCTTTGTAAATTAATCTTTAAAAATGTTAAAGTTCTTAGTTTGTGTATGTGTTTTTTTAGCTGGTTTGTTTTTATTAGGCAAGAAATAAAGTAAACAGTATTATTATGGGTGTAATTTTTTTTTTTTAAATAAGATATAGGAATTACTTATACTAGCAGTTTAAAACAATTACTAATACTTATTGCTAATTAATGTGTCTTTGCAATAAAAAGGTTCATGAGCCACTTAAAATAGTGTTATTGAGATTGTTGCATTAAGGAGGCAGCGTTAAATATAAGTTAACCTTAGATTTAAAAAGAGGCTGCAGTAATCAAGGAAGAATCTCTTTGGGAAATGTTCAATGAAAAAGCTATCCAAATGGAACTTCTTTCTTACTAATGAGGCTGGTGGAACAGAGAAATTTAGCTTGCTGAAATATTGATATAGTACTAAGGTTTGCAAGGTTTTATCTGTGAGATAGCAGTTGTAGAGCAGAAAATAATTCACCAGGTCACAAAGACACTTTTGAACAAAGCCAGAAAGTGAGAACTGGACTGCCCTGGCCCTGATATGCCAGCAATGCTCCATTTTTGGTCTGAAAGAGAATAGCAGGTGGAGTCAGGTACTTATTGAAGCAGTACAAAGATCCAACCATTTTTCCAGCATCTTTAGCAAAGGTTTGTATATGTGGTCTATTTGAGGTTTGGTGTAAACTTTAGTTCCAATAGGCATTCAAGGCATCATTATAGTGGAACATTACAAGCCAGTTCATCTGCCATTGTTGGGAGCTGCCCCAAGAATACACTGTCATATCATCTTCATATTTATTTATCTGAGTGTTTTTGACAGATCATTAATAAAAAGCAAAAAGAGAGCAGGACCTAGAAGGGGAATACTTACATTGATACTGTGGGCTTCAGAAGACTGACCATTATCAATAACCTTCATGGACCTACTTGTTAGGAATGATTTGATAATTGAGAAAAAAAATTAATTCCATAGCTAGACAGCTTGTGTAGCAACAGCCTATACACCACCTTGTCAAAGGTCTTTGATATATCTAATGCAATCATTCTTGTGATGAATTTATTGTCTGACTGATTCATAAAATAAATTGTAGCTAGTAAATCAATGTTACTCATAATTGTGAAAATCCATATCAGCATAATTGGACTGATAACTTAATAGAAAATATACTAAGAGCAATAATGTAAATTTTCCATATTCAAATTAAAGAATAAATGTTTGATATTAAAATTTACTTATTTAACAGCATTCAGTGGTTTAGACCAGATTTACATAACTAAAAATGTCGTTCCTATTAACAACAATTGTGTTTACGCACAACTAAGAGAATTTAAATCAACATAGCAAATCATCCAAAAGCATTTAGATTTAAATATTAGCAATTATAAAATTTATAGCAAAATATTTTTTCTTTTATAAAAAATAATTAACTGATAACTTGTCTCAAAACTGACTTAAGCATACTGTTCAGTTTTGACTGAGTAAAATAAAATTTGCATGATTTATGATCAACTACAGGAGGCTAGGGAGGGATTTAAAAAAAAAAAATTAGGTTTGTTCAAATTTGTAAAGTGTGTTCAGCCAAAATCTTTTCAGCAACCATTTGTAAATATACATGAAGTAATTTTAACAGATCTTGTGAAGTTAATGAGAAAAACTTCCAATTTATTTTTTTCTACACTACATGTCACTACAAAAATTTGCTCTTCCAAATACTATACTTACTAGTTAATGAGCTTAATGTTTTTTTTTTAATTACAGGCTCCTATGATTTTCTGAACCTTAAACTTTAATAACCTCCAGGAATTCCAGAAATGCTTTAGTGACAAATATTAAAATGTTTGTCAGACTAAAGAGGCTTTCTCAGAATATAAACATAGAGAATAAATTTAAGTTTTTGATTATATTTATCTTTCATTTTATTCAATATTCATGAATTTTCAGCTATCTTTGTAATATAAAATCAGATGAAAATTTAAATACTTTAATTAGTCAATATTAATTCTATATTAGCTTATTTCATAAAAATTATAAAAATTGCAAGTTTGTTTTTAATATTATTCTTGAACTGCAAAATTTTAAATTGTAGCCTTGCATTATGGTAGATGTTTTGGTTATATCTAAAATATAATTTTTCTTTATCTATAGATCCAGAAAAAATGAGCTGAAGAATGAAATAAATATACATACAAGCTTCTTATGAAATGACATTTACAAATAACTTAGATTATATACATGGCCCGCATACACTGAATAAAAGAATCGAAATTTAGAATACTCATTTTGTTTTACAAGACTGTCAAATTAAGGTTTATAGAGAATAATTAGCATCATTACATCTAAGCTTTGACAAAGTTGATTAGCGAAAGTTAGTGTACTCCTAAAAAACTATAAGTTTAATACTTAACTAGGAGGTAGCCAACTTTACACATTTCATGCATCAGTTGTTCACACAGGTTCAGATGCACCATACAAGTCTTGTAATAAAAAAAAAAGATATAAATTACTGATTAAAAATAAGAGGAAGATGAGCATGGCTTCTCTTGATAAGACTTGAGATATGGTTTTTGTTCAGCTTTTAATGTTTGAATTAATTACCAAGAGCAGCAGATAATTCTTTAAATTCTCAGAAGTTAATGTCAGAAGTACTTGGATTGAGAGAAAATCAATTATTCTCAACAAGTTCTATCTGTATTTTACAACACTTTCATAATATTTTCATAAAATTTTCATATTTGCGAACATTTTCTGCTTCTCTTTTTCTATAGTGAAAAAGAAACAAAATTTTAATACAGAACTATAAATATTTGCAAAATAAGGTACAACTTTATAGTGACAAGTGTCAGAAAAAGCAGTTGAATATAATGAGGTATCTCCAAAGATTCACATACCATGATGGGAAAAAAATGCCAAAATTGAAACAAAGCTTTCTTTGTCAGAATCTTTAAGTAGAACAACTAAAAGGATTTTTAGGTTATGAAATAATATTTATCCTTTAGGACCTTTGAAATTTTGCTTTTCTCATGTTAACATGTAACCATATAATTTATGGTCACATGGTCTAAGAAATTAATTGATGGTCTAAGAAATATGAGCACCATTTTGTGGTGAAAAGCACTTTTTTAAATTCTTGTAAACCTCAGGTAAGTGTTGAATTTTAAGGAAACTTTCAGGATTTATTTAAAAAATAATTTGAAAATAAATTGTGTGTGTGTGTGTATACCCCTTCTCCAACTATTTAACATTATGAAACTTTAAGTTCATTTTTGTAGTGCTTGATGTTTATATAAACTATGAGAAAAAGTCATTAGAGAAATTAAATCAATTGTTCTTTTGTAAAACAGGAACCCCAGTTACAGAATACCTGTTCTGAATCATTAGACAAAAGTATAGATAATCTAATTTGAAACATTATTTGCTTTAAGTTTAAAATATCACAGTGATATGTGAGCAGCTTTCATATATCATTTTAAAGTAATCTTAAAAAATTAGAAAAATATTCTCCATAATCTAATGTTTTATTGAATTTTGGTCTTATATTTATAGTTATCCCTCTCATTTTCTGATCATGTCATATATGGGCACCATATCTAAAAAGGAAAACAAAAAATTGTTATATCCATAACATTTTTTTAAAATATTGATGTTCTGATGATTTGTACTAAGCTTTCCATTTAAAATTAGTATAGTTTTTAGTCAACAATATCCTCTAAAAGGGTGAGATTAATATATAATTCTAAGATTTAAAAACTTAAATTATTCTAATGATAAAAAAAAAAAAAATCTTATTTTTAAGCAATTAAAGCTTGTTTACTTACATAATATCATAGGTTTATCTCGGTTTTCATTTTACGATTCAGAGCTGATTTTTTGTAACTGGAGTCCTATTTTACTGCCTCCCCAAAAAAAGACTTTAAATTTTACAAGCAGTCTAGCTTATATGGAGAGGCTACCTTGAAATTTTCAAATTTTTAATTTTGGGGTGGGGAGAATTATTCATTCAGGAATAAGTCCTGAAAATTTCACTAAAATCTGACACTCATAAGCTGAAAAGGATTAAAAAATTCAATGAAATAATTTGATCTTTTCTTTTTAATAAAATTTGACAAAACTTTCAAGTCTGAGGCTTCTTTTTTTAAATTTTTCAAGCTACTTTTCTGCAATATTTAAAATAAGAAAGAAGTATTTGTTTTAATTTAGATTAATTAAACTTTCCATCAGTTACTTTTCTGAAACTTTAAGGAAGGTTTTATTTTTTAAGGATTTCTCTAATAATGAGAATCATGTTGTGTTGACAGATTTGTCAATATGGTAGTGATTAAAAAAAAAAATCCAATTTAAATATGGTTGGAATACAGCAAAGTATTTTGCACACTAGAAATATTAAATTTAATTTATTAGCTTGGAATTAAACTAAAATAGAAGCTTCCAAAGATTTTCTCATTTTCAAAAAAAAAAACATTTTAAACTTTAAGTATTACTTTTTTTTGGGTGTGTGTGTGTTGGGGGGGGGGGGTACCTGAATATAATGTACCATATTGCAACATACAATATAACAATTTGGGGAGATGTACCAACCATGTCCTAAAAACTATTGTTTTAGTAGCATAACCCTGTATCACAATTATAAAATTAAAACTGAAATTCTGAAAAATTGTCATCAAGAGACTTTATTTTATTATAAAAATAAATAAATAATACAAATGCTAGCTTTTGTTAATTGCTCTATTATGTGAACTTTTTTGCAACATTTGGTTATGAGGTACCATAACAACAACTCATTTCCACCAAAACCACAGCAATCAAATTTTAGGAACATTAAAAACCAATTTGCATCTATCTCTCCACCACCTGTTTTTAAACAAGTATAGTGCATGAGTAATTACTTCAAAAATTATAAAACTTCCATTCTCATGATTCAGTAACTATATTTAATTTATCTAACAAACAAATGTAATTCATTCATCTCTTTCCAAACTATTCACCAGTAAGATGCTTTCACAAATTATACCAATATTATTTCTAGGAACACACTTGTATGGATTTCTGTAAATCCCACAAACTCAGACCTTGTGTCATATTCTGCTGTGAAATGACCAAATGGATAAATATCCATGCATGTGGGTTTCTAAATTTGGTACCACTCAAAATCTTCATGACAGAATCTTTAGAAACACAAAAACAAACTATTCATTTTGCAGTTGTCCTACAATCAAGTTTATTTTTTACTGGATTAACAATTTTTATGAATAAAATAAATTTAGAACTGTAAAACCATTGTTTTGCGAAAGTGTTTGACTTTTTAGCAAAATTTTCACACAGAAATGATATTCATTGCAATTGTGTTTTTATTGTTTTCAATAAAATCAGCCATTTTAACATTTGCAAAAATAAAGTCTATTTCTGTAATGTTGAGGAAAATTAGTCTGACTTATAGCATAAAATGTTGATTGCAAAAATTTAACCACAAGGTCTATCACATTGATCGCCTAATAGTGTTGACAAGTATGGTTATGAAGAATTGATAACAGACCATAAATTTTATATGGCTCCCTCCCAATGTGTGTGTTTTAATGATGTCATGTATGAACTTGCATACTTAAAAAAATTGTTTAAACAAAAAAAAAAAAAATAGAAATTCATTTAGAAATATTAGAGTTCGTCAGATTGTAATAAGTTTTACAATATATGGTTAGTAAGTTTGTTTTACTTTATAGGTACCTCCACTCATTTTTTTTTAGTTTTAAATTGATTTTTTTTTTTTAAATAAAGTTTTCTTAAATTGAAAGCTACAAGGATTAATTTTACTATTTCCAGTAATCAAAATACTCTAGTGTATTTCAAACAAATCATTGATTAGAATCTAAAATTGAGATTTTTTTTAATTTTACTAACTTTTCAGACAGTTGATTAGCATTCCTCAATGACTATTGGATTTAATTAATATTAGGTATATGGGCGAACTCTGATGAATTTCTAGACATTTCAGAAAACTAATTGGGGGAGGGGTGGGTAACATGTTAAAAAAAAAATTTTTTTACCAAGATTTTTTTGAAATATATATTTAAAAAATGATTTCAGTCATTTGTGAATAAGTCCTGACAGTGTCATCAAAATTTGACCATTATTTGCTTTTTGCAAGAATTTCCAAATTAATGTTTTTCACTGGCAAAAAAAGTGACTTGCGTAATATTGTTTGCTGTAATAAACCCTTGTAAAAATTGTGTCACTCACAGACAAAAGAAAAAAGATGTTTTACAAGAATTTCTAACGTGTTAAGAATTAAGAAATTTTAAGAAATAATTAAATACATTGATCTATCTTAATAACATGAACATTTTGCTGATTAAACTTTTAGTTTGGAGCCTTTTTTGCTTCATATAATGTTTATGCATAGTTTGGAATCTTTTTTGCTTCCATTATGGTAGGTAACTAGACACAATTTCAATAACTAACTTAAATGGAATTTTTAAAAAATAAGTTTTCTTGAAACTTCTATAAATGATTAGATTTACTATTTCCAGTAAGCAAATTACTGGTGTATTTCAAACAGAAATTATATTGATTAGAATCTACAATTTTTCAGCCATTTTAAAGCGATCGACACATTTTGTAAACAAAAGTTAATTCTCAGTTTTAAAAATATTGCAAAAATAAAATATACATCTGTGACAGTAAATTTGCTAATTTTCCAAAAATAATGTTCAATTAATCCAATTTATACAAGTGTTACTTATAGCTTGAAATTTAGAATAAAACTATTTCTTAAACACAGAGTTCAACTTGGACCTTTCTACTGTGTTGGCAGATGAGATGGGAGATAACTGCATGGTGATTACAAGTGACATAATGCTGAATGGAGTTTCAGTTTTGTTTAAAGGTATATCAACCTCTGTGGGTTATTTCATGCCAAAAAAGTGGGGAGGGGGTTTAAAGTATTTTTTTTTGTTTTTGTTTTTTATAATGTTCGGTTATAGTGAAAAGGTTGATTTAGTCAGATTTAATGAAATTTCTTTATTTTTATTCTTCTTTATTTTAGAAAACTAAACATGTCTTCTACTTTTGTATTCAAAAATGTATTGCTGAAAATTATCTTTTTTCCTTCAAAAGTGTGTTATGGCAATAACTTTTCTTCAAAAATGTATATTTTTCTATAAAAGTCTATTTTTATATATATCTAAATCTAAACTTATTTATAAATGGAACTGTGTCTGTGTGTCCGTTACCTATGGACTCCGAAACGGCTGAACTGATTTTCTTGAAAACTTACACAGTTGTACTATAAGCATCTGTGAGTGTTGTGGTACAGTGGATATCGGCTCGGAACGAGAAACCGGGGAGCCAAGTTCGAATTCCAGTTGAATCCATTGTATTCACTTACGCGCAAATACCCTTGGGAAAGGTATTAATCCGTCTCTTCCTTCCAGTTATGGGTTAAATAGCTGGACAGATTGGGTTCTATAGCCTTGGTCGGCAACCAGTCTACCACAGAAAGCAATGGCAACCTACTGCGGGATAATCTTCTGCCTAGTCAGTCATGTCTCTTTCGAGACATGATCGCCCAAGCGTGTATTACATATGGCACTTAACTGACTGACTGACTGCCAATAAATATCAAAATTATTGAGAAAAAAAAAAAAAAAAAAAAAAAAAAAAATCGGGTTATAGAGGAGTGATCCGATTTTAATCAAATTTGATACTCAGACAAAAACATAAGAAACGATATTCAGAAGTTTCAAGGTTGCAGTTCTTACAATAGCGCAGAAAATCGATTTTATATATATATATATATATATATATATATATATACACACACACACATATAAATCGATACCAGGAAATCAAAATTTGACTTACATCCATTCATTTTTTCTTTCAGCCTACGGTTTCGCTTTAACTGGAAACAACTATTGCTTTTTAGTCTTTCGTGCCAATGTCCACAGAGTCTGAGCTCCAGGACCATGGGTTAGTTTTAAAGCTTTCATTACACCCGAGCAACGCCGGGCTATACTGCTAGTAGAAGTGTATTTTTATACTTCTAGTTTTGTATTAAAAAATGTTTTGCTGAGAATAATTTTTTTTTCTTCAAAAAATATATTGGTAATATTTTTCATTCAAAAATGTATATATTTTTATAAAATGTATTTTTATACTTTCATAGTGGGTTTAACTTTGGAGGTTAACTATTTACCCATAGCTGGGACCAACAGCAATTAAGAGGTGGTTCCATGCTCCTCACATCCTCCCAATTAGAGGCCTTGCTGCTGGATGCAGTTTACGGTCATACTAAGGACCACATAATGCTGAAACATACGACCTAGTTTACATAGAAATTACCATACAAAAAGTTAAAAAAAAAAATTATTTTAAAAATAGAAAGTCATGACGATTTGTTTCAAACTTTAATTTTCGATTAGTAAGAATAGTATTATTAATCTAAAAAAAAAAAAAAAAAAAAATTTTTTTCCTGTTAGAGGAAGAAACCATGAAACACGTGACCTTTTAATTTACACATTTAAATTACCACACACACACACAAAAATTTTTTTAAATAGGAAGGCACAATTTGTATTAAACTTAAATTTTCGATCAGTAAATACCCCAACAAATCTGAAGTATTTAAAAATATTCTTGAAACTTTATAAATTATTAGAAAAAGCTAAAACAATTCTTTTTAAATTTCATTATTAATATAAAATAAAAAATCTAAGGACACTTATTCAAACAACTCTAAAAGCTTATCAAATTAAATGTCATAGTTATTGCATTTTTTATTTTACTTACTATTATTGGGAGAAGACTTTTGGAAATAAAGGCAAAAATTTAAAAAAGATAAATTAATTTGATTTTTTATCTTAATAAAAGTGAACTTTTTCTCTTAAAATGTTTTAAGTTTCAGGCTTTTCTTATTCATACTATACTGTTTTTTCAGCAATTTAGTCGAGGTACCTATATCACCATACTTATCTCATTTGTCAGCAGTCAACACATACGATGGAAAGGTCAGAAATTTGAACTGTGTTTAAGAAATAGTTTTATTCTAAAATTTCATGCTATAAATAAGTAATGCTTGTGTGAATCAGATTAATTTAACATTAAATTTGCTAATTTTTCAAAAATCATGTGTCAATATTTTTGCAAGATTTTTAAAACCGAGAATTAAATTGTTTGTACACATGTGCTCAAAAATGGCTGAAAATTTTCAGATTCAAATCAATAATTTGTTTGAAATGCAGAGTATTTTGCTTACTGGAAATTTAATCATTTAGCTTTCAATTAAAACTGAAAAAGTCTCAAAACATTTTTAAAAATTCAAATTAAAAGTTAGTTTTGATTACTAAGTGGAGGTACCAACGTCTATTGAACAGGTGAAGAAGCTTATCCCTTGTTCCATGTTTAGGATGTGGTTTCCGGTTTTCTCTTTTCCAATCTTTTCATTCTTTATGTAGCCCCTTGCACATCAGTGGCGTTACCGCCTTGCTCAGGGTGATATGATAACCCCCGCCGATGTAACCGTGAAGCACATCACTTAAGGCAGAAAATACCATATTTAATAAACAAACAATAATACGATGGCACGACGATTTAAACTTCACAATTTTCGATTAATAAATACAAATAGTTTCTTCACTTAACCTAACCCTGACAAAAAAGCTTGATAGAATTTTTTTTTGAAATTTTATAAATTAAAATAAAAAATTCAAACAATTCTTTTAAAACTTCATTATTCGTCGAATTTCTTTTTTAAGTAGTTAGTCTAATGTCGTTAATGTCAGGTTTTTTTTTTTTTGCATAGAGGAGCAGATTTTCGGGAAAAAGGTCAACTGTTTGAAAAAATAAAAAATTCACATTCCCCAATGAGTCCTGTGTTTAACTAATAAATACATATATTTTCGCTTAAACTTAATTTCTTGAAATTTCATGAATCTTACGTGGAGGCAAGGGTCAACAGATGTAAAAAGAAAAAAAAAATGCCAAGATTTAATTCATTTGTGAAGAAGTCCTGAAAGTTTCATTAAAATTCGACAATTACTTGATTTTTGCAAGAATTTCCAAATTGTGTTTTTTTTTTTCACGGGAAAAAATTGTTGGTAAGTATTTGGCTAGCTGACGAAAATAAACATTTTTTGCCAAAATTTCGAACGTATCAGAAAGGATTAAAAAAAAAAACAAAAACAAACACAAAACTGATCTTTCCTCTAACATTTTTGATAGAAAACGTTAAATTTTTTAGCGAATTAGAAAACTGGATTTTAGTTATAAACTATAATAAAAATCATTCAATTTAAAAAAAAAAATTATTGTTTGATTTAGTCACTAGTAAAGAAAATGTTAAATTTCTTAAGTTCCAGTAAGATTAAGGGAGTGAAACGAGATTTTAAAAAAATTAATTTGTGAATAAAACTTACTTGAAGATTTCATTAAAATCCGGCAATTATTTGATTTTTGCAAGAATTTTACAAATTAATATCCCTGCCACCGCTAAAAAGAAACGTTCGGTTAGTACAACCAAGAAAACTTTTTTTTTTAATTTCAAGAATGTTAACAATGAGCAAAAAATTTCATTAAATATTCTTAAAAAAACACTGATCCTTCCTGTTAATTTTTGACGATAAACTAAGTTTTCATTATGTCTGGAACCTACATTTAGTTTTGTTTTTTTACTGTAAAAAAAAAAAAAAAAAAAAAAAAAAAAAAAAAAAAACTTTAATTTCCTAATATTCAATACTAGAAACGTGAAATGGTTATTCAAAAAGAAAAAAGACTGATCTTGCTTGTGTGATATTTCCTAAGACAAGAGTTTTGTTTTTGTTTTTTGAGTGGCAGGGACCAATATTCTGATGTGTTGAACAAGGATTTGAATAAAGAAAAAATTGAGATTACCCAAAGTAGCTTTTTTAAGCAAATTTTTAAATGAACAGCTTTTTGCAATGAGTATAACAATAATTTCACAATCACATACGGGTCACTGCTGTCAAAATATTTGGGAAAATTACACAGGTCTTTAATAGAGACCAGATATATTCTTCATTACTCGACGACATAATTATTGAAAAAATACTGTTGAAGAGCAAACACGCGGCAAGAGTTTTCATAACTGGTACTATTAATAGAATGAACTGAGCCGATTTCTTTCTCCGTGATCGTGAACAGGAGACACACACACACACAACGGTCCTGAAAGAATTCTCTGTTAAGTGCAATTTGTTCCTAGAAAATGTATACCGCAAGTAACAGAATTCCTGGAAAAAAAAAAACCTGAAGTGATTTTAGTAATTTGTCAGTTCGTATGAAAAACAAGAACCGAATCACTAACTCGAGAAAAGGAACCGTCTTGACTCTTGAGTGAGACTATCTCTACTGCATTACCAGATTATTATAATTTAAATTTTTGTAACTGCACAAAACTATTTTTCTTTCAAAGAAAGTTTAGTTTCTAAAGCTTTATTTTCTACTTACCAATAAAAATGGACTACAATTGCATTGAAGTCTTAGTCATTTTAGAGAATTTTTTTTTAGAATTTTAAAAAGTTATTCCATTTTGTTTGCTCCATTTATATAAAAAAATTTTTATTTCTCTTCCTATAATTGAATTCTCAGTTTCTTTGGGGTTTTTTTTCCATATTAGAACAATTTTAGAATTGAATTGTTCTAACGTGGGTAAAATATGGTAAGCTACCAGCGAGTAAGTTTTTTTTTTTTTTTTTACTGCGAAAAAAATTATCAAAAGTCAGATAACAGATGAAAGCTGATTTAAAAAAAATAAAATATTCAACAAATGAAGTGGAAGTGTGATGGAATAATTCATGGGGTTTTCATTCTTCTCCAATGTTTCTAAATTTTATCTTTGATAGATGAGTGTACTTGACCGCCATTGTCATCTTAAAATTAAAACGATGATGACAAAGCAACTTGAGTCTTGATGAGAAAAGATGGGGGATTTTTACACTACTACAGCCATCTAGCTTTTTACAAATTTTTATATATTAAATAGATTCTTTTCCAACTAAAAATAAAGGGGACTCTGGACAAACCACATTTCATTTTACATAGCCGATAAATTACTTACTTGAAAGGACGTTTCTGAGTTTGTGTATTTTTCTTCGACTAAAGAGAGAAAAAAAGACACTTAGTTTTAGTTGGTTGAAACAAAAACTTAACCTTGCAAAACTTTCATAAAAAAAAATAATTATTTGTGCAACTAGTATTTTTTATTAGCAGTTAATGAGAAGGAGGTGAATAATTTTTTTGGGGGGGGGGGGCGTACTGAGCCGATTAAGAATCGGCATTAATTAAAAGAAAAAGTTTACGAATCTAGTTTTGTTTTTAAATCAACCAAAAACATAGGAAGCGCCCAGTTAATACTTAGTGTATATTTATGTCCTCGTTGCATTCAAAAATATCTAAAAAAAAAATCACAAAAACAATTTTTAAAAAGTTACACTGCTTGAATGGCTAGATGAAAAAAAAAACTTCCAACTTACTTCGATTCGATGCTCACCGAATGAACGCCATGTTGAATTGTGTCGCAACGACAACAAAAAAGCTTTTGAAAGCGATTAAAACATCCCTAGTTTTTTGAGCCTGTGAAGCAAAGCTTGTCCACTGCATTTCACATCTTCCAGAATATTCTATGATTGATAGCCAAAAAAATAAATAAATAAAATGTCTCACTAATAATTGTTTGCTATTTTTAACAACATTCTTTAATTAACTACAACTAAGCGCAAGAGGAAGACCGATCTGAAAGCCTCAGTGGACTTTGATTTCTGTGGATTATGGATATAAATATTTCGAACAAAATTGAAAGAAATTAGGGATGGAAAGCAAGGAGAGAACCACAGTCATGTAATTATGAAATATGGTAGCAAAATGGTTTTTCATTGCTAGTGAATGTGATCCTGTCTAAGATACTTCTATTCAATTCAAAAGAATCCATTGATGAAAATTAAATTATATAGCTTGTCGCTTAGAAATTATGTAGTCAAGAATTCCATCATAAAAACAATACAACTAACACACTACAGAGATTATCATCACTCTGCAAATGCGAAAAGTATTAACGTAATAACCGTAATAAGGTGATACAATCATAAAATACCTATAATGCATTTAAAAAAAAAACAACGATAATAATGAAAATAAGTCAAGAAAGGGAAAAATTAGTTGTGGTTGGAGGGAAAACTTTTCCTACATACGTTCCAAAGCTTTTTCCAGAAAATGGATTTGATCTTTCTTTTTTTTTTTTATGCTTGAATAATTTGTTTTTCAGATTCTCACTTGAGGGAGAGAAACTGCATTATTAATAGAATGCCAAACACTTTTTTATAAGAATTGGATTGTGAAATAGTTTCATTGATTATGAAAAGACGAATCATTAGAAAAATACAAAAAAAAAAACAATATAGTTAATTAGGTAAAGGTTTAAGAATTTATAATTTTTTAACTTTTTTTAAAAAAAAAACAAAAATACAGAATTTTACATAGAAGTCTGACAACAGGGATTTGTAGTTTGTTTACTTACAACAATGAACAATGTAATAATTTAAATTAAAAATATTAAAATAAACGAAGAAAAGAAATCCACAAGGAGAACAAAGTAGTCATAAGTCATGTGTCGTTGTTGTATCAATTTTTAAGATCTGTTGCCAGACTTACCTTTTATTTCAGTCACGTTTTAAATCCAGAAGAGAAAAAATAAATTTCCTCATATGTGTGTGTTTTTAATGCCATGGTAAGTAATTATTCAACCAGAAGAGCATCTCTCTCTCTCTCTTTTTTTTGGGGGGGGGGGGGGGGTTGAGACGACGACGACGACGACGTTGGAATGTAAAAAATTTAAGAGTAGCCACCACCAAGAACATTTTTGTTTTCACATTTCTTCTTGGTTAATAAATATTGTTAACGTAGTGAAATAGACAACAAAAAGTGGAAAACTCACTATCAAGAACAAATAAAAATTTCTGATTATTGTGCAGGTGAGAAAACAGGCAAATTGTGATTTTTTTTTTCCTGTAGAGCCCTCTTCCCGTCCAGCATTTGAAGATGTTGTTGAACGCATTAATGGAGGATACGACGTTTGGCGAAATGTTTGTCTGCTGTCCACTTCGCCATCTTAATCCTAATTTGCAACAATAAGTTTCTTTTCTGTGTTCAGCAGTTTTTAATTCTTCCTATAATTTATTAAACCTAGTGTTATCTACTTTTGAGATAACGTATTGCTAGATTTAACATTTTGCCGTCATGTTTTAAACAGCTGACTTCTGCTGCTACTACTACTAAACTACTATCATCAAAGATTTTCCTTCTCGAAATTAAAGTTAAATAAATTTTATTTTTATTTTATAAACTCTTTGACGCTTATTTTTTAAATATATTTTTCGTCTTAAAATCGTACATTTTTCTTTTTTGGTTTTACTTAAAGAATCTACTTTCGATTTTATTTTTTCACCTACTCTGAAAATAAAAACAGCAGGTGGCGATCTTTAAAAAATAATTAGAAAATTTCTATAATTTTTATTACGTTACCTATTCATTCAGAATTATTATTTCTAATTTTTTTCGACCGAATTAAGGGAATGTTTTTAATAGTGATAAATAAATTTCTTCTATTTTTGTTTGTATAATCAACAAACTTGGTGTATATTTTTTAAGAAATAAGATCTAAAAAGGAATCAACTACTAACATTTAATTCTTTAAATCCAAGAGAATAAATTAATGCAAAGTCCAGTACTTTTTGAGTATTGTACCGCAGTTGCAAAAAAAAAAAAAAAAAAACATTTTTTAAAACATGTGTATGTGTTGGTCGTAAAAAATTTCTCTGAATGTCTACGCATGTGACTTCTTGTTGGTGAAACTGTTGGTCGCCACCAGTTGAGCTATTTCTTAAAAAAATAATACTTTGTGTTTAAATAGAAAGCAAGTAAAACTTCTGCAAAAAACAAAAAAAGATATGGACTTTTCATTTTTTTACTTTTATCAACTGTTTTTTAAATTAGTACTGTTATTTATTTTAAAAATTTTATTTTTTACTTCAACTCAAATGTTTTTAAAAAGTCCACTTTATTCCAGCAATCATACTTTTTTCGGGAAAATGTTTTTAAAATATTAACTATTTGGAAAAATTGAATTAATAGATCTTTTTGCATAAATTGATAAATACAGCTAAAGCAAGCAACTTAACATGAATAATATGCCCTAAAATAAATAAATAAGACAAGCTTCTCTAAACTGGGTTAGTTGTGTAAAAATAGGTCAGTAGTCTGGCGATAGCCATATGGTTTGTACGTTAGTACAGTACCATTGAATTAGGGGGAAAAGATTTAAAATAAAATCATTGCGAAAAATTGACAATTTAAATGTAAACCTGCGAAAATAATTGAACTACTTTTAAAAATGTTAAAAAGTAGTGTACACTGTAAGTGTAGTGTAGTGTAGAGTTTTTTTTACATTTCTCAACAATTTTTCTAGTACAGTACACAGATTGAATAACAATGACATATGGGCATATACTTTAAAAGTGAAAGCATTATAATTAAATTATTTCGGGAGAAAAGGTTTTTAATAACGTCAATAACCGTAAACACCAAAATATTTATTTGTATTTGAAAACAAAAAAAGAAAAATCGCGCCAAGAAACAACGCCCTAAAAAAAGGACGAACGAAATTTTAATTTTAAGTTTGAAAAGGGTACGAGGTTCATTGTTATTGGTTGGTTGTTCGAGAAAATGCTAAAACATTTTTACAAAGATCTTCTTAAATATCCATATTAAATTTTAATATCAGCACTTGACATCTACTGAAGTGAAGTTGTTCAATTGACCGTGCCCCCCCCCCCCCCCCCATTTTTTCTTCAATTTCTTGAATACCCTTTTTTCAGTTTTATAATAAAACTTTTATTCTTAAATTTTAAGAATCAGCTACTTTTTGCTCAGTGCAAAAAAAAAAAAAAGTCTTAAGTTCTTTTGGCTTTCATACGTTGTATTGAAAAGCGTAGAAAACATGTTTCAGTGGAAAAAAATATGGAAGAAGAAGAAGACTGAGTGGAGAGTCAAAGTATTTGGTTGCGTGGCAACTTTATAAAAAAAACTACTGAAAACAAAATACTATTTATTACTAGTAGACTAGTAAATACTTATGTTAAAAAATAAAATGTTCCATTAGGAAACTTTTATTCAATCAAAGTCAAACTTGTTTTAAGAATAAAAAAAAAGTATTTTTAATCGGTTGAGAACTTGAGTAAATAAAAGGTAAAAAAAAACACTTTTTTAATTTCAATTTACTTTTTTCTTCCCTTTCGTTGTCTTGCTCTTCAATTACCTTCTTAAATAAGTTTGAAGAAAATTGACAGATTATTTTAACCTCAAACAAAATGATTTGTTGTGGCCTTCACCTTGTCCATTCGCCATGTTAACAGTGTAGCAGACGACTAAGAGCCATCATTCAAAAGGGGGAGAATACATATTAAGGCGAACTTGGCTCGGCAACAAATGAATGAGAGACAAAGAGAATGTAATAATGGAGAGAAACTTCTGATGGCTGCTTCTATCTCGATGACGAGAATGACGTATGCTCTGTTATCAAACAGTTTAAAACCTTGTTATTTTTTTCACTCCATCAGTAGAAGCAAATGTTTTAAAAAAAGGATAATTTTTATATTATGAATTTATTATTTATCCTGCTTGATAACAATGCAAAAATGTTCATATCGATATTTGAATTTGAAAACATCCCTTCCCTAGTCTAAATAATAATAATGCCCACAATGCTTTGTAAAATGCGATAAATGTTGTTGATTCCTCTTTTCGTTGGATATGTTTTATTTGTTTTTTTCCACTTTAAATTGTTTACATTTTGTTTGGCGGGTTTAGTTTTGACTCAGAATTGTTTACTTAATCACTTATTTGCAGGTTTTCATTTTATAACGATTTTTAGTTATTTTTTTTCTACCAAGCTAAAAAACGGATCAATTTGATTTTGATTCTCTTTATTGCTTGATAAATAAGAAAATCAAATGCTAACACTAAAAAAGTAACACACACAAAAAAAACAAAAAAAAAATTGGAGAATTTCTTATAAAAATGTAATAACCTTTTTTTAAAAGCACTTTTAGAATTATTTTCTTCAACCTGTAACTACCTTGTTTGTTTACGAGTTCTTATAACTTACTAAAAGTACTATTTTTTAGCCCATCTCAAAGAGTGATATGACGTGGACTGAAGTGAAGGGTTATCGCTAAATTTTTAAGTTGTTTTTTTTTTCTATAATTGCAACTGCTAACTTAACGCCGCGAACTTTTTAAAGGAAAATATAAAAAAAAGCATTTTCAATTTTAAAATGTCTTTGAACTTAATTTTTTATTTTATTTGAAAGAAAGGCTCGTTAAACCTCATAAAAGAAAAAATAATTTTCGTAATTTAAAAAAATAATGTCTTTTTTAAAACATTGACATGTTTTTATGTGATAACCACCATTAGATGAAAAATGTAAACAACACATTTCAAAATATCTAGTGTAGTATTGTAAAATTTTTAAAACATCTTTTAAAAACATTCTAATAATCCTAGAGATACGTTTCGAATCGAAGTCATTTTGTAAATTTAAAGATTAATTAACTGGTTTTGTAAAATAAATGTAATGTATCCTGTTTAAAAGTTAAAATTAACGTTTATTTACGTTTGATCAACTGTAGGTGCAATGAATACCCCCCCCCCCCCGCCAATAAAACAGTAACGATAATGACACACCTGACTTAAAAAGCGCGCGAAAAATTCAAAATAATGATATATACGGTATACCAACAGTGCAAGAAATTGGTATTATGTTTAAAAATGACACTGTCCAATAAAATTAAATTTTTTAAAAAGTACATGCTACATAAAACATGTTTTAATCTAAGAAAAGTATCCTGATACCAAATTTGACCTTTATTTCTCTAGATTAGGCAGCGTTTTCTTGTACTATAAATCATATTTATTATTATTGGTTATGGATAAAAAACACAGAAATTGTCAGTTTAAACAACATTTGTCCTCTTAACCCTTTTGTGTAGAGTATCATCCTCCCTTTTATATTCCAGCAGTAGTCTGCCAACATGCCGGGGTTCCATTTTCCTTTAAAATGTTTCTCCATCCCTGAAATATCCTGATGGAATCTTTTGCCATGTTCATCACTCACATCACCAAGATTCTCCGCAAAAAAATCCAAATGAGAGTGGAGAACATGAACTTTTTAGAGACATGTGACATCCCATATCATGATAATGATGCAGTAGCTCATTCACAAATTGCACATAGTCATCTGAACGATGTTTTCCCAGGAAATTATCACAAACTTTCTTGAATGATTCAAAAGCAAATGTTTCTTTTTTCTTGGGATGTTTATTGAAACTTTCATCAAATACAATTTTTCGAATTTTGGGACCTATGAAAATACCTTCTTTTATTTTAGCTTGACTTAGGGAAAGGAACCTTTCTGCAAGATATACCAATGCAAAGGAATCCTTATCTAGTTTAATATGCAAAGGAGGCAAATGGATTCTATCACTTTGCAGAAGTGGTCTGTGCTTGATATTATGCTTTCCTTGCTCAATTTCATCTCTAACAGGCCAATCCTTGCATACATAATATTCAGTTCTTGCTATGGAGTTCCATAAGCAGAGGAAGCAACAAAATTTACTATAACCAAGCTGCAAGCCAGTAAGCATGGCTATAACCTTGAAATCTGTGCAAACATGCCATTTATGGTTATTATATTGTATGCTTGTTAAAATTGTTTTAAAATTTTCATATGATTCTTTCATAGTTGCACTGTAAGCTATGGGCATAGATAGTAGAGTGTTATCATTGTGTAACAAAACAGCTTTGATGCTTTCTTTGGGTGCATCTAAGAAAAGTCGCCAGTTGTTATTATCATATGCTATTTCCAGTTGTTCAAAAAGCTTAGGGATGTCATTACAGAAGCATAAGTCATCTTTTATTGTAAACAAAACATGCAGTTTTTGTGCACGTTTTCTGTCTTCATTCCTCCTTTAAGAAGATTACGTTCTTTAAGCCTTGATGCCAGAAGCTCACTTTTGTCTTTTGTTAAATAGAGATCTCTACATAAGTCATTTAAAGCCTCTTGAGAAAATGGTATTGGTTTACTATTGCTTTCTGAATCAAAAAGATCTGTTGTTTCATCACTGGAATGTTCATCTTCACTATTGGAACTCCATATTTCTTGATCTGGGGGTTTTGGTACAGGTAAATCTTTTGAGTGCTCAACTGGCGCATTGCTGATTGCAAATTTGGGTAAGCAAGGTGTTTCTTTTTCTTTGCTGTAGTACAGCCCATATTGTCTTGCTGACAGAAATAGCAATCATTAGAATGGTCTTTCTGTTCACGCCAAATCATCAGCACACCAAACTTCATGTGAACATTTTTCTTCCATACCATGTACTCAATGTCTTCACACACGTAAAGCAACATACATGAGGAGCCCATGGCTTGTCTTGGTCTTCTATTTTACAATGAAAGTAAACTTTGTACAATTTCTTGATATGGCTTGTAATGCTGCACTTTTCCTTAGCAAATGTTAATTTGCCACATATATAGCAGAATCTATTTGGATCATTTTTACACTGTCTTGACGTCATTGTCAAAACCTATAAAAAAGAATAAAGAAATATTAAATCTAGATTTGTTAGTCATGACTTATTTAGTGATAAACACGGTTTAATATAAGCACACAATAACATATACATATCAATATGTAGCGCAATGATGTGAGAAATTTAGTTTTGACCTTTTCTGCTAAAATTCTCAAAAGTTACAAATTTGCACAAAAACTACCTAACTCAACAAAAAGAAGTCAAGAAATGTATTTTCTATGCCATTGCGAATATTAAAATGGGCACAGGTGTCCTGTACTTTTTCAAGTGTTGCACAGTGTAATTTATCTTTAACCTTATAATCTATAGTTTAAGAATATTTTTTCTATACCTGTTTTTTTTTAATAAAAAAAATAATTATTAATAATTATTAATTTTTTTATAAGCATAATAAAATTAATTACACTAGAATTAGTATCGCCACTAATTTATTCCATGATGGAAAAAAATGACCCAAACTTGATAAAAAGTTAAAAACAGTTATCTAATCAAAACATTTGTTATTAGTAAGAGGAAAGACAAACCAAAGTATTTTCTTGATTATTTAGTTTTTCCTATTTTATCCTTGCTGGAACATTAAAAGTTTGGTTACAAATCTTTTTTTTTCCCGGGGTATGGGGGAGGGGTTAGTATATGAAATTTTACTTTTATTTTTCTGTCAAAAACATTGATTTGGAAATTCTTGCAAAATCAAATAATTGTTCAATTTTAAAGAAACTTTCAGGATTTATTCAGAAATTAACTTTTTTAGAAATATTTCTCTTAGAAAATTTTATTTCAATTTTGTTTTTTTTTTTAATATCTATTACCCTCCACTTATTTAATTTTGAGAATAAAATTTTGTTTCACCTTGGAGAATAAGTCATTGTTTTTTGTAAAACAGAAAACCCAGTCACCAAAAATTTACTCTGACTCATAAAATAGATACAATAAAAGTAAAATTAATTAGAAAAACTTTTAATTGCTTTTATGAATAAGATATATTACAAATTTATATTTCACAAATTTAGACATGGAAGGAGTTTTCATTTACAGACAAGCCATAGACCTTTATGACCATTTTTTAGTTAAAAAAATGAAAAAACTGGAATTCTTACGCATACAGTGACTAGATTACAATGCTTATTAAATTATGATTTTAAAAAGGAATACCAACCAGCCAAAAAATTAGGATATGTGGATGGTTTATCAAGATTGATACCAAAAAATACTGAACTGTTTCAGGATACAGTGATTACACATTAAAAAATGAAATAGAAATTAAAAATATATTATGCAATGTAGTATGTGAATTACCAGTTACCCTGGAAAAAATCAAAGTAACAGTAAATAGTATATTTATTTGAAAAATAAAAAAAACAACTAAAAGTAAGTAAGAAAGATAGACGAATTTTACAATAAAATTCTCACTTGAACGCTTACTTGTTATGTGATGGAGTAGTAATACCTATCATATAAAAACAGATATTAAATGGAATTTTATAGTGGACATCTGGGAATTACAAGGATAAAATATATTATGAGAAGTTATGTATACTGAACCAAAATAGATCAAGACATTGAAAAATTAGTAAAACCTTGTAAAAATTGTGCTCTAAAGACAAATACTCTGTAGTCAAGATTGCACATAGGCTTTGCAGGTCTAATAAACGGATTGCATTATCTAGTGGTAATGGATAGTTTTACTAATTTGCCTGAAATTTATAAGTGCAAAATACCACCTTCCATGCTTACAGTGAAATTTTTACATGAACTGTTTGCAAGATATCATATATATGTTTCCAGATGTCATGGTCTTGGATATTGGTACACAATTCACTGCTCACAAATTTAAAGAATTTTGTCAAATGATCTCACTTGAACATATTACTGTCTCTCCATATCACCATGTCAAATGGACAAGCTAAACCGTTTGTGGGTAATTTTAAAAGAGTTTTGAAAGAAGCAAGTAATGAAAAGTGAGTGAAGAAGCACTACGAAAATTCTTAAGGGTATGCCAGAAAATGCCAAATCCTAGCAGAATTGATGTTTGCAGGAAAAATTAAATTGGTGTTCAACAACTTGTTACCAGATCAAAAAAAGAATAAAATCAGATACAGGACACAACATTTTTCAAAATGAGCAAAAAAGTGTTTTTTATAGTAAATATAAAACTGTTGGGAGACAATAGTTGTCTTCCCTTAAGGCACAAGTTCAAAGGCTGATATATGTGCCTAAACTCCTGAAGGCATGCACACGTGTTTTTGTGTGGGACTTGGCTAAGTACCATACATTGCAGCCATCTTACAGAGGACCTTTCAAAGTCTTTGAGAGACACTCAAAATATTTTATGGTGAGCGTTAACAATGCAACACAAATCATTACAATGGACAGAGTGAAGCCTGCCTTTTTGAACACTACCTGGCTTGGTATGAACACTTGAGTGACTCCTCTGTCACCATCAGTACCTGAGGTAGTAAAAGAGACTGTGACTAGATCTGGTTGTCGTGTTAGACAGCCCAAATGTTTATCGAACTAGTAAATTTTTCCTGGTTTTGGTTGCAGCAATACTATTTTTGGGAGGATATTCTCCCCTCCTATAGGAATTCTTCCTCTTTTATGTGATGGTGAGAATTTTTTTCTTTTATTTTTTACTTTGATATACATGTGTAGTTTTCATTTTTATTCCATTTTAGTAGTACTTCCGGTGCAAGTTAATGAACTTGTCTAGAAAGGGGAGACTTGTAGGGAGACATAGTTGTCTTCCCTTCAGGGGAGCAACAGTTGTCTTCTCTTGTGAGGAAGTCTTTTTTATCTGAAGCATTCCCTTCCTTCCTTTGGTAGGTAGAGCCACAAGGAGTACTGCTAAGCAGACAGTATGTCATTTCTTCTCTATTCTTGCTAAAACATTCTCATCCATTTGAACAACATGAACATTCATCTTGTTTTGGAATGTACTTAAATATTCTGAATGTATTGTACTTGTTTTTATTATATTAAAGGCCTATTTGTTATTTTATTCATTTTGTTTGAATTGGATAATTGGATAATTTCCTGATTTTTGGTAAATATTTTAAAATGGGATAGGGATTTTTTTTTCTTTTTATTTAATTTCATAAAAACATCAATTTTTGGTGATATTTAATCACTGCACACAAAGCACATCACACAAAATTGGAAAAGATTACATTATATATAATTTCATGTACATTTAAATTCTGTAAAGGGTGTGCATTGTGGTGCATTGGATATCAGCTTGGAGTGAGAAATCAGGGAGCCAAGTTCGAATTCCAGTTGAATTCATTGCATTCACTTACGTGCAAATACCCTTGGGAAAGGTATTAATCTATCTATTCCTTCCAGTTATGGGTTAAATAGCAGGACAGATTGGGTTCTATAGCCTTGGTCGGCAACCAGTCTACCGCAGAAAGCAATGGCAACCTACTGCGGGATAATATTCTGCCCAGTCAGTCATGTCTTTTTCAATACATGATCATCCAAGCGTGTATCACGTATGGCACTTAACTGACTGAAAGGGCATTGTTATAAAATGTACTTTTGTAGACTTCCTTGTACTTACTTTTCAGCAAGTTACTGCATTTATTCTCTAAAGAAAAATAGTCATACTTTCTGAGAATAAGTAAAATTTCTTATTTACTTGATTATGATAATGAGAAATCTCAGAGAATATGAATATTTTCTGTTTTAACATGTAAAGAAGCATTTTTTAAATACTTTTTTCCTGACTTTTTATTGAAACTGTTAATTACTAATGAAATAAAACAGAAAGCCTAAAGGTAGAAATGACATTTCACCTGTTAATTAGGTAAGTTTTAAACTTTTTAAAAAAAATTAACATAAAGCATGAAAAAAGCTAATCAAAGACTAATTTCAAATGATTTAAGAGTCAGTGATATAAATTCCGGTGGTTAACCCATGCAAAAGTGAACATGAAAGCTTAAATACTTTCCAAATACTTTTATTCTCAACTTTGTATCAGGCATTTATTGTTAGGACAATGTTGTGAAACCTGAATGGAATTAAGTCACTTATTTTTCAAATATATCCAGTTTTCATCTCCAGTGACAATTTGACTCCAAAAACTGGCATCTTAATTTACCAGCAGTTGTTTGCAAATGTTCAAATATCATTGTGCCTGGTCCTTGGTTAGTTCATGAGGAATTTGTTGACAAAGTCTCTTCATAAGGTGAAGCTTATGAAAGTGTTGATTGATTGACTTCTGTGAAGGACAGGAGAGCTTATAAGGAGGTAATGCAAAACCATCCACCATCAGCAACAATTTTATCTTGTGTTGACATAAAGCTCCATTAAGCGACGGCAATAGTTACCAAAAAAAACAAACGCAGTTCGCAATATGTATATATATATATATATATATATATATATATAGATGTATATATGTGTGTGTGTGTGTGTGTGTATATGTATGTATATATATGTATGTTTATATATGTATATGTATGTATATATATGTATATTAAATTTAGTATGTCGAGGCAGCAAGTAATTTTCTAAACATATGCTGTTAAATATAAGAGACAATGAATGTCTATTATGTTTAATCAAGAGCCGTTCTAAACATCGTATTTTTGCTTTCATTTCAGTTGAAAATAAAGACATAAATTCTCCAACATTTGGATAATTATTTATTGGTTTTCTTCTAAGCTTTCGGCTCACATGAGCCATCTTGAGAGAGGTTGTTTAAACTGAAATATTATAAAATCCACCATCACCGACGATTTTATTTTGTGTTGACATAAAACTACGCTTGGCAACGGCAATAGTTACCAAAAATAAAAAACGCAGTTCTTAAGTTTGTGATGCAGTTTTATGACGTCACACCGCAGGATAGCGCGAAATGACAACAAAACCATGTAGTCAAATGCAATGTAATATGTTATTTCCTGTTTTAAAGTTGATTTTATTTAGTGTTGGTTGTTTAGATTTGATGTACATGGCCTCTAATATCTGCAGGTTCCTCTTACTGTGTGTATGAGTAAGGATCACCGTATTGTTCACCAAAATCTGTCTGATATTGCCTACATGTTTATGTTTTTCAGAGAAATGTTGTTTAATAGTACTCTGATCAGAAAGATGACATGTAAGTCTACAGGAGAATGTGGTTGTAGTAAAACCAATATATGTACTAGGTTTTTGATTAGTATCAGAGATGCAATCTCTGAATGGGCATGTAAATTGGTACACTACATTGGTTTTTTGTAGAGAATTTAGTTTAGTGCTTGTTGGGTTATTATAGACTATGAGGTCAATTGTTTTAAACTTTTTATAATATATAATGAGTTTAATTTGATTTTAAAACAGGAAATAACATATTACATTGCATTTGACTACATGGTTTTGTTGTCATTTCGCGCTATCCCGCGGTGTGACGTCATAAAACCGCATCGCAAACTTAAGAACTGTGTTTATTATTTTTGGTAACTATTGCTGTTACCAAGCGGAGTTTTATGTCAGCACAAAATAAAATCGTCGGTGATGGTGGATTTTATAATATTTCAGTTTAAACAACCTCTCTGAAGATGGCTCATGTGAGGCGAAAGCTTAGAAGAAAATCAATAAATAATTATCCAAATGTTGGAGAATTTTCGTCTTTATTTTCAACTGAAATGAAAGCAAAAATACGACGTTTAGAACGGCTCATGATTAAACATAATAGACATTCATTGTCTCTTATATTTAACAGCATATGTATGTATATGTATGTGTATATATGTATACGTATATATATATGTATATATATATGTATAAATATATATATATATATATATATATATATATGAATATGTATATATATGTGTATAAATATATATATATATATATATTTTTTTTAATCATATCACTCCGAGCAAGGCGGTAATGCCACTGATGTGCAGGGGGCTACATAGGAGTGAAAAGATTGGAAAAGAGAAAACCGGAAACTGCATCCTAAACAGGAAACAAGGGATAAGCCTCTTCACCTGTTCAATAGATGTGGGTGGAGTGTGAACCGGGCGATAGTTTCGTCTATCTACTCCAATTGAAAAAAGAAAGTGAGAAGATTGGAAAAGAAAAAACCGGAAACCGCATCCTAAACAGGAAACAAGGGATGAGCCCCTTCACCTGTTCAATATACGTGGGAAGACTTCAATGTCAGTGAGTAATATCACGTATTTTCCCTGAAATGCGCTAATTAGAAGTCTTTTAAAAGAGAAACCAGAGAATATTCATAGTGTTCAGACTTCATTACATTATTGATTTTTTTCAATGTCAAAAACTTTGTTTGCACTGGATATATATGGAATCTTGGTACATTTTAAACAGTTACTTAATTGACAAATGTCAAATGCCATGTCTGCTGGAGCTGAATTTTCAATCCAGAGTAACTGTCTAAGGTTGACCTAGTCATCCTGTTATCTTTTAATAGAGACTCCGGGTATTGTCTCTATTTTCAAGATATACAAATTCTATAAGATTTCTATACATTAACCTTCTTTTTTTTTTTTTTGCTTGAATAGATCAGTTTCAGCCAAAGAGAAATCTATATAAATATAACAGAAAATAATAAAATTTTATCTATATATTTTTCATTGGTTTTAGTTTTACTTTTATAGTCCCAAGCACTTTCAATCTTGTCCAAGATATCTTCAGGGGTGGATTGGTGAGACATAATGTAGTTATCTGTTATGAATATCTTGTGGCTTAACTGTTACAAGTTTTGATCATACATGAAAGCATGCGATGCCGACCCCAA
>JBBBDQ010001535.1:1152500-1155000 GCA_037127315.1 Ascarosepion bandense | reverse complement strand
ATGGGCTGCTAATTCTTCCGGCTCCATTAGGTTGGAGTTTATAACACTAACCAAGTAATTTCTATCATCTATCTCTACTGGAGAAGCAATATGGTCTTCGTTCACATCAACAGCGCGTGATAAGAGATCCGCGCAAACATTATCCTTACCCTTAAGATACTGTATGCTGCAATTGTAGCCAGACATGCTCAGAGCCCAAGTCTGTATCTTCTTATTTTGTATGGGCGAGTTAAGTAAGTGCTCCAGGGGCCTATGATCAGTGTATATTGTGAATGTTGCGCCATGCAGGTAGTGATTCAGTTTTTGAAGAGCATAGTGTATGGCATAAGCCTCTTTCTCTATAGTTGACCACCTCGTTTGTGTGTCACTTAATTTATGGGACAATAAATAAATTGGTTTTTCTACATCCTTCCTATTTTCCTTATCGTACACCACCTGGGATAGGCATGCGCCAATCGATTGATCGGATGCGTCAGTATATAACCTATACGCCTTATTTGGGTTGGGATAGGCTAGTGTTACCATCTCCGCGAGCTTCGTTTTTAGTGTATCGAAAGCGGTTTGGCAAGAATCTGTACCACCCCAACGGTCGTCCTAACAATTTCTCCGGGCGGCCGTTCTCCACGCTGTGATGTTGCCGGATTTTTGTAGAAACCGTCGGACGAACAGCTGGGGGTACAAGATTGACTGTAAGGAACGAACTTCCAAAATTTGGATGAGTTGAAAAGGAAGCTTTATTCGTTTAGAGTTAGCCTTGTCTGTTGGGGCAGGCGAATGTGACACACAGTTCTAACTCTAATGGAGATCAACGAACCCGAACTGAACGAAACAAGACGAACAGAGATCCTTACTTCAAGTTCGCACCCGGCTGACTCCTTTCACTTCTCCTCGTCTTAACTTAACTGGCTCTATTTATTTAATATGAATCCGGAAATCCGGAAATGCTTTAGACCACCGGTGACAAACACCGGCGACTGTAAGTCTGAAATTTCAGTTATCTTTTTTGTTTATCTTAATAAGGCTTAAGGTGTGGTCAAGATACAATAAAGGACAGCCTTTGACCGGTCATCGCAAACCTACCCGCTGACCTTTATCACTGAGTCAAATATTTACCGGGTCATCGAAAACCTACCCGCTGACCTCTATCGCTGAGTCAAATATTTATCGGAGGACAATGTTCCTCATAAAAGAAAAAGCGTTTATTTATTTTTTTCCTCTTCTTTTTCACTTTTGTTAAATATGTTTTTAAACTATTTTCTATTCTAATCTATTTTCTATTTTAATCTATTATAATAAAATACATATATGTCCAGTTATCGTGTCACACATCGTCCCATTGGAATCGTGCATATTTCCTTGTCAAATTGACCAGCGGTTCGGCTATATCAGAGAAATTTCTAATAAAGCGGCGATAGTATGAGGTCATCCCAATAAAAGCTCTTACTTGCCTAACAGTGGTTGGAGTAGAAACTGACTTTATAGCCTTGACTTTATTGAGGTCTGGTTGTATTCCTTCTTCACTTATCTTGAACCCCAGGTATTGGGTCTCTTTCTTAAAGAACTCACACTTAGCTGGCTTCAGTTTAAGGTTGTGCTTACGTAGACTACTCAAGACTGTGTCTATATGTCTTAAATGATCTTCCACCGTATTTGAAAATATCAGAATATCATCTAAATATGCCAGAGCAAAATCTTCCTGTCCCTGTAAAACAACTGACATTAATTCCTGGAAGATGCCGGGTGCGTTTGCAAGTTCAAATGGCATAACATTAAAATGAAACAGACCCTTGTGGCAGGTGAATGCACTTTTTTCTTTGTCATCATCATGAAGCTTAACTTGCCAGTACCCTGATTTTAAATCAAGCTTCGAAAAGTACCTTGCCGAACCAAGTGATGCCAGTATATCATCGATGACAGGAAGAGGTCGAGCATATTTCTTTGTAATCTTATTAAGTGCTCTAAAGTCTACACAAAATCTCTTACCACCGTCTTTCTTCTCTACTAAAACTACTGGAAAACCCCACGGGCTATTGGATCTCTCAATTACACCTGCCTGCATCATTTCGTCGATTGCTGAATCCATTGTCTTTCTTTGTTTGAGGGGTGTGCGATATGGGCGTTTTCTTATGGGCTCATGCGTTCCAGTATCGATACGCATCTCCACAGTATCGGTTCTGCCCAGGTTTTTGTCGTCACTAACGAACATGTCCCTATTTCTTTTTAGCAAATTGTTAATTTCAGGCTTGAATTCCTCCGGTACATGTACCTGTTCCAAATCTACATCAGGACTTTTATTATTTTGTTTATCGGGCATAGTAATTTCAGTAATATTACCCGCCCTTTCCAATTTAGCCAGCGGACACCCCCGTCTCAAAGTGATTGTCTGGTTAGTGTTATTCATTATCAGCAACTGAAACTTACGAGACTTTGGCATTTTTACAACTGCGTTGGCTACTGATATACCACATAAGTTGCTAACATATCCACTACTCAGCTGTTC
>JBBBDQ010001535.1:1137500-1142500 GCA_037127315.1 Ascarosepion bandense | reverse complement strand
TAAAAAATTAATGAATATTATGAAAAGGAGCATTTAAATAGCTAAAAAAATTTTTCCAAAATTACATATAGCCCACATACATAAATACATATATACATATATATACATATATATACAAATATGCACATCCACACACAAACACACACAGATACATAAAAAAAAAAAAAAATTAAAATTATAATTAAAGAAATTAAAAAAATTATAGAAAAATTTAGAATTTAAAAATTAAAAAGTAGAAGTTAAATTTTAAAATCCGCCCTATGGCGGCACTTTTTTAAAATTCCCTCCTAAGGTTCAAAAGTAAGTCCTGATGAGAATACTTCAAAATCAGAATCTTCTCCAATAAATACAGACGACACCTATCACAAAAACTTTTAGGAGTACAAGCTGAGCCTATTAACTTCCAGCTGATTATAGGGTCCTGCCCTTCCTCCTGCATTTCCCAGAACCTACGTGATAGTGCCATCTGGAATCTCTGTTTAGGGATCGAAAACGAGTACTTGTGATTATATGTATATATATATATGTATATGTATATCTATGTATATCTATGTATATATATATATATATATATATGTATATATATGTGTATATATATATATATATGTATATATATATTTATATATATATATGTATATATATGTGTATATATATATATATATACATGTATATATACATACATGTATATATATACAAATATGTATATATATATATATATATATATATATATATATATATGTAAATAAGCAATCTGAGTCTAACCGTAATGATGAGCTGTGATACAGCGAAAACAGATCTGTCTGCGGATGACTATATGTGTATATATTTATATATATATATATATATATTTATGTATGTATATATCTATGTATATATATATATATATTTATATGTATGTATATGTGTATATATATCTATATATATATATATATGTATGTATGTAAATGTGTATATATATGTATATATGTGTATATATATGTATATATATATATATATATGTGTATATATACATATGTATGTATGTATATGTGTATATATATGTATATATACATATGTATGTATATGTGTATATATATGTATATATATATAGATATGTATATATACATATGTATGTATGTATATGTGTATATATGTATGTATGTATATGTGTATATATGTATGTATGTATATGTGTATATATGTATATATATATGTATGTATATATATTTATATACATATATGTGTATATATATATCTAAGTATATATATATATATATATGTATGTATGTATATATATATGTGTATATGTATATATGTGTAACACCCCAACGGAATGTCCGAACAAATTTCTCCGATGTCGTTCTCCATGCTGTGATGCTTGCCAGGTGTTTGTTGAAAAAGTCGGAGCCTCAAGCTGGGTGTACAAGATTAAACTATAAGGAACGATCTTCCACAACTTGGATGAGTTAAAAGGATGCTTTATTTCGTTTAGAGCTAGCCTTTTCGGTTGGGGCAAATCTAACTCTAATTAATGGAGATCAACAAATCTGAACTAACGGAAACAAGACGAACAGAGGTTCACTTCACTCAATTGACTGACTCACTTAACTGACTCTCTCACTCTACTCTACTGATGTGACTCGGAAAAATTACCTGAATTTATTTAAAATTGATCCAGAAATCCGGAAATGCTTTAGACCACCAGTGATAAACTTTGGCGACTGTGAGTCTGAAATTTCAAGGTACTTAAATTTCCCTTCTTTTGATGTGTAAACATCTTGCAGACTTAGTATTTTTTTCAGGATTTTTTTAAAAATCTTTATATCTTAAAGCTTCAGCAGGAAAATTTTTAATGTGTGGTCAAGATACAGTAAAAATCAGCCTTTGACCTGATCATTGGAAAACCCACCTCCAGAACTCTATTTCCTGAAATTTTTCTGTATATCACATTAAATCACTGAGTCAAATATTTACAGGAAGAGTGGTAGGATTTAAAACAGTAATCTGATACCCTTGTCTCTTCCACAATTTTCCTCATAAAAGAAAAAGAATTTATTTATTTTTTCCTCTTCTTTTTCACTTTTGTTAAATATGTTTTTAAACTATTTTCTATTCTTAACTATTTTCTATTTTAATCTATTATAATAAAATACATATTTTACAAGGCACCTCAATATACACCAACTTATCTTGTCACATATGTGTGTATATATATATGTATATATATATGTGTATGTATATATATATATGTATGTATATATACATGTATATATATGTATATCTATATGAATATACATATATATGTATATATATGTATATATATATACATATATATACATATGTATGTATATATATGTATGTATATATATATATACATGTGCATATATATGTATATATATATGTACATACATATATATATTCATATATATATAGATATATATAAATACATACGTATATATATATATACACACACACACACATACACACACACACACACACACACACACATATATATTTTTTAGTTAACAGTAGGATATCATCAATGTATCAAAGGTATATTGATGTCTTTTTTAAATTTAGTAAAGGTAGTATTATCGAGATTTGACATCTAGAAATTGCTAAATGTCGGACCGAGTACTGAACCCATGGAAAACGCTCTCACATTGTATATATATCGTGTTGTTAGGGTCGACAAAAAAGACTTCGCTAGTACAAGCTATTTTCCTTAAGATGTTGGGATTAATTTCGAGTGGGCGTAATGTAGGATTATTGTAAATATTCTTTATAATTATGTCAATGGTTTTGCTAACGGGTACGTTATATACATATATATACATACATACATACATACATATATATATATATATATATATATATATATATATGTATATATATATATATATGTATATATATGCATATGTATACTTATATATGTATGTACAAATATATATGTATATATATATATATATATATATATTCATGTATATATATGTATATATATATATATATATATATATATATATATATATATATATATATACATATATATACACATATGTATTTGTACATACATATACATGGCATAGTGATGATCCACATATACTGTCTTAATATCTATAGGAAAGAATATTAAAACGTTTTGAGTTTAAAAATGTGTTTTTTTTTACAGTATTTGTTTATTTCTACTATTATATTTTATATTTCAGACCTTCAGAAACCTTCAGACCACCCTGGGTCCTTCATCAGAAACAAATATATATATGCATATATATATATTATTTGAGGTTTCATTGTATAATATAAACAAGTTCTGTCTATTTATTTTGTGTAAGATCCGTTCGTATGATCTGATTAAATTGATAGTGTTGTCATGGAAAGACTACAAGAAATTGCAATAATTGTTGATTTTTTTATCAGGTATGAGCATTCGGCTTACATAAGCCATTCTCAAAGGATGAACATATAATGTTCAGTGAACATAGAACATTTAAATTATTATAAACAGAGTGGCGTTATACAGAGAAAATTAGACATGTCCATTTTTTGTGTCGCACATGGCTGTAGACTGAGAAGGAATGGTGGTAGTGAGTTTCTATAGATAGATAGAGAGATGGGATTAAACTGAGATAGATAGATAGGATTAAAATGAGATAGATAGATAGATAGATAGATAGGATTAAAATGAGATAGATAGATAGTTAGATAGATAGGATTAAAATGAGATAGATAGATAGTTAGATAGATAGATAGGATTAAAATGAGATAGATAGATAGATAGATAGATAGATAGATAGATATGGATTAAAATGAGATAGATAGATAGATAGATAGATAGATATATAGATAGGATTAAAATGAGATAGATATATAGATAGATAGGATTAAAATGAGATAGATAGATATATAGATAGATTGGATTAAAATGAGATAGATAGATATATAGATAGATAGATATATAGATAGATAGGTAGGATTAAAATGAGATAGATATATATATATATATAGATAGATAGGATTAAAATGAGATAGATAGATATATAGATAGATAGCTAGGATTAAAATGAGATAGATAGATATATAGATAGATAGATAGGATTAAAATGAGATAGATAGATAGATAGATAGATAGGATTAAAATGAGATAGATAGACAGATAGATAGGATTAAAATGAGATAGATTAAAATTAGATAGATAGAAGTGAGTGGCTTGAAAACGCCGTTTCTAATCCAGCAGGCATTCATGCCATGAACTTCGCTATTTCCCAATCCATTACTCAAGTGGTGGACTTCCCCACTCGCTTCCCAGGCACTCCATTTGGTCATTCCTCACTACTAGATATATGTTTTACCTCTGCGCCTGACGCCCGTCAAGTCTCACAGCTTTGCCGTCTTGGCAACTTCGACCACGCTGTAGTCTCTCTCAGTATCTCTTTCCAGTCTCACTCCCCCCAGGAGCCCCCTACCTATAGGACCTCCTACCTTGACCAAAAAGGCTCGCATGGTTGCTCTGGACATCTCCAAGGCTTTTGACAGGGTTTTGCACTCTGGCCTCCTATGCAAACTACGGGGTTATGGTATTACCGGTCGCCTGCTTGACCTAATCCAATCTTTTCTAAATAACCGCAAAATGAAGCTTGTTTTGAAGGGGCGTGCCTCTTCAGCCTGCAGCACGAATGCTGGTGTCCCACAGGGCTCTATTCTGGGCCCGACGCTCTTCCTTATTTTCATCAACGACCTCCCAGATGAGATCAAGTCCCAAGTAGGCATCTATGCAGATGACACTATAATATACTTCCGCACCAGTAAGAAACCTGTCGTGGCAGTCAGACATAATCTCGCTTCTGACCTTAAACGGGATCTACACTCCGTGGCAAGAAGTGGCTTGTCAACTTCAATTCGACTAAGACCAAGTTATTGTCTGTCAACCATTACAGGCAACCTCTCCTGCCTCTCATAAGCATGGACCAAACGATTCTTCTGGAGAGCAATACACTACGCCTCCTCGGACTTACCCTGTCCTC
>JBBBDQ010001535.1:800000-1125000 GCA_037127315.1 Ascarosepion bandense | reverse complement strand
AGTAAAATCTCTTACAATATCATTTCATGTACTACCTACAGGTATATGAGTGCTTGCTATATAGAATGAAGGCAAGCAGCCAAATCTTGTACCATGCTTCTGAAGTGGGGCTGATATTTATGATGTGTTCATTATTGTCTCAGTAAACATCTTCTTCACATAGGGTGCCAAGGTTCTCATTCCTCTTACTTCAATCTTGAAATTGTTATTTTATCAATGGATTTGACTAAATCTGTTCAAAACTCAAGCAAATCAGTGCTACGACACTAATACCAGTTAGCAATGATTGCTCATTTTCAAAACAAGTTTTGTTTGAAGTATTGGGATCTTATCATATGTTATGGTTAAAATCATCATTTTAAACAAAACACACACACACACACACACACACACACACACACACACACATATATATATATATATATATATATATATATTGGATCTAATCTTTTATTGACTATTCTAATTTATTCTTCATAAGGAATTTTTTGTTTAAAAAAAAAGAATAACATCAGTTTGGCTTCATTAATGCTGGTAATAAAAAACATTTGAAAGTTTTAAAAATACATTTCAAAATATGAGAATTTAGCCTTCTGCATGCTACTGTTACTGTGAGTGTGAATATGTCTATATATGAAAATTTCTGTTTTAGAAGATAAAATCTGTATTTTGCCAAGTTAAGTTCATTAGCTATATAAAAAAAGCGAAAAACATAGTGCTACTGAAAACAATCAATAAATAAAAAATGAATATTTTGTTTTAAACCATGAAAGACCATCCTAATTTCTAATATAGGTGTAGAGGCTCATCCCTTGTTCCCTGTTCAGGATGTGGTTTCTGGCTTTCTCTTTTCCAATCTTTTCACTTTTCTTTTGTTCTTTTTCATTTTTTTTCCCCAATTGGAGTAGACTAAACTACCGCCCGGTTCACACTCCACCCACGTCTATTGTACAGGTGTAGAGGCTTATCCCTTGTTCCCTGTGGTTTCCGGCTTTCTCTTTTCCAATCTTTTCACTCTTACGTAGCCCCCTGCACATCAGTGGCGTTACCGCCTTGCTCGGGGTGATATGATTAAAAAAAAAAAAAAGTAAAATTTGAAGGTAAAAAAAATCTTGACGATAGTATGCATGAAAACTTTCCATTGAAAAGTGATTTATTTGACTTGTTAACAAAAAGAAAAAAGTCAAGTACTAAACGTTAACAAAAATGGTGACGGGGATAACAGAAAGCAATTCTGTATGGTAATCATTTGTTTTTATTTTCTGATAAATTTTTATTAAAACCAAAAAAAAAAAAATGTTTTTGATTACAATTAACATCCTCTGATGCAACCCCCCCCCCCAAAAAAAAACTAAACAACATAAAACAAACACGTAACTCTTTTTATCATTACCAACATTAATTGACGCTGTTTTATTTTTCAGCTTTTTGTTAGAAAAGTTTTTATTTCAGCGTGATTATTTTCATTAATTAAAAAATTAAAAAAAATTTTCATTACTATCTCACGCATTCTTCAATAAAATTTAACTGAATGTAACAAATTATTTCAAAGTGTTACTGTTAGCCTTTTTTTTTTGTTTCACTCTCGATTCATTAGTACTTCTATTGCATTTTTAAAAGTAAAAATTATTTACTTTTCAAGATCGATGACTTTTTTTATTCGCGCAAACATTTAAATTCCAAGTTTTCTGTTCACTTGAGATAAATTCAAGTCAGTTTGTTTGATGTGCATATTTCGTTTCTGTTCATGTGTACGATTGAGCGACTCTTAACTTCCACTGCTACCAACCGACTGACTGACTAACCCGGAAGACTTACCCATGTTATTCGATTGGCGTTCAAAATGGCCGCTCGATGTTGATTGGTCGAGGCTTATGACGTAAGGGATTTCCAAATGTTGTTAGAAGTTTGGATGAATACGTAGCTAATGGTGCCGCTAGTGATGTTCGCTAGCTGCCTTTCTCTTACATTGAGGCAGAAATCGCCGTCATCATCTCATGTTTAAAGGTAATTTTTTCTTGTTTAATTTCATAGATCTTTCATTATTTTTTCATTGACGTTATTTCACTCACATGATGGTCTCGAATTACAGAATGTCGAAGATATTATGCGTTGTCGTGTTCGTGTTAGGTCCAATTCAATACTACTGCCACTTCTAATATTCAATACTAAGTATTGTGTATATTTCGTTTGATCGGTTACATTACCTATTTCCCCCTCCCTGATGATTTTTAATTTCTGCTGTTCAAGGATATATCTGGTGGCTTTCTTCACAAAATAAAATATTTAGTTATTTATTAGCTATAGACACATCGTCGATGGATACTTTTCATAAACACGTTTTCGTTTTCATTTTTTTTTCTCGTACCGTCATTCACTTAAGTTTCTCTCTCAATAAAAAATGCCTTTAAGTGTTTTTGCTAGATTGAAAAACAGTTTTTGATCAATCTCTAAAAACTGAATTTTGTATCTATTCTACGGATTTTTTAAAACTTGTGACTGTAATTATCCCTTTTCCTTTGTGTTTTAATATCATAAAATCAAAACAAACAAAAAAAAAAAAACAGTTAACTTCTCGTTTAGTCGACTTGTAGCGGGTTTTTCTTTTTTTCTTTTCCATTAAACTTAACATTTAACAAGGATCGAGCCAAGTGGACCCAGCCTCTTCTCTCCTTCCTTCCTATTGCCACCATCATCTACTCACTTCATCTTGTTCTTTTATGCCTTCTCCACCTTTCTTTCTATCACTGACCTCCCGTTTTCTCATGCCTTCTACTTTTCAGTGCTTTATTTTGTGGAGTTGCCGAATATGCATTCTGTCGTAAATTAAATCGAGAAGTGGTGGGAGCGAAAATGTGTATCGTTGTGTAAAGTGAAATCTAATGCTAGCTGAAAAAAAAAAAAAAACATGGTTTCGTTGTCAACGTCCAAACCAAAACGAATCCATTGTGATGGGATTTTGGTATTTATTAATTCGATAAGGTTAGAACCAAAACCACCTTCCTTGCAATGGAAGATTCTCTTATCTAGTTTTTCTTGACCTTTTTTTCTAGACCAGTGTATTTTTTTTTATAGAAAAAAGGGCTCATTAAACTATATGGGGTGACGGTGTGGACATTTTTTTAATCTCTTACATTTTTGGCCCATTTTCGCCATCACTTGCTGTCTGTGTGTGTGTGTGTTTTTTTTTTTTTTTTTTTTTTTATTTTATCATTAAAAATGTTTTTTGTGCAAGTAGAAAATCTTATTTCTAAAGCCAGTCTTGCTTGTTGGCTGGTCGTCAAATTTAGTCTCCTATTTAATCGCTATCTCCTCGATTACAAGGGGAAGGTCGTTAGTAGTTTACCGTGTGGAATTTTTTTTTCTGTATTGAAAAAAACACTTGTGTGGAAAGGTATTTGTTGTAATTCAGGATGAAAGGAAATCATAGAACGCTTTTTATTTTAGTAAGTAAATCATATGTACCAAAAATGCATATAAAATTCACTTATTGCCTCTCCGTCCTTTGCAATTTTTATTTATTTTTTTGGAACGACTAACTCTGTTAAGCACGAGTTGTTCATCAACTGGCAAGCCTTCTCTAACCTGCTTGTTCTACTTTTAAAAATCTAATTGCATAACGGCTACTGAGAAAAACAAATCGTTTTATTGCAGATAAGATTAAAATATTACAACTGCTTCTCTAATTTAATAGCAGTTTTATCCATATTTTATTTTTGTTCACTGTTGAAGTAACTTATTTTGCTAATTCAAATTACTATATGGAAGCGAAATGTTCGCGCACACCCATATTACTGTAAAATGTTTATATATATATATATATATATATATATATATATATATATATACACACACACGCAGTAATAAGATTTTTGTTATACACGCATAGCATATTTTCCTTCACACATCTTTGCTACCTTGTCTCCCTCTCATTTTGGGCGAGTCTATTTGCAATGGAGTCTTTCCTTTAGTCGTCGTCCATATTTTGTTGACTGTCGTGAATATTCGCTCGAAAAATCTTTTGTCGGTCTTGCTCTTTTATGAAGGAGAAAAGAGGGAAACATTTTCATACCTATATTTTTCAGATTAGAAATTTTTTGTGTAAATTAGTTCCTGTATCTATATAAATGGGCATGATAGTGTTGCTTGCAGCATTATTTATTTATTAATCACTGTCTAGTCGACGGTCCCTTGGTTATTAAATGTGCTATATTTCCACCATAATACAAAGATACCGTCCCCCTTATGACGGAACATCATTTACACTTCGACGATGAATCGTGTTATTATTGAGCGCAATCCTAATATCAACAGAAAACACACGGAGTAGCCAATTTTATTCATCCACTTTTCTTTCTTCTCTCCTTTCTTGTCATAGTTGTAGCTGTGATATTAAGCTTTGCTTTCCTCTCTCTATTATTACAATAGCCACTCTCTTCCAGTACCCCGCGAAGAAAAAAAAAACACTTTTTTTTTTTTTCTAATTACTGAAAAGACTTTAGTACTCAATAATTCCATGAAAACTAAAATCTAGATATATAAAAAAATATGCTAAAAACGGTGAAGGAAGACACAATTATTACTCTTGCTTGAGTCTTGTTCTTGTTGGTTTTTAGTTTAAGACTTAAAAAAGGCTTCCTCTTTAAATCGGAGGGAAATCAACACTAGAGTACACAATATTCCAATTGTACCCTTCTCTCTTTGGATCGTTTACCCTACCTTCGTGTATCTGTCGATCTCTATTTTTTGTGGCCCTCATTCAATCGACACTTTTTTCTCTTTCTACATTTTTTTTAACAATCTTGGAAACACGACTTTGTCCATCCCTACTTTCTAAAACCTTTTAATGTTTGTCCCCTCTTAAGATACTTAGTTTTTCAATCGAGTTGGGTGGGGGCGAAAAGGAATGCCCCTGGGGTTGCAAAATTAATTTTAAAAAAATTCTCCATTTCCAAAATTTCGATACTTGAAAATTTGTTCAATTTAGCAACCAAACTAATCAAAAATTTATTTTCTTAATAGAAACTTTCGCTTGTAAGATGAGAAAACAAGGCATTATTCATTTTAAAAAAACAAAACAAAAAAAAAAAGCATAACTATAGTGAGCCAATGTCAATATCCCCCTTCCCACAACAAAAAATATTTTTGGGGGAAAATCAATTGATAAATCGCCGAAATTAAACGCTAGTCTTGTTCATTAAAATGTTTTCTAGAAATACTTTTTAACTTCTTTATTATTGAAATATTAACGGAATTAACATAAACATTATTGAATAAAAAGGGCGGAAAACATTAAGGTTAATTATTTTCTTTTGCATTTTTCAAAAATGCAAAAGAAAATTATTAACCTTAATGTTTTTAAGTGAAACAAAAATGATTTTTGTTTCACTTGAAAGCATTTTTTATACACATAATTTTATTGCTTTCTGCTATTTTGTGATCTCTTCAAAAAAAAAACTTCGTCAGCCTGATATTTTTAGTTTTAAAAAAGTATTTTATTTTTATGTACTTTCATATAATTGAAGATGCAGAAGGTTCCAGGGCCAGTCTATTCTCTCAAACATCAAGGTTTTTTTTTGTTTTTTTTTTTAGTGGGAAGTGTTGTGTAGCAGGAAGGTTGGTTTTATCTTCTTGTGTATGTAGCATGTTTTATGTAATGTACATAAACATCTGTAATAAATTTCAGTGAGGATTAAAATTTGATGGAATATTATTAGTTTGATTAATAAAAAAGTTATTGATTTCATGCAATTGATGAAGAGTAAGAGTAGTTTTGGAACTCGTCGAATTATAAATCGTTTTTTTCTGCCTGCACTTTTCGCTAAAATGCAGCGCATAACATGATGAAAAACGAGGTCTAAGTTTAACTAATTGTTATCAAAATGTTAAGATGAAAGTATTTTTAAAATCCTTTCTAGCATGTTCGCGCGTGCGTGTTTTTTTTTTTTTTTTGCGCTGTTGTTTCAATGGAATTAATTTGAAAAATCTTGCGAAAACCAATCTTGTCACATTTCATTGAAACTTTCAGGACTTTCTTCACAAATAAATTTATAAAATTATTTTTCTAAAATCTTGGTTAAAAATTTTTTTTTTTCATTTTTACAAGCTACCCTCATAACTTCATGAACTAAAAAAAATCTAGAAATTATGTTTGCAAATTGTTTATGCATTAATTAAATGCAGGAATCTTTGGATAATGTCTTGTAATTCATCTAATTTTTTTTTCTTCAAGCATTTGCCACTTTCCCAAAAATTTGCCCGAATAGTAAAAAATACGAAATGCAAAAAACTGATATTAAGCCTTTAAGAGCATTATTGTCTGATGAAAAAACATGAATAATGAATTTTTACAAGAATTTTCGTTTTTCTTTTTTAAATTTGTGGTTTCAAAAATCTTTGAAAAAATCCTTCAAAACTTTGTCTGCATTAAGTGAAGTGTAAGACTATTACTTTAAGTGAAAATTGTAAAGCTTACAAATCATCGCACACCAAGGTTTAACATTTTTTTTCTTTCTCCCATGTATTTTTGAAAGTGGGTGACCATACTCAACATTATCAGAAAATAAATGATTATAGGAAATTTAAAATTAAAATAAACATTATTAAAATTAGATTACAGAATATTTCCTGAGTACTTAAAAATTATCAGGGTTTACCCGTCATTTTCTTAAATATGTTTTAACAGTCTCTCTCTGCATATATAGCAATAAACATGAATGGTTTGTTTGATGGATGTTGAAAGATAATACGTAAATCACTATTGTTCATTTAAAAATTTTTTAAATCATAATTATACATTAAATTTATGAGGTATATTCACCAATTCCTCAGTTTCAGAAAAGTATATTTTTGAAAGATTTTCTTATAAAATTACACTGCAATGAAAGATGGCTAAAATAGGCTATTTTAGAAAGGATTAATTTCAATCAATATAATTTCTGTTTGAAAAATATACTAAGCATTTTGCTTTATGGAAATAGTAAAATAGTCAATTAAAGCTAAAAATGAAGTCTTAAAAAAAGCCTTTTCATTTCATGAATTATTGCGACAAAGTGGAGGTATATAAAATCAAAACTAATCTTGTTTTATCATTTAACTATTTGTTTGCCATAAGACTAGTCAAAAATTTTGAAGTATATTTGAGTATGGATTCAAGTTGGAAGGAATGACCTTTTCCAGCAGATGGTGTGCAAAAATAATTTTAGACTTCGTAAAATCTGACCAATTGGAATCCCTTCTAGGTTGACAACTTTTCCAGTTGTCATTTTTAATTTCTCTTAATGCAATGTTTGACTTTTTGAGGTTCGAATGTTTCTAAATTTAAAAAACATCAAAATAAACGTATGCACATGTCTAGTTATAAATATTTTTTTACATATCAGCTTCAATAAATTTAGATCTGAAACCAGGTGATATTATGATTTCAATTTTCTGTCACTCCATCTCTGAAAATAGATGAAAAGTAAAAACACTTTGTCAACTGGTTTATGGTTTGTTGAGATATAGCTGAGTTTTATGATCTAGATGGATATTTTTTTCTTTAAATTTATCAGCTAAACAATAAATCCTATGCTAAAATTATGAAAAGTGATATAGTTACCGTATGTGCATTTTGTTTTCTTGTTTTCCCTCTAAATACTAAAGAAAGTTATCTTCAATTTGAAAACTAGAGAATTCATTCTGGAGCTGTTTACAATTATACATCAACATTGTTAATGTTAGCAGACTCTAGGTTGTTTCTCTTCAAAAATGAAATGAAGAAAATGGGAATTTTTGATTTGTTACTGTTTTAGTTAAGAAAAATACATAATTTAGACTTGAACATAAGTCGAAAAACAAGTCATAAAAGTTTTGCATATGCTTAAATATTTTTTGTCAGGCCCTCAATGCATGAAAATTGAAAAATTGAAGAAAAAAAAAGCTAATTAATTTATTTTCACATTCTTAATGTTATGCCATCATTTATGTTCTAAAATACATTACTCTTGACAGGAGAATGGCATAGTTTATTCAGATTTTATTATGTTAAGTTTAAAATCTTATAAAAAGTTTCTTATAAAAATCTTGTAAAAAGTTTATTAATAAGCTTAAATTAAATTTGTTAGTATTATATCGAATATAAAGCAAAATCATTCAGTTTTAAAAACCTGTGCCTGAACCCATTTAGCCATTAAGGTATGTCCTTTATGTGATGACTGATAAAAAGAAATAGTGAATTAGTATTGAGGATTCAGGATTGTGAAAATAGAAAAGCTGTTGGTTGTAGGTACTAAAACTCAATGAAAAATTTCTGCAGTGTCAGGATGTATTGTAAACCGATATCAAATTTTTGTATTTACCTAATCATTTTTTTTTAGCATGTCTTTATATTATCAATATCTCACCACCTAATTGCAGTAACTTCATTGTTTGATGTCTTTTTCCCTTTAAACAGATTTCTTTGCTTCTCTAATGTAGTGCTTCTCTTTAATGATTCTCTGTACAGTGTAAAAAACATTCAAATTGTTTTGGTTGTTTCATAAATAAGTAAAAAAGATTCTGCCTGTAGAAGACAAATGTCTCATTTCAGCGTAACAGCTTTTTTTCCTCCCCTTAACTATTAATCGATTTTAGTTATTATTATTATTGAAACAATGTTTGTAAAATGGTGATTTTTATTTCCCTATCATTAATTTATTGATGTCATCTTGAATTTTTCTAGTTAAAATTATAATTATTACTCACTGATAATGATAGGTTTTTTGTTTGATCAATTTTCTTTGCTAAGCATAAATCATGTCTTTACTTTTTAAATTTGTATTCTCACCAGCATTCAAAAGAAATCTGCTTGCTTAACTTGAATTGATGTAAGAACTAAGAATTTTTTAAAAATACCGAATTAAATAAAATATCGTTTTTGTTTTAAGATTAAACACTTGATGTCAATTTCAAGGCAGTTTTGTTGACTTGAGTTTTGAGTTTTTTTTTTTTTTTTTTTTTTTTTTTTAATTCTCATTTTGTATTAAAGTATGAAATAGTTAAAACTGAAGAAAATAAGACTTCTATTTTTTATTTTTTTTTATCCGGATGAATAATAAAGAATAATTGAAAAAGTAATGTATTTGATAAAACAATCTTTCTTTTCAACAATGTGTTTGCTTTTTCGCCTATTTGAATATACGTTTTACATGAAAAGTTGAACACCTTTTTTATTATTGTATTATGGCTTGAAAACGTTTTTCATAAACAAGGTTTGTGGAAATTTTTATATTTTTATTCCTTGTAACTTAAGTTATTGTCATTCATTACTTTAAAAATAAAGGGATATTTTCTGATTTAGTTTTATTGAATATTCGAGGTAGTTGTAAAAGCATATTTTTCAATTTAAGAAGAATAAACATTGTCCATTTATTAACTGCTAAGCCTAAATTTCATTCGATTTTCACTCACATTAAATTTTAATTTTAACCTTTTCGTAAGTCATAGGGCATGTGCTTCAAATAAGTTTTCGGTTAGATCAAGAACAGATATTTGACCGGATTTACAGTGTAAATTTTACACTACACTACACTAGTGTTATGAATGCAAAGAGAATTTTTGCAAAAGTGTTTGACCTTAATAATTCTTTGAATCGTCTGCTTTCCTAGATGAATCATAGTCAACAATCCGTTTTTTCTGCATTTAATCAAGTTTTGTATCTTCAGTACGAAATTTTTCTCCATAATTATCTCTAATTTGAAACTCTTATTTATTTTTCTCTTTCTTCTCTTTTAAATAAGGAAATTGCGCTCTTTCATTTTTGTTTTGTATGGTTTTTAGTCATTCTTAGCATATTTCTTTTTGTAGTTTGTAGTAACAGTTAACACTAACAGGTAACACATAAGAAAAACCGTGGAAACATCTTAAGTCGGCTTTGATCCCCTATCTCAATTTCATCATTAAATCAACACATTTTCAGTATTTATTTTCCTCATTTAAAGTGGTTTGTTTACATCCGTTTTTAGACTTATGCCTTGCAATGGTCAATGGTTTGTCTGTTTTACATTTTGCAACTACATTGATAAGTAAAATTTATTTATCACGTAATAATTCGCATGTCACTCCTAGGATAGACAACCATTTATTTATTTATTTATTTATTTTTTTTTTTGTCGATACATTGTAAAAGAAGCAAAAAGTCAAATTTTTATCATTTTAAAAACCTTAAATAATAAAAATTAAAATATAGAAAGACTATTATTTCTAGGTTCACTCAATTTTGAGTAAAAATTTCAACAATTCACTTTAATGCAATTTTTTTAACCGTGAAATGTGTTGTATAGCTTTTTGGCTGGTTGCGAGTGACAAAAATACCATATCCTTGTTAGCTTCTCTTCTATTTTTTGTTTAAGGTTTTATTTTTTAATCCATTTTACAGCCTCTCTCTATTCTTCGTGTGACTAGGGTTGGGTTATGATGGGCCATGGCTGGACGCCACACAGGATGGCTTAGTGGTAGGTTTATTTATTAGAACTTGAAGTGAATATTTGCTTGCTTCTTCTCTATCCACTCGCTAGTCGACATTTCTCGTTCGTTTATTCTTCGCTACACCGCCCCCTGCTTGTCAGCAGTGGAACCCGTCTGGCCTCTGGAGAAGCGTGACGAGTGCGTTTGTTCGGGGTAACAGCCGCCACCAATGGCTTTGTAAGGTGAGAGGCGGTTAAGAGAATGATGATTATGACATTAACTCTCTTATATATTTTTAGTACTTTTTTTTCTTTACTTCTCAAGAAATGCTAATAATGGCGCCGGCGCTGCTGCTGCTACTCTTGGATGCGTCACCATGCAATGCAAATAAGGACACTTTCATAAAAGCTTGTAGGTGGGGCTTCTTGTAGCTTGGTGATTTGTATTTACTTGTTTTCTCTCATTGCTGCTGCTGCTGCTGCTACATCCAACTTACAGTTTTCGTGTAGCGAAATACCGGAAGAAAACTATACATCGCTGACTATTGCAATAACCTCGTGTTTTTATTTTGTCTTACTGAAAGTAAAAGGGAAACTGAAAATTACAAGAAATAAATTTAAATACTTACACTTTGCATTTTAGGCTCTAAACATTGCCAAAATACATAAACTTCAAGTTTTAGATTGAACGTTTTATTTTTACAAATTGGTTGAATTTACTTTTCTTCCCTTTGACTTGGGTACCTCCACTTATTTTCGTTACCTAACTTAAATTGAATTTTTTAAAATAAAGTTCTTGAAACTTATTTTCGTTTTGATTATGTACCTCCGTCCAGTTTTCGATACCTAAATTTAAATTTTAAAAATAAGTAATCTTCAAGCTTTAAAATTAACTTTAATTGAAAGCCAGGAGATTAAATTTTAATTCCCGGAAGAAAAATACACTGGTGTTTTTTAAACCGAAATTATATTGATTTTAATCAGAAAAATTAAATTTAAATTTCCCACCATTTTTGATTGATCGACACATTCTGTCAACAGTACGTAAAACAGTAGCTAAATTTCTGTTTTAAGAATCTTCTTGCAAAAATAAAATATACCTTGCTGACACGTCATTTAAGTCAATTTTTAAAATTGAAGCTTACCTTTATCTGATTTCAATCAAGTAATAATTCCTTACTGCCAGACATTTACAATAATAAAAAAAAAAATTAAAAAAATTTAACTACGGTAGTCTTACCTGTCATCACCTCGATTACGGTACGGAATGTTCAGATTTGATATCCGGAAGTTGTCTAGACAGAAAGTATTGCGACCATACGGGCCAGAAAACATAAATTTTTTTTTTTTTTTTTTTTTACTAAATAGTAAAATTAAAAATTTAATTTAATAATTTCAGCAATTATATAATATTTAATAGAATTTTAGTTTACATTTATAGCTAGACATTTGAATATGCTTTCTGAATAAATAAAAATTTAAATTTGTTTCAAAATAATTTTAATTTAATAAGAAAGAATGGAATTAAAATAATTTAGTTTGGTTTTGGTTATTTTGTTATTTATTAATATTTTTATTATGTATTTTTCATAAGTTATCACTAAGTTTAAGGCATGGTAAAAATATCTAATTTAATTTTTATGGTACTGCAGATTATGGAAACATTATGACTCTTATGGAACATCGTACTGACTCAAAAATGGAACGTAAATGAACATATTTACTCACAAATTTTTTTATTTAATTAATTTAAAATATTTCTGCTAAATGATTTTTATTAAACTTTTCAATTTTAGATAGGCAATATGATAATCAGCTCTTAACTAAAAAAAAGTCTACTCGCAATCAATTCTTTGGAAATTTTAAAAAATATTTTTAAAAGCTTATAAATTATTTAATAATAATAAAAAATGAAAACAATTCTTTTAAAATTTTTATTAATCGAAAAAAATTTTTTTTCAGTGTATAATGTCCTCAATAGTTATTTATTCCAGTAATTAAAAGCTTATTAAATTATATCAGTTTTATTGCATTTTTTTATTTTACTCCTCGGAGAAGGTTTTCGGATAGTAATTGCAAACTTAAGATAAAAAAAATAAGGTCATTTATATTCTCCAATGAGTTCTGCGTTGAACTAATAAAACAAAAGTTAGCAACTAATTAAAAAATTTTAACATTTCATGGATTTACGTGAAGGGGGGTGGTAACAGGTAAAAAATTTTATCAAGATGTTTAAAAAATAATAATTTCAAAAGTAATTTCATTAATTTGTGAATGAATACTGAAAATTTTATTAAAATCTGACAATTGATTTTTGCGAGAATTTCCAAATTAATGTGTTTGTAAGGCAAATTTTTTAATCATACTATGCTGTTTTTTTTTTCTTTTCATTGACGTATATGATGTAATGGACGTACCTAAAAAGCTAAATGATTAAATTTATCCTTTCCAGTAAGTAAAATGCTCTGTTTCAAACAGAAATATTAATTGGAATTTAAAATTGAGATTTTTTTCGGCCATTTTTGAGCGATCGATACATTTGTAAACAAAAGTTAATTCTTGGTTTTAAAAATCCAGACAGATACTAGATAAGTGTGTGGTGACTGAACTTGACAAAATTGTCCCAATTTTTTTTTCCTGTAAAGGGAAGAAACCGTGAAACACATGACTTTTAATGTACACACCTCACCATTGTACCATTATAAAAAAAATTTTCAAATACACAAAAAAAAAAAAAAATTATTTGAAAAATACAAATTATTGAACTTCTGAATTTTTGATTAATATAGTCTTCACTTAATAACCTAACACCAAATCTTTAAAGTAATGATTGACAATTCAAAATGTTTCAGTAGGAAATTAATGCACTTTTGGAGAAAACCCTGTCAATAATAAAACTAAACCAGTCTGAATCTTATTGTAAACCATTTTAATTTAAAAAAAAAAAAATATAAAACAGTAAATTTGACCAACTTGGATTCTTTCTTGTCTGGAAGGACATATTCATTCTGTAGCTCATTATGACCAGCTCTTAAGAAACATACAAACACAGTTACCTGTTTGCAACTAACGTCATAGAAACTAAAGCATGACTATTTTATAAAAACCACTAAAATGTAAATGTTAGCAGAAACATCAAAATTATTGCAAATGCATTAAAACATTTCAACTGAAGCTAGGAGCAAGCCACTGTTATTATCTTACCATTAAAATTTCAGGAATACTTGCAAACATACTGATAAGAGCAGAAAAAATATTTCAAATATCCTTACTTTAAGCAAATATGACTACAATATTGCTATCTAATAAGATAAATAAAAGTAAACAAGTATACACAAAATGTTTGATATTACAATTTTAAATCTTGTTCAAGCCAAGACAACTATATGAGCAAAGCTCTGATTAATACAAGCCAGCTTTTGATAGTTAAGTAAAGCTAAACCCAGTGTGTAGGATAGATTTTAATATCATTAAAAGAAGCAAAGCAGATAAACAGATTACAAACGAAATGGTGCTTTGTTTTATTTCTTCAGTGAGATTTTAGAAATTTTAAAAGAAAATAACTAAATACGAATATATGATCTTATCTGATCAAATTCATTTCAGAAAGAAAATCTTGTGTGTGTGTGTGTGTAGGTTCCAAAATAAACAGTGTAAGAGCAATACTTAAATCCCTTAGTAATACACTGTATATTCTACTGGTTACTGACACCTGCATGCAATTATGCAGATCTCAAATATTATTCTGTTTCTTGCACCTGTTGATGCAGTACAACAAGATTTGTATGTCTGAAGTTGTTGAAGATTTTTCAGAATATATTGAGTAGCATGAGCACATCAGATTCCTGTTGCATTCCTTACATTATTCTGGACATACATGATGCCATTTTAACATTCCCTTCACAAGCATGTCATGTAAGAGTGGTAACTTGTTACATGTAAATGACTATACTTCCATGAAAACAGAGCCTGCTCTCACCAGTGAACTAAAGAGTGTCATTTGATATTCAAGTACCCTACTAATGAGATTAAAAAAAATATATATAGTCTTGCTGCAAGTAAATGATTTTTAAGAATTTGTTGATATTGCTACAGCCAAATTTTCTCTTGCGTATACTGTGCAATCTACTCATACTGCCCTATATTGTGATAATAGAGAAACTGATCTATATTTGTGAGATGTTTGACTACTGTTACAACAGTAAAGCATTGCAAAGACTTGTCCAGACTATCAGGTCCACAATGTTACCATTCTGAAACTGCTGTAATTACACAAAAGAATTTGCCAATGGGATACATACAATCTTTACTTATGGGTTCTTAGTGAAAGAAAAAAACAAAGTATATGGAGCAAATGCAAACAAGGAAGAAAAGAAGCAAAGTTTAAAGAAGTATAATGTTAAAGAGAATTCCAAACATATAAAGATTCCTTCTTTTACAATGAACAAAAATACAAATGAAATATCATAATGAAAAATTAGATATTTATGCAATCACCTGTCACTACTGTGATTATTGAATAGAAATCAAAGATGTTTCTGAACACTGGTTAGGTTTTAATAGAAATTTACTTTGATTATTTAATGTGAAAACCAATATGAAATATGTCAAGATTGAGAAGGTAATTCATAATTTGAATGTAAATAAAATCCAGTCAGGATCTTGTGAAGTTGTATGCAAGAGAAATGAATCCTAGAAATGATTTGAAGATTTTAATTAAATCAGAACTCATTTTTATTTGGTTTATTTCAGCTAAATTATTAAACAATTCCCTTGTTATATGGTTATTTCTAATTTTAACTAAAATTTGAATGTAAATCAGGATTCTATTGTAATAAATGATATAGTCTAATCAAATCTGAGTTTTTAATAATGTTTAATTAAAACATTTCCATAAGTTTTTATTAGCATTAAAAATGGAATCATTAAAATTTTAGTGAAGATTCTAGGAAGATAACTCCAAATTCAAAAATGGGAGAAATGTAAAGTGGCTTCCTGTTGCTTTCTCAAGAACAGTAATAACTGCATTAAAAAATAAATATGTAGAGAGCTATAACACCTTATGTCATAAGTATGTATGTAATATATATATATATATATATATATAAATAAATTAAAAAAGGATTAATTCAATGATGTTGGATGATCATTTCGACATGAAAATCCCCACGGGGGATAACACATCACCTCAGCAACAGAAAAATCCTTTCAGAAACTTTTCTGTTGCTGAGGTGATGTGTTATCCCCCGTGGGGATTTTCATGTCGAAATGATCATCCAACATCATTGAATTAATCCTTTTTTAATTTATATTTGCTCTGTAATATTTTATTACATGGAGCTCTCTTCCTGTATCATTTTTTAATATTAAAATAAAATTTTTAATATTAATTAGGATCGGGTTTTTGGAATTTACCTTCCTGCTTTTTTTGTTTGGATTAAAGTATCTGAATTATATATTTATATATATATATATATATATATATATAATAAACTAAATCTAAAGGTGAGTGAAACTGCTGTCGGCGTTTGGCTTACCTTTAGATTTAGTTCATTGTATTTTTGCTCTATTTTCGTATTGAGCTCTCTGCTGTTAAGGTTTTTGTCTTGGGGTTTGTTTTTTTTTTTCTTCTTTCAAACAAGCTCTTGACTCGTTATTGGGCTTTGTTTTTTGTTTTTTTTCTTCCCCTTTAACCCACGTGGTAGTCCTCGTTGGGTTGTTGATGATTTACGTTACTGATTTGTTAGTGTTAGTTGGTACGTATATTAATATATATATATATATATATATATATATATATATAATTATTTCATGAATCCAGTCATTAATTTTCTAAAAATTAGAGGAAATAAAAAGCTTAAAGTGGTTAATAAGACATATAGAAGTATGTCCTATGTGAAATTTCTCTGGAGAAAACAATTTGAACAAGAACTGTTCTCAATTTGACCAAGGTAGCAACTGACAAAGTTTATTTTTCATTAACAACCAGGCAAAATTGTTTAAGCTTGATTGGGAACTGTATATAGAAATTCAGAAAATTGTTTTTTTATTAGAAGTTGCTTTTACAGCATTAATCATGTCAATTTTAACCAAGAAGTGTAGAAACTAAGTTTCCAAAAAATGCTGGCATAAAAACAAAAAATAACTTTTTTTTTTTTTTAAATGACCATAATACAATTATGTTGCTTAAAAAAACTAAGTAACATTAGAGTGACATTTTAAATTCTTATAATAATCATGGCTAACTTTAAGCTGAGCAAAATACATGCAGTAAAAACCACCCGGAAAGGATAATTCTTGGCAGTAAAATAACAGATTATTTTAAAGTGAATTCAGTTTCAACTCATCTAAGCTTGGGTGATCTTGTCTCAAGAAACATGAATGACTGAGCAGAAGATTATCCCACAGTAGGTTGCCATTGCTTTCTGCGGTAGACTGGTTGCCGACCAAGGTTACAGAACCCAATGTCTCCTATTATTTAACCCATTACTGGAGGGAAGAGACGGATTAATACGTTTCCCAAAGGTATTTGCATGTAAGTGAATGCAAAGAATTCGAACTTGGCTTCCCGATGTTTCATTCCAAGCCGATATCCACTGAATCATGACTCACATCTGTTCTATATCATCAGTATGATAAAATAAAAAGTTGGTCTATTTAGAAAATCATTAAAAAAAAAAAAAATCTGATAGTTTAAATATTTAGTAAATAAACTCTTTGTCAGTTGCTATCTTAGTCAAATTGAGAGCAGTTCTTCAAATTATTTTCTCCAGAGAAATTTCATATAGGACATGCTTCCTGTCTCACTTTGTCTTTTTATGAACCACTTTTAATTTTATTTCCTCTAATTTTTAGAAAATTAAAGACTGGATTCAAGAAAATATTTGCACTATCATATGCAGGATATTATGTATAATATATAGTAGACTATATGATGAGGCAACTGTTTTATGAATTTTAAGATTTTTTTTTTTTTTTTCTTCGAGTTTCACATAATCTAGGTTACTGAAACTAAAAATAAATTAAAAATTGTAATTGTAGAATATTATATAACAGTAATATTAAATGTGCTGAAACTCGTTCTTAGAAGTCCTTCATCTATTGAATTTGTGAGATGTTTTTTCTTATAACACTATTCAGTATTTCAAATTTCTTATTGCTATTTGCCAATGTAAACCTTCAGAATGTGCCATATATTTTCAATGTAGTGAAGATACTAGTTTGATGAAATTCATCAAAATAAACAAACTGACCACTTTGGCCATTTTAAACTAAACCCATTTTATTAAGATATTTTTACTCCCTTCCTTTTCAAAAAATATGTTGGGCCATTGTCATGCATATAAATCATCTTTCTGAAAGCCTTTGATTTCTTAAACTATGGTCTCACCTGATTTAAAAAAACAAAACAAAACAGTGTCTGAGCTGTCATCATAACACTATCTGTAATTGCTATGAATCCACCACTTAAGCACCTATAATCTCACCCTAAAACATTGTATCACTTTGACTTGATGTTTCAACATGTGGTGAGAGTGGTTTCCATTAATAGCTTCCTGGCCTTTTCTCTATCTCTCTGGCATTTATCACTAAAAAGAACAGTTAAAAAATATTTATGCATTTGAGTCAGTTTTTCTTAGGGTATTTTGGAAATGGAGGCTGGGTGATTAGTCTCAACTATTTTGTCACTTGACCTATCTTGTGTGTTTTGGAGTTTCCTCACTGCCACAAATCTGCATATTTTTATAGGTTGGATTTTTTACAGGCAACACATTGGTGAGATAATCCTTAACTTGCTCTTATCGTATCTGTATTGGAGCTGTCCAGGATCTTCAAACTTTATAGATTTGATGTACCTGCTAATCATTTTTGCAATTTCTACCATTTTAGCTTTTGAAAGCTCTAAAATTATTAAATATCTTTTATTAATAGCAAATCAGCCTTACTACAATCCTTTTTAAAGTTTCAAATTAGTATTGTGGTTTAATTTGAGACTTCAAAATTGAGGATATTTTATATATATATATTTTATACATATAGCTGCTGTTTATTTACATCTCCACAAAATGAACTAACTTTCATCCTAAATGTGCAGATAGTTGTTGCCATTTAGTAACTAATACTTTACAAACCAGTAAATATTTTATATATTGATAATTATGGGTGGCTACAAGGATGTCTTTTCACTGGATCTGTTCAACTTGTACAGCGAGAATATTTTTGGGGACCCTAGAAGTTATGCCTGGATTTGTTGTCAGAGGCCACAGTTTAAACAACCTAAGGTATGCAGATGATACAGTGCTGATAGCAGACACCGAAAGGAAACTACAAGACCTCCTACAGAAGGTAGCTGAAGAGAGTAACAAAAAAGGACGATAAATAAACTGCAAGAAAACCGAATACATGGTCATCAGTAAATAGAGCAGCCCAATATGCCAAATACAGGTCGGGGATACTAGAATCAAGCAGGTACAAAAATTTAAATACCTGGGAAGTGTTATAACAGAAGACGGAAAGTGCAACACAGATCTGAAGGCAAATTGGCATGGCGAAGGAAGCATTCCAGAAATTGAGTAAAGTATTAAGAAACAGGACAATTTCTCTCGAAACAAGGAAGTGAGTACTGGATTGCTAGGTGTTGTCAGTTCTTCAATATGGCAGTGAATGCTGGACAATATCACCAAAGATGAAGGAACAACTGGAAGCAACTGAAATGTGGTTCTACAGAACCATGGATGAGCATGTGAGCAATGATAAGTCCTAGAAATGATGGAAATGAAAAGGAAACTAATACTGAGCATCACGAAGAGACACCTAAAGTTCCTGTGACATGCAATGAGGAAGGAGGGCTTAGAGAACCTGATACTAACAGGCCAGATACAGGGAAGGAGAGACAGGGGAAAGCAATGGATAATATATTTGAAAGACCTAATCAAGTGGATGATAGAACGAGGGTTGCATGGCAGGAGGTGTGCTAAGAGCCACCAGGGATAGGGAGATGTGTAAAGCCATGATTGCCCTACATCCTGAGGGGACAGGGCACATAGAAGAATACATGCAGCATAATCTTTAACTGGTTTTTGATATGGTTAGCATAGTTTTTTGTTTTAAATTCCTGATTGTTAAAAATATCCAGTTTTCATTACTCAGTTATGTTTAATATGCATGAAAATATGAACCCATATTTATTTTTGTTTTATGTGGAAAACAAAGTCATACTTGAGAATGATTTTCAAAGTTTGATTTGATATTTTTATTATGTTAGCAACTATTTCTTGCTTGCTTTTAATCTTAACTGGAACAGTATTTCAGCATAAAACTTTGAAAACTGCTGATATGTTAAATCATTTTATTACTTTGATTTTTTTTTTTTTTTTTTTTTTTTTTAAAGACATATTTCTTCAATCTTAAAATCAATAAATGAAAATGTGCTGATGCTGACCACTCCTCCCCAGTCAAATTAAAAAAAAAGGCATTTTACTGGCAAAATAGAACAAACTGCCCAATTGAATAAAAATGATTTTGTTTTAAATTTTAAAAAAAGTTTTTGTATATACATTTATCTTAGCTTTTAAGATTGTCCAGATTAATCAAGTTGATGCATGCTATATTTCATTGCTTCATTCAAAGAAGAATGATTCTTTGCACAGGTTTACAACTGTACAAACTGAATAATTTCCAAATATCTTGAGCATAAAAACTTGTCATGAATTGCTTCTGAACATTTATTTTATAGAAAAGTTTTTTAAAAAATGGGGGAATAAAAAAAGCATAATTTTAATTTTAGCTTGTCATTTAGCTTCTCAGTTTAGAAGCCACTTGGGATGACTTCATAAAATTGAAGCATTTAAAAAATGGTACTGCACTATTAGGGTAGTAATCTGTATACTGGTTGGAAGTAGAGTAAAAAAATGTCTTTGGTTCATACACATCCATATGTGTATGGTTCTTCTGATGTAAAAATGACATGGTGTCATATCCTTTATGGGGAGGCCAGGTAAATATATGCCTGGATAAGATTTTGGTGATTTTCAACTTTGTCGTATCTTTTTTTTCACTTTGCATATAGCAAAAGTATTATTTCATACAAATTACATTACACCATAAAAGCTTTTAAGTTCTATAACTGTACTAGTTCTCTAACATTTTTGGCTATGACAGGTTATGAGAGTACTGTCTATACTCAAATTACTCCAACTGAAGGGAAATTTGGGTGTATATAAATAATTATTAATTTGACATTTGTAGGTGAATCTTTTTTTTATTGTAAAAACTTTCTCTTATGTATTTTCCCAACAATGTTTTTTTTTTTAAGTATCTTAGTTTTGTCGAGTATTCAAAGTATTAAAAACTGATCTTGCATTAAATCTTTTACTCCATCTTTGAATGAAATAGTTTAAACAGCAGTCTTATGAGGTTTATCAACTAGAAATATGTTACCATCAAGGCAAACTAGCAACAGTCTTCAACATAAAATAAATCCATAAGTTTTAATTAACTTTTGTCTTGCAAATCAGAATCCTTGCTTGCTAAATAGGCCCCCCCCCCAACAAGAGAGATTGCTTTTTACATGTCCTGTAGTCTGTACACCCCACTCATGTAAAAGTTACCTAAATTTCTTATAGTTTTCTAAAAGGAAATCCTTAAAATATACCCAAATTACCCCACCCAGAACAAACTAAAATGTCCCAAATTCTAAAATGAAAAAAAGAGTTCAAATCACAATATTTAAAAATTAAGCAAACTACTTCAGTAATATAATTTGATTTCATCCAAGTATGTTCAAAATGGTGTTTATAGTCAGGGCTCTTTAAGCTTATCGTTTAAATATGAGATAATGAAGATGATTTATTTTTGTTATTCGTCCTTTTATGTTAATAGTATTTACACTTGGCCAATGAGCATAACCAAGTGGTTAGAAGATTCACAATCTGAGCACAAGATCTGGGTTCAAAGCTGAGCTCAGATTGAGATGTCAGGAAGTAACCTTGATCTTATTAAACTGTGTCTGTAAAGCATATCTTAAGTTGGCCCAAGCTTTGTGAATAAAAACAACTGTTTGGAGGCTCTCAATGATTGTATTAGCACAAAATAAACAAGTTGTGACCTAGGGTTTGATTGTACTGGATTTGTTCAAATTGTTTATGTCAAATGGTGCTCTCTTTCCCAGAAACGTTAAGGTTGCTCAGATTAGTTGCAGCATAAACCACAGGTGGGCTCTGGGTGTTGAACAAACACAAATGTACTTGAGCAGGTGTCAGCAACAGGGATTGGCTGCCTTAGCAAATAGATGTGCTTAGAAACAAGTAGCTGATCATTATAGGTATTTAGATGAAGTTTGGAAAAAGAAGCCATCAACAAACTTTCGAAAATTTGCATATCAATTTATTTCTGAATTATACTCAATTTATCTCAGCTTACCCAATATTAAATCATGTTTACAATTATGGTTGCCAGTTGTCTTACTTTAAGCAAATCATCCCATTATCAAGAAGGCCAAAACATTTTTTTCTTTTCAACAAAATATTTTGTTTAAATGCTTTTATAATTTGTTAATCAGAAAGTTCTTTAAGTAACCAGTAAAAGTTGTGCTAAATCAATATCTTGGTCATTTGATTACTTTTTTATCAGCTTGATGTTGAATTAGTTTTCTGTGAAAATTATAGATTATTTTCTACAAGTAAGAATTAAATGGTTTCTGTATCTATTTTGGTATTTTCTATACTTTTTATGTACCAGTTAAAAGAAATATTGAACAAGAGGTTTTTGTAAAGCTTGATGGCGCCTTATTTGTTAAAGAATTTAAGATAATGGATAAATACAATAATTTTTCTTAGTATTTGTTTATATTTTTGACAACAAATTAAATGAGAGCATGACTAAGGACTGTGTATGCCATTCCCTGTAGCTGTGGAAAGAAATATAAAACAAAATAAGCTACCCCCCTTAACAAGAACATTGTAAGGCTGTAGCACAAGGGGAGATAGAAAAATCAGGCATAGCTGACCACATATGGAAATAAAAAGGGGATCACTGTCCCTTATGAGATAAAGCTGAAATAATTGATAAGGAACATCACTGAAAACTACGTAAACTTAATGAATCAGCACATATGCTAGGCCACAAAAATCTCCTAAGCCAACGAAGCATAGAAATGAATAAAATATTGGAATTAGTAATATGAAATGCTAGAGAAAATCATTAGCGTCAAAGATTGCAATATGAGCTCTGGTGTTTTTTTTTTTTGTTTTTTTTGTTTTTTTTAATTGTTACTGGGACATTGTTTATAAAGTCCCAGAAATTCATAGTTTGATGTCTTTCTATCTTCATAATCATGAGTACTGAACTCACGACTCTTTGGGTCAAGTCACTAGAACCAGCCAATGTCTATATACACTTATTGAAATAAAAAAAGAAAATTTCTATTACCAGTGATTTGGGTGTGGAAACTGGGATCTTTTGCATAAAATCTTCAAACTTGACAGTCTCCAAATTTTGGTAAATCTCACTAGAGGGATTCAAAATTAACTGTCTTCATAACTCTTTATGGTTATTATTTTTATAAAAGGCTTCTTCTGGAATTTTGTTGGCCTCTGTTGAAATCTTCCAACATGCTATGGAAGACTGATATATTATTTGGCTTTGATATTTAGCAAGGATTCAAGTTTCACAATACATTTGAATAGAATATTTAAGTCAACTGTAGTTATGATTATAGTCGATGTGAACTAACCTTTCCTAAACTGCATAATGTTTCACCAGGGCTATATATTTGAAGTAATTTTTAGATTAAAATAAAATTTACAAAAGAAACTGAATTAAGATGACAATAAAATTTCTTGGGCACTTCATTTCAGAAAATGGATACCACTTGAGTAGTGGTCATATTAACAAAATGTCTAAAGCGACTGCTGTGTATGATAAACCTTTTAGGCCAATACAATGCATTTATCAATAGCCCTTCAACCAGTAACTGATTGCAAGAATAGAACAAGAGGTAGTATTTGGGACAACTACAGACCATTGCACTTAACCAAGTTGTGAAACAGCTATTAACAGAATCAGCTCTTGCATATTTTGATTTGACAAAGATAACTATTCTCTTCAGATGCAAGTAACTTTGGAATCAATGGTGTTATTTTCCAAGAACATAATGGTGTCTTTAAGCCTTTAGCTTTTTCAGATTGAGAAGGAATGCCTTGCTGCTCTCAAAGTGTAAAGGGTTTTTTTGCTGGTGTACAGGGGATTACAGTGGTACTAGGGATGTTGAAGAAAAGATAAGTGAATAAGATGGCAATTGACAGTTGCATTTAAATTTTTGGAGATTTTAAGCAAGCAAATAGGAGTTCCACAAACAGGAAGCGTGAGAAAAGAAACTTAAAGTAAAAGAGATGGTTACATTTATATATTTTAATGGTAAAAAGGGTGGCACCTTGATGCCAATCTGGTAGCAAGAGTATATACATGTGGTCAGGATACCAAGAGTGTGGGAAGCTTGTCAGCAGTTTCTATGAAAATACTTGTAGAAAAGACAGGAGGAAAACTACATCATGTCAGTGAGAAAGTAACTGAAGGTTGGCTGCTCAGTCAATTATAATGTAGATCCTCCTTTGGATTTTGTCAAGAACCTCAAGATGAATAGCAGGAGTACTCTAACAGATATGGCAACGGTATTCAATGCATGGATAAATGGTAGATTTATAAATGTGTGAAATCACTGATATTTTAGTAGGTTTGGAATCCTTCATACTAGAAAGTAATCATAGACCACATATTTCATTAATAAATACGAGTGACTTAAACAAGGCCCCCTTTTACTGGCAAAGACTTATTGAGGCTTATTATAAAAAGATGTTTAAGAGAAAAAAGACTGATAGTTGCAAATATGCTGTCAAGACCCAATTGAAAAGAAAAATCAACAAATCTATTTGTTGATAGATGAATTTGAAACTAAAGCCAACTTAATCTGATCAACATGGTCAGTCACTGACAAGTATTTAATGGAGATAGCTACTGCAACACAAGAGGACAAGATCTTCTAACAAACTCTTAATTATACTAGTGTTGGATATCCAACCAATATAAAAAGGGTAAGCTCTAAGCAGTGAGAGCTCTACAGCAATAGAAAATAGAGTATATATGAAGGAATGCTTATCAAAGGTAAAAAGGATTGTTTTTCTGATATCTATACAAAACAAAATTCTAAAAGGCATTAATGACAGGCAGGATCATGTAAGATCTTCAGTATAGTGTCTGGGAATAAACTTGCACTATGTGAAGATAACAAGACAAAATATGAAAGAACCTTGGCTAAACTCCTTTACTGAAACACTCATTTCAGATGGTTAGTACAAATTTGTGTGAAGTAAAATGTAGGTTGTACTAGTGAATTATTTCTCTAGATATAATATGACTACCTAACTTTAACTCGACTAGTGTTGTTGGAGTCTGAAAAATATATTCGGCTGGCAGGGTATTCCAGTAACACTAGCAACTGACTTAAATCTTTTAGCAAGGCCTGGAATTTCACATACAGCAGCCCAGCAAATGGAGAGGGAGAACAGACATCTAAGCACATGCTGCTGCAGAAGAATCTGTTTTGAGCTCTACTTTCATTTAGACCCATGACAACCTCAACTTGCTTTTGGGTGTCTTCTGCAGACAAAGGAGCCTATATTGGAGCTCAGCCTAGACCTGTGGCTGGCAGTGATAAAAATGTGATTCATGGAGGGTACAAGGAATAGCTACAAGAAATATTTTGACAGACCAAGGTTTAGATCTTGATTTTCAGAAGTTGGATCATAAGCATCAATACCAGCAATATCATTGAGTCAGGTTGTACCTTACTCTTTTTTTTTTTTTTGTGCACCATCTGAAGTCTACACCATCTCGGTAAAACCAGAAACATTTGCCTGTCCTGGGATGCATACAATTGTCATATTGGTCATTGAATTGACAGATACTGCTTGCTTCCAGTCTTCAAACATCTTAACTATTGATCTACTAAATATTTCCAGGCCTCTGTCATCCCAAGTAGTCTATAACAACCTTCTAATTTCAAAGAATTCTCAGTTTCAATAATTGGCCTTGTACTCCATTTATAAAGACTACCAGGATAACCTGCAGTGGATGAATTATCTGTATTATCCAGTATCCTAAGAACTAAAGGAGGGTGATGTAAGAGTTTGTACCATGCAATGCCAGCATGCCTATTAGTAACAGTAGTGCTGGCACAAACATTATAACAATGAATAGAAAATTTGTATTTAAAAGAGGTTGGGGGGGGGAGTTACTTTGTAAAATTCTTGGCTTGCTCATAAACTGTTCAGTGTTGCTGTGACTCAAGTTTCCTTGTTTAGCACATTTGATACAGAATCATTCTAGCTATTTGTGAATTGGAAGAGAAACATTATTTCAGCAGTTGAAAATGCGTAACACTATTTGTTAATTTGAAAACTTTACACAATCTTTTCAATACTAAATATCAGTTAATTTGAAGTGTTAGCTTCTAAAAGTGTGGTTTATTTTGAGATGGCTCGGGTCTCTTGACTTTTTGTGATTTCAGAGAAAAAACTTGATTTTTTTTTTTTTTTTTTTTGTCAACATTTAACTTTCTTTTTGCTTTCAGTATTTGTTCATTCCTAAAAGAAAACTGGTGACAAAAAAAAAAATTTAGCTTGCTGGACAATGCAGCGTCGCTTAGACGAGCAGGTAAGGTCTTATAGTATTGGTTTTTAAAATCTTTCACCAATAACACCAAAATATAAAACTTTTTTCTCCTTTTTCTGTTTTCCTGTTTTCCTATTATTGGTTTTAACATTATTGTATACCATTTTTCAAAGTGTATTAATCAACCTCAAAAGATTACCATGTTCTTTGCTACATGTCAATTTAAAAACTGGCTTGAGAGCATACAAGCTTTACTGATTCTTGTAGCTAAGAGAAGTAGCAAAATTATGATTAAAGGAAATAACATGTAAAGTTTATTTGTATTTCCTCTTTAACTCATTTCCTTTTAGTGTAAGTTTATATTGGTGCATTTTATTTTACATATGCATACACACCAATAAAAGCTGCTGGTTAGTCTAGCAGACAGTAGATCAGAAAAAGTGCCCAATGCATAGCCAAAATTAAAGAACCGAATATACAGAGCCAACATGTTATAGAATGAAATGCAGCACCATTTACTTGCTACTCAGGTTTTGATAATACTGGTCTCCTCAGGCAATTGTGTGTGTGTGTGTGTGTGCTTAAGGCTTATATTTTCTCGATTTACAGCAAAAACTAGGGATATTTTTAAATTTTTGCTTTCCAAAATTTCAGTTTAAAGACCTTAAGGATATATGCTGAGGATCACTCTATCCAGGGGTCAAAATTAATGTCTTGTTATCCTTGGTTTGATAGAATATTAGTTTAAGATTATTGGCTTTCTTCAGCCAGTTCCAAAACAATGCAATTTTTTTTTTTTTTTTTTGTAACTAATTTCTTTGATAATTTCTTATAAATGAAACACACCAGTTTCATTCTAAACTGGTGAATGAAACCTGAATGAATTATTGAAGAGGTTAAGTTTATTATCTATTTATATTATCTAATAAATATGAAAAACATTAGTATCTAATTGTAAAAACTAATTTTGCTTTAATAAACAAAGAAATTGTTTTTGTGAAAATTTTTGGTTAAATATCTTTTTAAATCATTAACAAACAATTGTTTTCTGCTTATCATAAAATATTGAAAATGTAAGAGATTTTGAAAAATGATAAACAAACTAGGAAAATTTAATCACAAAGTGAGGCATGTCAAACATTCCTTGTTAAGGACTAAAAGATTTTTGATTATGAATAGTTGGAGTGCACAATTCTATATCTTCATAGCGCAGAATTATTAAAGTATAATGGAACATGAAAATTATGAAGAACATTTCCATGTAAAATTATTCAAAGTGATCTAACCAAAATGTTTAAATAAAAATAATTATGATTTTTATAAATATTGCAGTGAACTTTTTTTAATTTTTTATTTATTTCCTAAGCATTTTAATGTTATGTTATGAATCACTATAAATGATAACAAAATAAAATTAAAAAAATTAAACCTTTTGAGTTTGGGGTGGTTTAACTCCCCAAGTTGTTTTTCAAGTTAGTAAAGAGTCCTGGACTTCATTACTGAGAATCAATTTATAAATTTTGCTATCACTCACTCACATACACACACACGTGATAATGTTTAGTGCCAATGTTTTTTAAATTTAAAAAAAAAAAAATGACAATCTTGTCACTAAGTATTATCACAACTCAACACTATTCAAGTTTTAGAAGGAAGGACAAAAATATCCTTAGTTGATCACTTTCGTTCTTTTTACAGCCACTTTCTAGCAGCCTCTAACCAACCATAAAATAACTACCACACACCAACATTGAGCAAATACAATTTGATTAAATATACAAGCACTCAATCACAACAAAAAAACAAAATAATATTGGAGGAGGGGGCACATAAAGTTCACAAATGCACACCCAACCATGACCTAAGGAACTCTTGATCAAACATACCAACAAGATAAGAAAAAGGTCAAACCAATGAGTGGTCAATACAACAAAAATAGGTCAACCTAAATCACAAGAACAAACTAACCAAAAAAAAAAGTAATTAAGCAGACAACCACTTACTTGTACATTAAAAAGCAAAAAAAAAAAAATATTAAAATGAAATCAAACACCTACACAAAAATAAAAAGAAAACCAAACAATCATAAGACCACTTCCACAAAATATCACACCAAGCTTCATATAAGAACATCTGGGACACAACTTAAAAAAACAGCCCCAATGGGTAAAGGCATCATAACGTTGTCCTGAGGAATCTTTGAAGCTGGCTTGAACCTGCTCAGTTAAAGTGACAACTTCTTTGCATTGAACCTCTGTGTGTGTCTGTGTAAAACCTTGGACACTATACTGCAAACATATCAACCAACTTGACACCTTTCACATGCACTGTCTTCATATGTGGTATAAAATGGGACCACAGGGTCAAGAACATTGCAATACTGAAGAAATGTAACAATATTGTAAGCTGGTTATGTTGTGAGTATGGATGATCATAGGCTTCCAAAAAAAAAAAAAAAATGCTGTATAGACAACTACCAAACTCCAAGTGTCCACTCTTATGCTACAAAGACAAATTGAATCATCACTTTGATCTGAAAATGTGGCAAGTCCAAGCATCAAACCAAATGGAGTGGTGTAAAAGATGTCTCATTAAGTTGAAGGGCTTTGAAGACAGTAGACTGATGTATTGTGATCAGCTTCATGAATCAGACACTATAAAAATCCTGCTTCAACAAATTTCATGTCAGTGTGGTTTTGTCACACTCAAAAAAGCACGAATGAAATGTTTTCTCTTTACCAGATTTTCTTCAGTTACACAAAGCAAGCATGCATAAGTGTAAAGCAAAGGGCACCATCCACTGCTGAGCCTCATTTATTGTTCACAATAAGAGAATCCACACACATGCATGCACACACACAAATAAAAGAACAAGTAGATTAAACCCCACTGTTCAAGCATATGCGTTAAAAAAGAGTTTTTGATACAAAGTAGAGCTTAATATTGTATTTTTTATTGCAATGGTTTATAAAAGCATATCACTACACAAAATTTTCATGTTTCAGAACAATACTGTTCTTCAGGTGATAGTTTAAAATAAATTGTGAAAATGATTTATTTAGAAAATATAAAATGAATTTATGGTTATTTAGAAACTGAAGGGGTAGGTAGAGAATATGCTTGTAGGTGTGTCAATATTATTCAATCAAAAATGAGAATTAGGTCACTATAGAGTTGAAGATTTGGGTTGTAAAATGAAGCAAAATTGTCTAGTGTCAAGGCATGTCACTTTTTAATTTTGTCTGGGTAAGATACGTAGTGGGACTCTACATTATTTAAATGAATAAACAATTTTTAACAGCAGGTTGGATTTTTTAAAAATTTGATTTTGTACTCTCTCATGAGTAAAGGGGCTGGAATGTTAAGGCTAGAATTAGAATTTTAAATAATTATGGTATACTAAGGTATATTGCAGTTAAGAAAACCAAATAAGTATTGTTTGGTTCATTTATTTTAGTAAGTTATATTGGAGCATAAAATGAAACATTGTAATTAAATTTGAAAGGAAAAAAATTTTATGTTTACATATAATGGTCAATTCATTTCTACAATTCAGTAGTTCCCTATTTTTAGGGGACTTTAAAATCTGCAGTTTACTTTTGGGGCTTTGTTTGTATCCTTTAACTTACAAAAATATTCAGAAAGGGATGTTTGGCTTTGATACATGTTTTTAAAAAATGCAAATACCAACGCTGCTTAGATCCAATGTAAACTTTTTTTTATAGTTGGGTTTTCATTTGATAGAATTTGTTAGACACCTATTTTCCAGTGGACAATTGTTAGGATTTCAATAATTACATGAATTTGTATTATTTCATTATTTGGATAGTTTTTACTTTGGTTTACGTGCTGATTTAAGATTTTATGATTTTTAATAATTTTTTTTCAGATTATTTGTACAACTATAACTTAATTTAAGGGTAATTTTTATTAAAAATTTCACTTAGTCTTATTCATTTTCACAATTTATTTCAAACTATCACCTGAAGAACAGTATTGTTCTAAAACATGAACATTTTTGTGTAGTGATATAATGCTTTTATAAACCATTGTAATAAAATATATAAAAAGCATGCGGTGTGGGTACAGAAGAATCCAAAGGGGTATCCTGTACATACAATGGTAGGGTAATTCTCCAAGAGAGCGCTATATATATATATATATATATATATATATAGAATGATTATGTTCTAAGATATAATTTATAAATATTCACAGCTCTATATATTATATATTGAGCACTGTTTTAAATTAATGTTTTGGATGTTGTAAGAATTCTTTCTTCGTTCTGTATTCACTTGGAGATATATATATATATATATATATATATATATACACATACATACATACATATAGAGTAGATATAAAAAAAAATTAAGGCAGACTTAGTTTCTTTTTTTTTTTTTTTTTTTTTTTAGCATAGGGGGATACATAGTGATTGGGTATAGGAAATCTCAGGAGGGTGATAGACGACTTAGGATGTACATAGGGAGAGAGTGGGTGTGAGTTAGTGTGTTAGGTGTCTATTGACCTTACATTTAAACATCAGGAGGTTGTAGCTGTCGGGGAAGCAAACATGCGGTAGGGAATTCCACAGGCGGGAAGTGTGAGGAAAGGAGCTGTTGGAGTAGAAACTGCGGTTACGTTTCATTGGTTTCACTGTAAAAGAGTGGGACCTAGTTGCCAATCTAGTATCTCGTGCAAAGTTCGTCAGAGCAGAAGCCATGAAAGTATTTATAGAAGAGGCACAGGGAAGCCACGTCACGCTAGTGAGAGAGATACTGCAGGCGGCCAGCCAAGTCGGTATCAACCACATTACAGATTCTTCGCTGTATTTTGTCAAGAACCCTGAGGTGAATAGAAAGGGCACCTGACCAGATGTAGCAGCGGAAAGAATTTCCGGGCCCTGCACAGAGAGCCGACTTTCATAGCTGCGGATTTAGCAATGGATTCGACGTAGTCATTTCACTTGAGATCCGCTGAGAGTGTCAGGCCAAGCAGGCGTAGTGATTTACTCTTTGGTAGGCAAGCCTGTTCCATGCTAATGGGAGGGAGGTGCAGTTGTCTGTGGTGGTTAATTGACAGCAGCTTCATTTTGGAAGAATCGAATTTTACAAGCCATTTCTTACCCTAATCCACCACGGATTGGAGGTCCTTTTCAAGCTCGGCAGCGAGGTTCACTTTGTCGCCAACACCAGATTTTTGATTGAGGCGAGAGTAAACTGTGGTATCATCGGCGTACGTGCCTACTTGTGATCTTATGGCATCGGGAAGATCATTGATATAGATTAGAAAGAGCGTAGTACCTAGGATAGAGCCTTGAGGTACACCCGCGTTTGTAGGGTAGTTCTGGGAGGCATGTCCGTTTAATACCACCTTCAGTGTGCAGTTAGAGGAATGACTGGATTAAGTCCAACAAAAGTCCAGTTATGCCATAGTTTCGCAGTTTCCGGAGAAGGCCGGCATAGAGATATCCAAGGCGACGGTTCAGGCTTTACCATTCTTGTCGAGAGCCTGGTATATATATATACTCGGTGATGGTCGTTAGCATATCAGCAGTAGACCCGGTGAAGCGGAAGCCATACTGTTTGTCCAAGAGGAGCCCGTTGGCTGTGAGATGCTGAACGACCTTTGCATTGATAATGGCTTCAAACACTTTGCCGAAGACGGAAGAAGGCTGATGGGGCAGTAATTTGCGGGGTCCGATGGTTCACCAGTGTTCTTGAATATTGGAGCCACAGAAGATGACATCCAACAGGCAGGAAAGCAGGAGGAAGATAGGCAGAGGTTGTAGAGCTTAGAAAGGATTGGAAGTATAGGCCTATTGCAGGCAAACCATCATCAGCTTCCGTCTTTATTGTACAAAGGATTTTGCACGAATGAGATTCACAACGACCTCAAAAAAAATATAAAAACAAGTCACTCCCTTAAAAGAGAAAATTTAAGAAAAAATACATCAGTTCGGCGAAGACACACATATTCATACACGAGCATATATATACACAACATATAATCAAAGAACATGCGTAGAGGCAGATGTCAACAAAAGTTCAAATATACATTCAGCCTGACAGTTGGACTGCAGACCCGTAGATTTGAAACGTAAAGAAAAAGGGTTAGGTGAGAGAGAGATAGCGTTAAAAAGAAAGGTTAAGTATCTTAAAGCGTAAACAAAGAAAGAAGAGAGGAATAAATTTAAAATAGAAAAAAAAGATGATAGGAGAAAATAAATAAATATTATATTAATGGTGACAGGATAAAAAAAATTGGAGTCTAAAACAAATTAAAAATATATTTAAGAGATAATAGTTAATTTGTTGTGATCACAAAATATTCACACCACTATATAATCAAAATTATACTAATTATGCAATCAACAAAACAAATATAATACAATATAAAATTAAAAAAATTTAAGAAAATTTTAATTTAAAAGTAAGCCTAATTATTCTATTTAAATTTAGTTGTTTATACTTAAGTTTAAAAAAAAAATTTGCGTATTAATAGTGAAAGGATAAGAAATTGGAATTTTTTAAAAAAACCTAAGAAAATGAAACCATTAAGATATACAATCAATCCGCTTCAATCACAATTGCCACCACACCACTACATAATCAAAATTATACTAATTATTCGGTTAACAATACAATAATTTCATAATGTAGGTAAATTTGTCGGTCAATGGTACAGTTATAATACCATATAACTTTAGTACTGTAAAAATAACATATGTACACATATACACACGTAAATGCATACACATATACCCGCATACGCATATATATGTATACCCATAAATGGACACTTATACAGATACATATACACACATACATACACACACAAGCAAGCAAAAACAAATATGCAAGCAATACTATAGACATACAATGGTTTACAATTAAACAATACGGAATATATATTGTTTAATTGTAAACCATTGTTTTTGATGTACTGCTTGTACTGTTTTTCATTCCGATATCCGATTGATAATCCTCCAGCTCTGCCAATAGACGGATCTGTCTATCAAGTTCTACTTTATCCACTGCATTGTATTTATCCTCTATTGGTGTCTTGAAGAGATTCCCTGTTACTTTGAGAGGGACATACAGTAGACTTTTGAGGTTTGTTGTTCCTTCTCTCTGGCCTTAGACATTCATGGGTCAAATAAGTCTCTGCTATTTGTCTCTATTTCTGAGTTGAGGTATTGTAATTATTTTTGCTAACTCACAAAATAAATTCAGCTTTAGTACATCATGGATGATATGGGTTGGGGGTGGCAAACCCTTCATGGGTGGGGGGTAAAATCTTTGGCAACATAGAATCTGGCCCTTCAACTAATCAGTACATTTCATCTAAAAATGTCTTTATTCTGAACTGTTTGAATCAGCCTATTTATCCCAGTAGTGAAGGTTGTGGTCTTAAAGGACATGCCACCCTCACTCTAATCCTTACTTTCAATTTCCCCCTTAATGATGATAATCATCCAGTAATTCCCCCTTGGCTTGGATAGGGTTTACAGTCTTATTCAATAACCTTTCTTTCTAGAGTTGGCATCTCGATAAAATTGCCCAGACTCCTGTGCTGTGGTCAGGTTAATATGGTAGATAAGCTCACTTATCATTTGGCCATTTTGTCATATCAAATACAATGAAAAATACAAAAAAAACACCTTAAGAAAAATTCTTTCTCTAATGTTTGTGGTATCAGTTCTAATTACAGGAGTATAGAATCTTTTCTCTTAGTTGCCGATATCTGCACTTTGTGAAACCAATTTAAATTCTTCCATTGCTACTAGTGAATTCTGTTCCAAGCTATCTTTCTCTTTGCCAAAAAGATTCAAGTCTTCAAATGACACCCCCCCCCCCCATCCTTTTCCGATGGCAAAGGAGTCCTCCCACTTCTGGACAACTCTTTCAGGGGCTTTCAACTTTCATTATTGCACTCAGCTATCTCTTTTTACTCTCACTCCCCATCTTATATATTAAAGTATATTAGACATGATCTTCAGCCAACAGTACTCTATCTCCCTCCATTTGCGAATATTTTGCTAAATCCCTTGCTCAAAGCTCCCTGTTGGGGCTTCAGAATTCTCTCTCTCTCTCTCTCTCTCTCTCTCTCTGGAGTGTGGGCTGTAGTTGTCAATCCATAATGAACAGGATCCTGGTGGTTGAGGGCATCAGGAGTCAGGGTTAGATACTTATTATTACCAAAACATCACCCTTACTACTTGGACTAGATCAATTGATCATGCTAAGCCCTAGCAACTATAACTATATCGATTTATGGAGTGCTTTAGAAGAAAATATAATGTCAAAATATATACTGGAATAAAAATACCATCTCTAGCCACTATTCAGGTGTTAGGTGATGACTGAGCATCAATTGTCTCAGATCAATATCTAAACTAAGACATGGCTGTAAGCATACCCATTTGTTCACTTAAGATTTGGGAAGTGCAACAAATAATTTTGAGATAAAATGCCTGTTGGAAGGTACTTACCTCAATCTGTACCTGTTTATGTAGTGTGTAAGGTCCTGTTACGTGCGAAAAAGGAAAGTAATATGGCAGCCACGCCTGATCATATGTTGGCGGGTCTCGATATGGCTCCGGTGTGCTGTGTAGTAGATCTGAAAGACCTGTATAATATGCATCATTTTAGGAAGGAAAGAACTTTGTATCTAGCAAGGAAAGTGAATCCAAACATCACAATAAATGTTCAGGAGGTGGTGGAGCAATGTAGGGAGTGCCAATCCATTGACCCTGTGCTGTCCAGGCACGAAAAAGGGGAGTTGCATGTAACAGAAAATTGGAGGAGACTGGCCATCAATATCACACATTGACTCCATGAACTGTATTTAACTATGATTGACTGTGGTCCTGGGAGAGTAGCAATATGGCGAAAAATTAGAACAGAAACGGCAAAAAGAAATAGTAGTTGAGGTGTTCATCGAGAGGGGTCCAGTAGAAGAGGTCCTAATCGATAATGGTGTGTCCTTCCACTTGGAAGTCCTTAGAGAGATGTGTGAGAAGTGGGGTGTTAAACAATACCCCCCAAGCAGTAATGGAATCATAGAGAGGCATCATCAAACTATAAAAGCCGTGGCAGCAAGAAGCTAAATCTCACCCCAAGAAGCAGTCTTTTGGTATAACATGGCGCCGAAGACTGGCCAAGAAGAAACACCAGTGCCGCATTGATCTGTTTTCATGTACAAATGGCAACATCCTCTGGCCATAATGGAAAGAGTGGAACAGAGGCAAGCTAAAATCAAGAGGTTTGGGTGAAACCACCCAATGCTCACTGTACAACTCGCTGGGGAAGAGGAACAGTAACTGAGGTACTATCTAAGAACAAAGTGTTAAGTGCCACATCACATACTAGATATACAGAAAGTTTCCTTTCTCTCAGATGAAGAAGTTGTTCATGAAGTCACCCAAGAAGGGCCAGTATGAAATTCCTTGCCATCAGATGAAGAGATTGAGGTCCCCTAAGAACCCGTACAAAGGTCGCAATGCCAGTGGAGACGCCTGGCATGGATGTCGGATTATGAAACCAATTATTGATCTTGAAGATCAAGGGGCATGTGATAAAATGCCTGTCGGAAGGTACTTATCTCAATCTGTATGCGTTCATGTAGCGTGTAAGGTCCTGTTACATGTGAAAAAGGAAAGTAATATGGCAGCTGCGCCTGATTATATGTTGGCGGGTCTTGCGAAGTGACATGAAATCCTGTTCTTCCTATGCAAATAAGATGCTGCCAGGTTGCATAAAAAGCCTCTGTTTTCGAAGAAGTGTTGTCATTCATTGGATTTGTGTATGTACAATATTGAGATGTGGCAAAGGAAAGAACAAAAACCACAGATTTAACAGGTGCTCAGCGTCTCTCTCAAATAAGAGTAACTGATTTGTGTAGTCCTGACCTGTGAAGGTGATTGGATTTCCCCTTTGACACATCCCAATGTTGGACTCTGAGGTGGGTGGGAAGCATAGGCTGTGAATGTTAATATGTAAATTATAAATAATCAAAAAGTGATTACCATAAAATCACAAAAGAAAAGGGAAACAATTACAACATGTACTTATATCCTTACTTTTGTCCCACCTGAAATCCTTAGAAAAATAAAAGTAGGATACAATATTAAGTCAGTGGAACAATATATTCTTGCTTTACTAAAGTGCTTCAAATGCACAAAATTTGAACATCATAGGGATATCCACAAGAGTCACCCAACATATGGAAAAGGTGATCAAAGAGATTAAGACTATACTGAAAAAGAATGCCACTATGAAGTAAGATATGCTAACTGCCAGGAAAACTGTCCAACATGCTCATCATGTAATTTCTGGAAAAGATTGTCTAGGTAAAATATAAAAGAAATATCTCATTTATAGAAGCAAGGCAAGTAGTAGAAAGTTACATGAAAAGCCCTTCCTATGCAAAAATAGAACAAAAATCACCATAACAAATGCTAGTCAACCTGACATGTATAAAGCTCTCATTGAGCAGCTCATGCACTTAGGACCAAATGATTGGCCCAAATTCCAAAACCACCTAAAAGACTTATATGCCAAGTAAATAGTACAAACTGAACTGCAAAAAGCCAATGAAAGAATTGAAATAATAAAGAAAAAACAAATACTAAAACTACCTCTCAAAAGCCATTTCTCCAAAAAATGCAAAATCTCCTACAAAGCAAGTCACAGCAATCTCTTGTCCATCCACAAAAGACAGACTAAAAAAAAATCTCCCACAAGAACAGAACCAGTCAAACACACACCAGAAATCTACAGCAACCAAATTCCTATTCAAAATCAATTTGACAAACTGGAAGAAACGAAAATAGAAAGCCAAAATCTATAAACAGCCAAAATTTTCAGACTAAAAAAAAAAAACAAAAAAAAATTTAAAACGCAACCACATACTAAGCTAAAGCCTAAAACTATTTACCAGTTATTGGATAATCCGATGAAACTGTTGTGGAATAAAGGCAAACATAAATGAACAGCTTTTGTTAATAACAGACATGTCACTGGCAGTAGTTTTCCTTCAGAAAACGTTCCTTATATTATGAGAAAATGAATATAAAATAATATCAGCAATGCAACTACACACTTAACCCTGGGTTTCAAGCATCAGGTGGTACACTCATCCTAGTTAAGAATGATGTCAGTCAGTTAAGTTCCATACGTGATGCACGCTTTGGGCAATCATGTCTTGAAAGAGACATGACTGACTGGACAGAAGATTATCCCGCAGTAGGTTGCCATTGCTTTCTGCGGTAGACTGGTTGCTATCCTATCCCAATCTGTTCTATTATTTAACCAATAACTGGAGGGAAGAGATGGATTAATACCTTTCCCAAGAGTATTATTTGTGCATAAGTGAATGCAAGGAATTCAACTGGAAGTTGAACTTATGTACTTGAAAGTAAAATAAATTTAACCACTTTACAGGTGACTGCTGTTGAAATGACTTTACATCTGCTCCATATTTCCTACTGAGTGAACCAGTAACTGAAGCGAACATTCATGAAATTATGAAGCGACCCTCTGCACCCTTTATGATACTAGGGGACTTATCACAGCACAATACAGGGTTGTAAAGACACAAACCAAAAAAAGGTAAGAACCTGTAAGGGCTGGCTGCATGACAAGTTTAATATCACACCATTGTCAATAATTTTTCAGTTGCACATATTAAAAGGCTTGCACATTCTAAACACTAAGTGAATAAAACGAGCAGAACCAGTGCTTATAGGTCACTGAATGTCTAAATGTGTATGCAACATGTTTAGCTTAAAAATAGCACCAAATTTCCAGTGAGCCAGTCACATAGCTAACTTGCAGATATGAGCAAGTACCATGTGCGGCCAAAGCAATTTGCGATGAGGAAGAAGACTGTCCATGCTATTTACCATATAATGGACAGAAGCAAATCACCCACTTTATTTGCCATGTGCTACATAAACCTAAAAAAAAAAAATACCAGTTATTGTACAACTTTTTTTTTCTTTTTTTTTTTTCATCTCATACAACGAGAAAGTTTATAAGTTAATGAATAATTAACGTATTCTTAAACTTCCATCTCAGCAAACAAATCTTACAAATAATACACAGCAAAGATCTGCATTCAAAGAATCTTCAATATAAAAACAAATAAACCAAAACAAAAGTTAAATCCAAGGTAAATAACTTTGTATGCATTTTTCCATATTTCTGATTTGTAAAGAAATCCAAAAGTATTTTGAACTATATGGATTAAACAAATCATTAATAAACATTTGTTAAACATGGATATTGATCTTGTACCAAGAAAAAAAATGTTTGCACATAACTTAAAATAAATTCCTTCTGATGTTTAAATATTGTTTATCGACCCCAAACAGATCTTAGAAACAATAATAAACAACGATTATGTATTCATTTATAATGATAAAGCACAGACTTACATAAATAAATTCACTGGCAATTACTCTGCAATAGTTATCCATCAATTTATATGGATTTCTCTTGGAAGGCACTGGCAGACACATGCAGTAGTGATCATTGCCAATCATCCTACAAAACCTGGAACATAGCGATAAAAATCCTCTCCATTGGAAATTAAGTAAATCAAATTAGGATGGATTTAAAATCCAGTTTTCTGAAAAACTGGCTGAAAGAAAAAGTATCAAGGATTTAAAACATTTTATAGAAATCCTCACAAAAGGAATACATTCCAAAAAGTTTAACTCTAAAAAAAAAAAATGCAACAAACCTTTGTTCAGTGACTACTGTAAAGAAACTACCTGGTTAAGAGCAGCTTTGAGAGAATTTAACAAACAGCCTACAACCTCTAATTTGATGCAATTTAAGCAAAAGCATAGAAAATAAAGAAAGCAAAAGAAGTATGCTGGAAAAACTGTCAGCAAGCTCAATTCTGCTATAAAAGCAAAATCTGCATGGAATATAAAAAAGACAAATACCATACAAACACTATGAAATACCTTTTGATAAATAACTGTGAAATATCAAGTAAAAAATCACTGACCAACTAGCCAAAATAATCTCTAAAACATTTTCTGTAATTTGTAGCCAAAAAAAAAACTGTAAATTGTAGTATTTCTAAACCTCAAAGCAGAAAAACTAAACTTTAAATCAAATACTGCTGAAAGCTATAACCTACCATTCACTATAGAGAAACTAAACAAATCTTTAAAAGAAAACCCACGGTACAGCTGTGGGGACCAGATAATATCCACTACAAATTCATAAAACAGTTGCTTAACATATTACAACTGTTAATATATGGACAAATGGCAACTTCCCAAAAATGTGGAGGTCATTCATAATCCCTATTCTAAAACCTGAAAAGGATGTACACAGACCCTGTAAAAGTCAGACCGATAGCATTAACTAGTTACCTATGCAAACTATGGAGAGAAGGTTAATAGGTTGATTTGGTACCTGGAAATGAATGGCTTACTCAGCAACTTCTAATGTGCTTTTTGGAAAAAAGAAACCCCATGGGCCACTTAATATACCCAGAAGGGAAGCCCTCATTAAGAAAGAATTTCACAATATTTTTTTGATTTAGTAAATTTTCATGTGTTGTATGACTTTTGTATTTTGAATGACCTGCATGAACTAGGCCTAAAAGGAAGGCTAACTCAATTTACTGGAAGACCAAAGATTTCAAGTTAGTACGTTATTGGAACTGGCAAGATCAAGAGAGAAGTTCCACAAGGAAGAATTCTTTCAGTGACCCTATTCTGCCTAAAAATCAACTCCATAGTTAAACTCCTAAGTCCAGAAGTGAGATGCTCCCTATATGTTGACAACTTTCCAATTATGCACAGATCTCAACAATTATACCATAGAAAGACAATTCCAACAATGTCTCAATAAAATACACAAATGAGCCACTGAGAATGGTTTTACCATCTCTAAAATAAAAACCAAATGCTTGTTTTTGCAAATAAGAAAAATTGCACAACTACCCATCTGTTTAAAATTGGACAGAAGAAACCTCAGTAATGGAACAACACTTCTAGGCATCATTTTCGATTTTTAAGTTAACATTCATTCACCATCTAAAATATTTGAAAATAAAATGTAAAGTCTTACAACTTCGTGTTTAGTGGCCCATATTGAATGGGGAACTGATCAACAAATCTTATGAAATTATATACATCACTATTTTGCTCAAAACTAGATTATGCTAGTTTCATATATTGTGTGTCCAGAAAAATACTCAACACAACCCATCCTCAAGGCCTCAGACTATTGGGACTTTTAAAGCATCTCCAAGGGAGAACTTACACACAGAAGCTGATGAAATGCCTCCACATTTAAGGCACACTGAACTGGCACTACAGTACTGTGACGAAATAAAACCATCCTCAACTAACTCAGCTTACAACAGAACCTTTAAACTGAATTACTGTGATCTATTCCAAGAAAATAGCATACAATCCTATGCACTCAGGATGAAATCCATTGCTAAAGAGTTAGGAATCTCACTTTTGAACATACAAAAAATGACTGTTGTTAATATTTCACCATGGAGAATTAAACAACCAAACTAAACTTTTATTTTCATTATATCTAAAAACTTTTTATGTAGGCATATAGATTTTTGCAAAATATAAACAATGATACCAAATTTATTTTGATAACTCAATTAGCCACTTATTTAATAACCATTCAAAGTTCATTGGAAATTAGAAAATTTGCTGATTTATGTGCTATTGGCTCTAATCCACTATTTCCAGCTATACCAGCATGATAGTTCCCATCAAAAGTGACACCTAGTCAGGGTTGCACACAATAAATGTAAACATATCCCTGTAAGAGCTAAGTCTCTCTGTTTGCTGAGAGAATGAGGTACCATATTGCATCTAACAACTTTGGCTCTCATGATTACTGGTAGCTCTGTAAGAGTAAGTTTTCTATTCCTTCTTGCCTTCAATCAATTTGAGGTGTTAACATCTTCTTCACAAGTTAGTGTCAAATTTGATGACAAAACCATTTACTCCTGTCTTGATCATAAGTCTGATCAGTTCAATAAGGTCAAATTGGCATCTGATATCAAAAACAACTGTTAATCTGTAGTTAACGAGGACAAAGAATGGGTTGTTAATTTTAACACCTCCAATAAACTGCTCTATTACTCATTTGGAAACATACAGAGGTTTGGTGATGCCTGGAGCAAACATCTTGATTATATGCCCCAAAAACTCAAATATTTTTGGGGTGGGGCGCAGGGTACTTTGGTCTCATAGAAACATGAATCCACAATTACACCAGCTTGTGAGACTATATAGTGCTTCTACAAGGAAGTTAACAATTTAAAATTTCAAAAACCAAATTTTATTTCGCTCCGATTGGATGCATTCTTCCTTCAATCAGCATGGCTGATTCTAACCTCAAGGAGAGTGACACATCGCACCTTCCCAAGCTAACATTCTTGGCTGACATGAAATGGAAAGTCTATATTGAATCCATTGCTAGACTAGCTGCTAAGAAAGTCTGTTGTACTAGACAATTTTTCTCTCCAGAATCTCTGCCATATATGTTATGGTATATATTTAGAAATCCTTGACAAAATCCAAAGAATCAGCAATATTATTAGTCCTGATCTGGCATATTGACTTCAGTAACTTTCCCACTGCCATAAAGTCATCTATCTCCCTGTGCCTTTTCTATAAATGGTAATTGTTCAGTCATTATGGTGCCTAGACTTTGAATTGAACTGGCAACAAGATCTCATCAGTTTACAGTTGAATTGGCAGGTAAAAAAAAATATTTTTACCAAGAGTTTTAAAAAAATATTTTCAAAAATAATTTAATTCATTTGTGAATGTGTACTGAAAGTTGAATTAAAATTCGACAATTATTTGAGTTTTGCGACAATTTCCAAATTTGTGTTTGTCAATGAGGGGGGGAAAATGGGTGATGTCATATTTTCCATTGTAAACAGTTGTAATGTTTTGGTTACCTGCTAACTGAAGTCAAAACAAGATTTCTGCCAAAATTTTGAATATGCTAGAAGGGATTCAAAAAATATTTAAAATTACTTTGATCTTTCCTCTAAATAATACAAGCATTTTTATGGGAAAAAGTTTGTTTTTATATCATGTGTTTTTTTTTTTTTTTTTTTTTTTTTTGTTATTCATACTAGGCTGTTTTTTAGTGATTTAGTTGAGGTACCTTTTATATAATATAATTTTATTTTAAAAATAGTTTTTAAAAATTACTTTAAAACTTTTTAAGCATAAAGGAATAATTTAATTTGAAAATTAAATACAAAGCTACTTCATAAAAATGTTTAAATTTAAAAAATAATTTGAATTTATTCAGTATGAAGCAAAATTTTTAAAAGTAAAATATAGCTAAAATGCATAAAAAAATCAAATATTACAGACCCCTATAGATTATTTGTGGTTTTTTCTGTGATTCTTTTCCTGTAACTCTATTATTACCGGATACCAGGCTTTTTATTTTGGGGTGAATTAACAGAAATCAGTTGGGGGGGGGGGGGGTCCACATATTATTTGAATGAAGTTGTTGTTGGTACTCATGGCTTTAATCCATCTCTAGTAATAGTATTCATAAGAATTATTTTCAAGAAAATTGATTTTATTTAAGTTGGGAATTAGTTGAAGGCAACTTTTTTTTTTTCTCTCTCTCTCTCTCTCAAAACTCAATCTGATTATGAACTGGAGAAGGGGATAGGAAAGCTTTCTTTGAAAGTAAAGCTGTCTAATCTGCACCTTGTACCCCATCCAATGTAATTTATTTCATCTCTAACTTTTCACAAATTTAAATTGTTCACTTTCCAAGAAAGCAAACAACAGCTTGAAATGGTTTGGGTACAAAAAAAGAAAACTCATAAAAAAGGAGGTGAATTCTCATGATGTTTTTGGTAGAAATTTCCGGTTGAAATTAAAGCAAAGCTAGTCTCTGCCACCTAACTGAGAACCCACATATATCATTTTTTATTATGGAAAAATTGAGATGTGTCCCTGGGGCACATGGATAAGATTTTCTTGCATCTTTTTATATTTTTATAATAGCAAGGAATAATTGGATTTTCGATGACGTACTAAAAACTAAGACAAAATAAACACAACCTGTTTCGCTAAGAGATTATCAAGTTTTTAAGTTCTGGGATTTTCTAAATTGTGATTAAAAGATAAAATGAGAATTAAAGGAGGGAAAAAAAAAAATTATTTTTCTCAAGGAAAACTAGAGCCCAATCACACTCAGACCCAAAAAGCATTCTCTCTGCTTAAATAGAAAAGGCCTTCGGGATCTGATATATATGGACTCTAGCACCTTTAAATGAAAAAGTGAGTGGGACCTTGATAAAATTGTAAAGTTCTCATCACTCAATCCAGCCACAATTCTTGCCATTTATAACATGCTGTGCTATTGAAGACCCAGAAGTATTCACAAGTTGGCTACTACTGGCGGCTGAGTTCAAAATTCTGGGAGGTAAATACTGTTTAACTCTTTGATCCAAATGCTGGGATGTTCTACCTATGTAGTCGCATCTGCAACTACACTGAAATTTGTAAATAACAGAACTAATATGAAGTGGAGGTAAAACATCCTTACAAATGGAAGAATTTGCTGTGTAAAAAAAAAAAAAATAGCAGAAAAATAACACTTGCCAACACTGAGAAATTCGCCTAGCTAAAACCTCACCATCTGTTCCAATGTAAGGTAGTCGTAAATAAATTGGACATTTTTAACTACTTCTGACTTAACCTTATAAAAATTATCGATGACATGAGACCTAATGGGATCCAAAATGTCCAAAGGACATCTATTTTTGGAAAATGTCATCTTAAAATGGTCCATTTCTCCGTGAAGAAAGGAACTGGAACAAATTTTCAAAGCCCTATAAGTCAGTTTTGATTAAATTAACTTTACGTTGGTGTGGGCAAAATGAATCCCAACGTATATATAATCCAGAAAAGGTATTCTTTCTAAATGTTGAAGTCAAAAAGCCAGTACAATTCTTATATACGAGAATGTCTGAAAAGGAAAGACAGCAATTTGACTCCTTTTCAACGGTAAATTGTAAGGATGGATGGACAGAATTTAAGAGTGAGGAAAGTGTTGGCTTCGTCTTCATTATTAAAAAGACAAAAAAAGTATCATCCATATATTGATGATAGATTAAAGGACAATCATTGCAAGAAAAAATCAGTCTCACAATAACCAACAAAAATATTGTCCAGTGAGGGACACAAAGGGGAACCCATTGAAACCGAATTCGACAGACGAGGTGGCAAATTTCACCAAATCAACAAATACACTCTTCAGAAAATCTGGAGGAGACAAAGAGGAACGATACAACATGTCACAACGTATCTCTATTGTCTCAAATAAAGGAACGCAAGTGAATAAGGAACAAATGTCAAACAAACACATGAAACCACTACTGGGAGAAAAATTTTGTATAGATTCCACAAATGAAAACGAATCTTTAATACAAAAACTACTGAAGTGCAAAGATACAGGTTGTATCACTTTAGAGAGCCAACTAGTGACCTTATGCTGGGATGACCAAATCATAGATAAAATGGGTCGTAATGGCACACCATTCTTATGGACTTTAGGTAACCCGGATAAATGGGGACGAATAGACCCAGTGGGTCTAATTAACCCTGTTATATCATGTTAATAATTTACTCTTAGCCCACTTTAGCAGTTGTTTTTGAAATTTAGCTTCAATAGACACAGTACTATCATGGGTCTGAACTGGACCTAATTTCATAAATTTATATGTATCATTTAAAATATTAAGCATCTTACATACATAATATGAATGATCCTGTAACGCTACACCGGCACCTTTATCAGGTTTCATAATCACAAGATTTCACTCCATTTTGACTCTGTATACAAAACAGAAGAACCAGCAAAAGAATAGACATAATTAAGTTTTGCTTTAAGATCACTCAAAATCTCAGCAGAGCAAGATGTCAGTCTATAAGCTTGAGCAAATAGAACCTCAAACTCAGCAAATATCTTTTCACGGTCAGGCATAGGTCTGTATCAGTTTCATATTTTTATGCGTCAGGGATGCAGGCTACATACATATCAGTATCAGTGAGATTGTTTTTAATTTTTTTAAAATAATAGACTATTTGTAGATGGCAGTAAACATGATGTTGAAAGAAATTCTTTGTTTTTTTTTTTAAATTTTATTTTGATAAATTATTTTCATGAAACAAACATTTGATTTGTTTTTTCATTCTCAAAAAGTGATAATAAAAATGAATGAATCTGAATTTGTAGTTGGCACTAAACATTTATATAGTTGAAGGAAATGCTTTCATCACTTTCAAATTCTTTTTATATTTTAAATTTGGAAGTATCTTTAAAAGGTTACATTCTAAACTATACTGCACTAAATTTTGTTGTGTGTGTATATATAGACTAAATTGTTTTGGATATAATTTCTTGTACAGATAATTTTATCTATCTTAGACAAATGATAAACTCTACCATTTGGTGTTGTAAGGACATCAACAGTGCATAGAATATTCATTAATTGCACAAAACATATCCTTAAAATCCTCTTTCCAGTAAGATAAATGTGATGGGAGAACTGGGTGCATGAACTTAATGAGCAAGTTCTTATTCTCTGTATCAATTTCCAGTACTATACCAATCACAAATTTTATTGTCACACCTACAATAAACATATCCTGAAACAATAAATTTCACAGGTTTTTCTTCAGCCCCAATAGAGAAGTCATATATTATGTCCTAGTTTTAATCTCTGCTACATCATGCAAGTTGTTACTTGACATAATGCAGAAACATTGATTTTTGCATTGCATTTTCAAGCTTAAAGTAGAGTACATTGAATGTAAAGTACATTGTGAGGTACTCCATTGAAAACTCAGGATCTCGTCTTGAACTACAAATTTGTAGTTCTCAGCAAAATTCACAGGAACAAAACTAATCTCCTCTTTTCTTTGCTTTAAGTACCTGGATTGTGATTTAGCCAAGTAAGAATGAGGTGCTAATTTATTCAGTTGCAAAATAATCAATGTAAGCTTGACAGGATTCCTTGTGTATTGTTAATCAGTCAGTTGTCTATTGGGAAATCTGCTGATTCAGCATTATCAATATATCCTTTGATGGTGAAATTTTTCATGATTATTTAGGACAATTTGGACACCTATGAATCATGCACTCTCTGCTACTGGTATAACGAACAGTATATTTCAAGAGATCATGATATGATACATTCAGTGATTCCAGTAATAATTTCATGTTTTTGTGAACAGTGCATACACATACAGCATGTCTACCTGCACTGCCTGCAAAGATACACCATTTCAGCTTCAGACTTTCAAAAACCCCAAGGATACTGTTGGGTTCTATTTCTTGAATGCTCTGGAGAGATCAGTTAGGTTGCACAAGATTAGTCTCTTCTGCTGATGAATATGTCTAATACTAATGTAGTCTTTCCTACCTGGCATCAGTCGAGTACATTCATCATCTTGGTAAAATGCTTCCACTAGCTGAGCAATATCAACAGGCAAAGACTTACCTCTTTTTGGTTCTAGCACAGCTAAAACATCTTTCAAAGCACAATTTGCGATCCTTGCGTACAATGTGTTCTGAAACATCAAACACATACATGACTTATTTTGTGTGACCAGTTGGTAGGGGCAAGTGTCAAGATCTGTATTTTCATTTTAGCTGATTCCACTATCTTCATTTTTGCTACAAGAAGTTTTATCTTAAATCTCTTTTTTGAATTTCAAACCCTCATCATTCAACAGCTCAATGTTTAATGACCTGCCTAAGTTGGTCTTTATACATTGCATTGCAGAAGAAATTTTTCTCTTATTTTTAACGGGCTTTTCCAAAGTAATAAAGCTCTTTCAGTGGAAAATTTCCAATAGCAGAGAAACATTCATTGATATTTCTCTTCTCTTTCTGTAGAAGTACTTGTACTCTTTCATTTCCTCATTTGACACACGTCTTGGTTCTTCATTATTACTACCCTGTTCTGATTCTGCAGAAACACCTGCTTCAAGCTCTTGTAATTCTTCATCCAATACACATCTTGGTTCTTCATCAGGAAGAAGTTTGTGAATTTGTATTTAACAATTAAGGCAAAGTTTCTTGCCTAGGATTAGTATCAACTTAACTTTTGACTTTTCTGCCATCTCCAATGAAATTTGCTTCAACCCACCTTTTGATTTGATTTTTTTAAATGGATTACATCTCTTTTCAAGCCATTCATAGTCAACAAAGTTTGCTTGTGATGGTAAGTTTGTATTTTATCCTCATCAAGTCCTGTTCTATAGGCAATCTTCTTTCCTGCCTGTTAGAAGTCTTCCTCTGTAGTTCCTATATTTAAGAATACTGGAGAACCCTCGGAATAAAGCTCTTTCAGTGGAAAATTTCCAATAGCAGAGAAACATTCATTGATATTTCTCTTCTCTTTCTGTAGAAGTACTTGTACTCTTTCATTTCCTCATTTGACACACGTCTTGGTTCTTCATTATTACTACCCTGTTCTGATTCTGCAGAAACACCTGCTTCAAGCTCTTGTAATTCTTCATCCAATACACATCTTGGTTCTTCATCAGGAAGAAGTTTGTGAATTTGTATTTAACAATTAAGGCAAAGTTTCTTGCCTAGGATTAGTATCAACTTAACTTTTGACTTTTCTGCCATCTCCAATGAAATTTGCTTCAACCCACCTTTTGATTTGATTTTTTTAAATGGATTACATCTCTTTTCAAGCCATTCATAGTCAACAAAGTTTGCTTGTGATGGTAAGTTTGTATTTTATCCTCATCAAGTCCTGTTCTATAGGCAATCTTCTTTCCTGCCTGTTAGAAGTCTTCCTCTGTAGTTCCTATATTTAAGAATACTGGAGAACCCTCGGACCCCGCTAATTACCGCCCTATCAGCTTCTTACCAATTTTTGGCAGTGTTCGAAGCCATTATCAATGCTGAGGTGGTTCAGCATCTCACAGCCCACACTCCTTTCAGACAAACAGTATGTCTTCTGCTTCATGAGATCTACTGCTGATATGCTAACAACCATCACCTGAGTATTTATACCAGGCTCTCGGCAAGAATGGCGAAGCTCGAAACATTGCCCTGGATATTTCCAAAGTGTTTGACAGGGTCTGGCATGCTGACCTTCTATGCAAGCTGCGGAGCTATGGACAGTTGTTTGACATAATCCAATCATTCCTCTCTAATCGCACAATGAAGGTAGTAGACATGCTTCCCAAAACTACCATATGAACGCGGGTGTCTCTCAAGGTTCTGTTTTTCTGATCTACATTAACAATCTCCCTGATGTTATAAGATCCCAAGTAGGCATTACACCGACGACACCATAGTTTACTCTCGCCTCGATCAAAAATCTGCTGAGGTTGACAAAGCGAACCTCACTGTCGAGCTTGAGAAGTACCTCCAATCCGTGGTGGACTGGGGAAAGAAATGGCTCGTAAATTTTAGTGCTTCCAAAACGAAGCTGCTATCTATTAACCATCATAGACAATCACTCCTACCCCCTTCCTCATTAGCATAGAACAGGCTAGCCTCTCAGAGTAAAACACTACGCTTCCTTGGCCTCACACTCTCAGCGGACCTCAAGTGGAATGACTATATCAAATCTATTGCTAAATTCGCTGCCAAGAAGATCAGTTCACTGTACAGGGCTAGGAAGTTTTTTCTCATCTGGGTCCATCCTGTACATATATAAATCTACTATCCACCCGTGTATTGAATACTGCTGCCACATCTGGTTGGGTGCTTCTGTTATTCACCTCTGGGTTCTTGACAAAATCCAATGGATAATCTGCAATGTGATCGATACCGACTTAGCAGCTCGGCTGCAGTTGCTCTCTCACTGGCATGATGTGGCTTTCCTTTTGCCTCTTCTATACTTTCACGGCTTCTGCTCCAATGAACTTAGATCACTGGTGCTCCCTAGGTATGAATTTACACAAGCTTCTAGATTACTAACTAGGTCCCACCCTTTTACAGTGAAACCGATAAAATGTAACTGCAAGTTCTACTCCCTCAGCTTCTTTTCTCACACTTCCCGCTTGTGGAATTCCCTTCCATATCGTTGCTTCCCCGACATCTACAATCTCCAGGAATTTAAATGTAAGGTCAATAGACATCTAACTTGCATCCATTCTCACAAGCTCTTTTTGTATCAACTCCACCCACATCCTTGGTATCCTCATTCGTCTATTATCCTCTTCCTGACATTTCCTATAACTAACCCCTCTTTCTCATCACTTTCCCCTATGTAACCCCCTGCGCAACAGTGGCAGTAGAATGCTTGGAGGTGAGATGATTTAAAAAAAAAAAAAGCTTTGCATCCAACTGAAACCAGTTCAACCTGTTTATGATGGAATAAACCATGACATGTTTTGCTTGTTAGCTCAGTACAAATAGAGCCAATTCATCTTTAAATGAAAAAAAATCTACTGTACTTCAATTATCCTGTGTGAGCTAGTAAAAATTCACTAGTTAGGAAAATGCCACCTTTCTCCTTGGATACTGGATGGTAACTGACTCATATTTCAGAACCAGATAGACTGGTCCCAGTCCTGGTCATAGGAGGGCCATTCAGAGTGGTCAAAGAGTTAAGAGACTAATTGAAAATAGAAAACTCTTTAATACATTAAGGTGTTCTACAGAATTTTTGTACATTTAATCATTCTTATCTTTTTAAATCATGCTTTTGGTTCCATAAATTGATCATTAAAATTTGTTTAAAAAAAAAAAAATTATATAAAAAATTATAAAGTAGATCACAAAGAGTAGTGAAAGTATTTCTTTCAACTTCATAAAATTTTATTACCATAAATATTCTATGAACTGTTGATTACTCTACTAGAGGCTATGTTTAAACAACTTAGTGTACAGTATAGTTTAGAATATAATGTTTTAAAGATTTTGTATATTCATTTTTATCATCACTTTCTTCTGAATGGAAAAAAAAAAATCAAATGTTTTTGTTTCATGAAAATAATTTATCAAAATAAAATTTTTAAAAATACAAACAGGATGAATTTTATGTTTATTGTCATCTACAAATATTCTATGCACTGTGGATTATCATGCATGAGGCAATGTTTACCACTTGTTAAAGACAATCTATCTGTACAAAAGGCAATATCTGCAGAATATATTTAAACTATTTTTATTTTTTTTTAATTAATAAAAACAATCTTAAAGTATTTACATTATTTGGACTATTGTCCTCATCTTTGTTGCCATTTATACAACATTTCAGCCATTGTATACTCTGGCCTTCTTCAATTTCTAAGCCCACCCTCTACCACCAAATTTGAACCGTAAGGTCTAGCACAAAATAATTTGGCACACTTTCCTAACTCTCATAAATGGGAACTTTTATGTCAAATTTCAAGTAATTCAATGTCAGTGGGTGCAGATTTAAACTTTTTGCTGGTGTTTTGACATGGAATGACCCAGAAGCCAAATGCTAAACTAGATGAGCTGAAAAAATGTTCATATCATTGTGTTCTGTGCTCTGTACAACATAAACCATAGGAGTAGCTAAAATCTGTAGACTTTTTTTGTTATGTTCATTAAAACCATTATATTTCACAGGAAATGTGTAGCAATAATAAAGTGTGTAATTGAAAATTTTCAAATGTAATAGAACTCCAAACTAAAAAATGCAGTTGTGCTTTTTAGCCTTGAACATTTTGATTTTTCTTTTAATTACTTTCAACTGATCTATGTGACATGAATTATTGGAACCAGCCATAGCTTTTCTTTGAGCATCTTATCTATCAAACTATTAAAAACTTTTTTAATTGATGACCATTCACTGTGTGCACACATGTCAGTTTCAGTACTTGAAACATCTTAACATAATCCCGGAAAAGTCCTGGAATTTTTTTTTTTTACACAGATCTGTGGGAACCCTGTATGCTAACAATCTTTCTTCTCACTAGTGGAACTCTCTTCCAGCTCCATGATTTCTGGTCAACTAAGCAATTAAATTTTTGAAGATTAATGTCAATTGCTGTCTACTGTCTTTCTAATTAATCTTCTTTTGTTCTCACTTTTTAGTAATGTTTCTAATTCTTTCACACCAGTAACCCCTTGTCTTAGTGGTTACATATATCGCTTAAGTGAAACTTTTACTTGTGTATGTGTCACTGCCAACATTTCCCTAAAGAACAAAGCTAACCTCGTTTTGATGTAATTAGAGGGATCATGATGCTGAGATCACGTGGCATAAAGAAATAACAATTTTTGATATATATTTCTAGTATACCTGACTTTACAAAAGTGGCAACATGTATTCATTTAAACTTACATGAGGAAACAAAAAATATGTATCCTACACTTTGTAATAGGACATTCAGTTAATATTTTACCACTTCACCAAAGAGACGTCATATTCACAGTACTGCAGAGAAATAATAGAACTAAAATCTGTCATGATTCAAATGTTGGTGCGAGAAAAGCAACAAGACTAACAATTACAGTGACAAAAAACATGAACAGCAATTACAAGAACAAAAGTTTTTTGGAATCATTATTTAAAAGCACAGAAGAAAAAAACATTCACTCCAGATCCTGCTGCAAATTCCAATTAGCAATTTTTTTATACAATCCAGACAAAGAGATAACTTTTTCAGCTTATTATAGAAGATAGAAAGGAATCTACAAAATGGATTGTTTGTGTTAGAATGATGAAAAGCTTGTTTATCATTAAAAAAATTGTTCCCCCTGCTGAACATGAAAAATATGTAAATTTTATTTTGCCAATTTTAATGAAACTATAGTAATATTATTGAAAATTCTTGGTTATAGGAGATCATATTCAATACACGTTGGCAAGGTCTTCATTTAGTAAAGTGTGACTGAGGATTTTATCACTTAAGCAGGATTTGTGAATCGAGAACGCAAGAAGTTAAAGTTGAATTAACTCAAGATTTATTTAAATGTCTAATATTCATACAGAGCTTAATTTCTAATAAGGACATGGGAATAATATCCAGGACACTTGCTAAATGAGAAATGAGTCCCAAGTTAACTCTCCAGAAAATAATGGAAGTGTCAGCGTATTGTAAATCTAAAACTCAATACAGCAAGGATTGGGAAAAGTTTTGAAGTAAAGAGCATCTGATCATCTAAAAAAAAAAAAAAAAAGACTATAGACATTTTTCACCTAACAGAACATTTTAAAAAACAAAAAAGACAACCCCCCCTCACACACACACACACCTTAGAATGCAAAAAATGATACAAATGTAGAAGGGTAGAACACAAAAGTACTTATTGCAAATACAAAAAAAAATGAATGAAAAATGGAATGTATGTGAACATGCTAAATACATGGTGTGAAGTAAAAAAGCATAAAGAAAAAAAAATTAACAAGACTTTGAACATGTTTTTGCAGAGTTGGAAACATCTGAAAAGGACTTTTTGTCAAAATTAATAGTGCAAGAAAGAAAATTACAACTAGATACAGGATCTGATCTGATCTCACCATTGTAAATGAACAGACATGGAGAAAAATTTGTAAACCCAGTTTAACTTCTAAAAACAGTTGCTCATAGAGCTTCAGAAAAAATTGAGCTTATGAGGGAATTCACCTGTAATATTTCTTTTTTTTTGGTAAAGCTAAAAAAAAAGTGTTTGTATTAGCTAATTTATTTGGAACATATTGGATTGCATTATTTGATCTTTGGGACCTCCCAATTAACTTTCTCTGCAACAAAATATTGTTACCTTCCATGCTAATACGGCAACTGAAAAATTATAGAATAAATTTAAAAGGGGTTTTCCAGAAGTTTTCTCAGAAGGTCTAGGCATGAAAACTAAATTTGAAGTGAAAGAATGTGGCACCAATACTTAAGCCAAAAGGGAGTGTACCTTTTGCTGCTTTAGAATCAATTAATAAGGAATTAGACTAGAAAAATTTGATGTGATCTCAAAAATAGACTGTTCTAAATAAAAAGGAAATAATAAAATCTGCATATGTGCTGATTTGTCAATGGCGCTAAATGAAAGTTTGGAGTGATATAACTACCTGTTACCAAGTTGAGAATTTTTGCCAAATTAAATGGTGGTAAATTATTTTCTAAATTGAATCTGTCAGACACAAGTACTAGTAGATGAGTGCTCAAAACTATTAACCATTAGCACTCATAGAGGACTATTCAAATTTAGCTGGCTTTCTTATAAAGGTAGCACCAAACCTATTCCAACAGATTATGGATACGATGCTTGTCAGTTTGGATTGTGCACAAGCATATTTATATGATGTACTTAAAAGTGAAACCTGAAATCACCATCCAGAAGATTTAATAATAATAAAATTAAAAAAAAAAAAGAAGGTATTTGAGAGAATGAAAGAGTAGTTTTAAGATCAGTGAAGGAAAATGCAGATTTTTCACATCCAGAATTAAATAGGACAGCTATAAAAGAAAGCATTTGCAAAAACATTCTAAAACAATTCAAGTAATTCTAGGATGAAATCCTTAATGAGGTATTGGCCAAAAATAAATGAAGATATTGAAAATTTAGTAAAATCATGTAGAGGTTGCACTCAGGAAGCAAAGTCACTGCCTATAAAATTTTAACCTTGGTTGAAAACTGATATTCCATGATCTATAGACTTCACAGGACCGTCAAAGGGAGCATACTGTCTAGTGGTAGTCTATAGTTATACTAAATGGCCAGAAATATTGAATGTAGAAGACCGACTACAGTGGTAATGATCAATTTTTTGCACAAGATTTTTGCAAGGTTTGGTGTATCTGACTATTGTTTCAGATAATGAGACAATTCACAGCTGGTGACTTTGTTTTCTGTAACTCATTAGTAATAGAACACATTACAACACCCTCTTATCACCCAAGATCAAATGGACAAACTGAACGGTTTGTCAGTATGTTTAAAAGGACACAAAAAAAAAGGTTTGAGGGGAAAAAGAGTCAGATGAAGTGATGCTACAACAATTTCTGATTGTTTTCAGAATAACACTAAACCCAAACACCATGTCTGAAATGTTGTATGCACCGGTGTTTGACAGGAGGATTAAGTTTGTTTTCAGTAAATTACTACCAGAACATAAAGCAAGAGCATCAAGAAATATATAAGTAAATACTTCAAGCCTGGGAATAAGGTGTTTCTTTAAAATGTATCATTGTGAAAAAGAATTCTGGGAAAATGGCATTATTTTTTATTTTTTTTTAAAAACGGCAAAATGATATAGAGACAAAGGTGGGAACATAACTGATACTTTAATCAGTTAAAAAGAAGATTCATTGATTTAGAAAGTTTCCAAAATGAGGTACCTCTGGAAATATTGTACAGGGTGTCCATAAAGTCTCTGTGCACTTAAAAAAAAAAAAAAAATTATAACTTTATTTTTATCACAAATACAAATAATCTGTAAAAAAATGTTATAAATCAACAAGACAGTGCTCTTTGTCACTTGTTCTGTGTGTTAGGCATTTTCTAAATCAGGAATTTTCTTAACAGATGGATCGGAAGGGTTATACCATTTTATTGGCCTACACGTTCGCCAGATTTGGCTCCATTAGAATTTTTTTTTTTTTTATGGTGACATGTGAAAACAATTGTGTATGCAACCAAACCTAGTTCATTAGAAGATTTGAAAGCTAAAATAATTAATGTGATTTCAGGCATTACTGTAAATCAGTTATCAAATGTTTTCCATGAACTGCAAAATCAGAGATTATCCTTTGTATTGCTAATGATGGAGGACATGTGGAAACTTAAATAAAATTTCAATAAAACCTTAAATATAGCTTTACTTCTTTCTAATCCTTTTTACAAATTATTTCTATTGCAAATACAAATAAACTTATAAATTTTTTAAAGTGCACAAGAACTTTATGGACACCCTGTATGATACGTTTGACATATCCGCATCATCAGAAATTGTCGAACCATGGTTTTACGGTAAAAGAAAAAGAACAGCAAGAAAATGTTTAAATATTGAACTGAAGCTAAAGAAATATATACTAGGAAAAATAGTTGCTTGGTATATATACATGAATATGTCTGGTCTTCATCGGTATGTATGTTAGTGTATAAACACAATATTTATATTTGTATATGTAGGTGCATGCAGAGATATGTTTGAATGTATGTGTGTGTATATGTGTAGGTATGTTCATATGTATGGATTTATGAACTTTTCTTGCCTAACCTTGGTGACCTTTACGAGATAAGGCTAAAAGATTTCTATTCTGGGTCATGTTACTCTATTTAGTTTTTAAAATTTTTTTTTTTTATATTCTCAGAAAATATTTATACCAATGAAACAAATAAAACATGGTCTGATGAAATGAACTAATTAGTTCATTGAAATAACCACTTTAAATGATGTGTTGAGTTTTCCTTAAAGTGTGTGTGTATATATATATATATATATATATATATATATATACACACACCAGTAAAAGTGGTGCTGGTTGGACCAGCAGATGGTAGTATCAAAAAATGTGCTCAATACATTATCAAAACAAAAGAACTGAATATGCAGAGCCAACAATATATCACTGAAGGAAATACACACCACTTGCTTGTACTACCTAGGCTGTGATCATACCGGTCTCTTCAAAATTTAGGTAGTCTTAGTAAGTTGTGTGTGTGTGTGTGTGAGAGAGAGAGGGATAAGAATTCCTATGCATACACTTAAATCTGTCATTTTTATTGCTATATTCACAAATATGCATATAGCAATAAAGGTCTAGTCAACATTCTGAACAATATCAATAATTTAAACAAAATCGATTAAAGCTCAAACTCTATGTGCAGATGGAAAGAGATAATAGCAGATAGAAAGAGATCAGTAATCCGAATCTCCTCCAAATTCAAACTCCATCCCATTAAAACAGAAGTCTAGGCTTAAAATTTGCCACAGGTCTAAGGAAATGTCACAATCATCACCTTAACCCAGAACTATAATTTCAATCACAAGAAGTATGAAAATGGTATTGTTCATGTCATATTAGCAGCAATCCTCACAAATAACATTGAAACTACACTAAAAAAAAGGGTATGTATGTATATATATAGAGAGAGGGGGGGGGGCATTAAAAAAAAAACTTATCTAAGAACAAAAACCTCATCGTAACCAAATCCAACAAAGGGTGTTATATAGTTTTAATACATAGATATCTACATTGAATAATTACTCTTAAGTAATAGCACCTATATACAAACCAATGAACAAACAAATGAAAAATCTTTATCTAAATTAATAGAATATCACTCCACTATACCCACACTATATAGATTGCCCAAAACTCTGTGTGTGTCCGTTACCTATAGACTCTGAAACAGCTGAACGAATTTTCTTGAAAATTAACACAGTTGTACTATAAGCATCTGCGAGTGTGTTCTTAGCTAGGTTTTGTGTCAAGATACCCCTGATAAATATTGAAAATCAATAATCGAAAAAATTGGGTTATAGGAGTGGTCCAATTTTAATCAAATTTGATACTCATAGACAAAAACATAAACGATATTCAGAAGTTTCAAAGTTGCAGTTCTTACAATAGTGCAGAAAATTTGATATTGATACCAGGAAAATCAAAATTTGGCTTACATCCATTCATTTTTCTTTGTCTACAGTTTCGCTTTAACTGGAAGCAACTATTGCTTTTTAGTCTTTCGTGCCAACATCCAAAGAGTCTGAGCTCTAGGACCATGGATTAGTTTTAAAGCTTTCATTATACCCGAGCAACGCCGGGCTATACTGCTAGTACAAACATATTCATTAAAAAATGTCTTAACATAACTTTTTTTTTAATGTCATTAAAAAAAAAAAACAAAAAAAACTCAAAAGAAGAGCTCCTTCACCACAAATCCAAATTATATCTACCAATAGATATAAATAATATGGTAATACTTTCATAATTCTTTCATATATTATTCTATATAATTCATCATATCATATTCTTTATATGCACAATATTCTGTTACATATACTAATCTATATATAAATGGCAATCTGTGAGTCTCTGTGTGACTGTTTCCTGTGCATGCCTACATGTTTTAAACTACGCCATTCGAACTTTCTAGGAACACATATCTACAGGGAAGCCAGGTCGACACATACTTTTTGAGTTTAAGTTCAGCAATTTTCCCTTTCGCACTTTTGGCCAATGGAGCCGATTATTTACATTTGCTCTGTAAAAGATCTAAGATGGTATCTAAATTACATCACAGGAATCCAATCACATGCGTCAAACACAACTAAAATATTTAAAAAAAAAAAAAAAAAAAAATGAGCCTTTATATTTAATTCTTATACCGACAAAAGTTTTTCAAACAAAATATATATAAAAAAAAAAAAAGTGCCAATGGTTAATTTAATTATTTAAGTTTTTTTTGGTTTTTTTTTTTTTTCAGGTTTTATATTTCATGAAGTAAATCAACTGTCTGTAATTTGTGTGGCACTAATGTAACTTTTTCCTCTAAAATTAAATGTCTACTTTTTTAAATGTTCTTTAAACATTTCTGAACTGAGAGCATAATAGTTTTTATGTTTCTAATTTCAGTAAAACAATAATTTTTATTTTTATGTTAAATTCATTTAGTCAACAAAAAAATGTAAATATTTTCCCCTGAAATTTTGAAACAAAAACAAACGCAATCTTGTTTACAATGTCACACAAAACATCAAATCACGTTTATGCAAAACAAAAAATAGATTTTTTTTAATGGAATTTTTTAACAATTTTTAAACAACAATTTTTTATATAGTTTTTTTTATTTTTTATTATTTAACAGTTTTAAAGGAATTTATCCATTTAGTATTATAAACATAATTACTGAAGGGAAGCCTGCTTCAAAAACTGTTTACTGGAAGATGACAATCAATGGGACTAGCTAGAGTGACATCTCTTGAATCCTTTCATGTGCTTCTGTCTCTCACTTCTAAGCTCGGTTAGCTATCTCTTCTTCCTCTACCCCCCCCTCCTCTGTTCGGTACTTGGCAGCATCTCTGACAATATCGACAAGGCCATTTCTTCTCATCCATCTGCCCATATATTTGTGTTTGGTAACTTTAACACCCACCACACCAAGTGGCTGGAGAACTCTGTCACTGATCTTGCTGGTGTCAACACCATTAATTTTTCAATCTCCCAATTTCTTACGCAAGTGGTGGACTTCCCTACGCGTTTCGCCAATAGCCCTAACGGAAGGGACTCACTAGTAGACCTCTGCTTCACTTCCATCCCAGACTCTTGCACTACCAGACAGCCCTGCCCTCTCAGAAACTCTGACCCCGCCATAATTTCCATCAACATCTCATTCCACCCCCACCCCCCTCCCCAAGAAACCCAGACCAGCAGAATATCCTACTGCTACCAAAGATCAGACTGGGATTCGTTCTGTGACATCCCTTGGAACAATGTTTTTAGTCTTCCCGTTGAAGACTATGCATCCGAGGTCTCCTCCTGGGTTAAGGCTGGCATCGATGCTTTCATCCTTGCCAGGAAATTTCAGCTTAAATCTCATTTGTTCTCGCCCGTTTGCTCGGCCGCCAATGCCCACCGGAATCACTTCTTCTGGCTTTATCGTAGCCACGTGTCGGACCAAAACGGGTGCCTTTTCACCTCAGCTCATAAGTGTAAAAAGATACTTAACAAAGCTAAGATGTTGTTTGCTGCTAGAATGAAGCAACGCATAGCATCCTCTAAGTTTGGCGCCAAAGACTACTGGCGTCTCTGTAAAAGCATGCTTAACAAGAGTAAGTCCTCAATACCCCCACTAATCAATGAATTTGAGGTCCTCACTTCCTCAGCAGACAAGGCTGAATGCTTTGCTCGTAGATTCTCGACCAATTCGAGACTGGATTCATCTGGAGTTTATACACCCAACTTCCCACCTAGAACTGAGGCTCAATTGAATGACTTCCACATCACACCCTCGCTGATTTCTAACATAATCTCAAAACTTGACCCTCACAAAGCGAGTTGTGAGGACGGAATCCCAATCATAGTCTTGAAGAAATGTGCCCCTGAACTCTCCTCTGTCCTTTCTAAGCTCTACAACTTCTGCCTATCTTCTTCCCACTTTCCTGCCTGTTGGAAGTCTTCTTCTGTAGTTCCTATATTTAAGAACACTGGAGAACCCTCAGACCCCGCAAATTACTGCCCTATCAGCCTTCTTCCGATATTTGGCAAAGTGTTCGAAGCCATTATCAATGCCGAGGTCGTTCAGCATCTCACAGCCCAAAGGCTCCTCTCAGACAAACAGTATGGCTTCCACTTCACCAGGTCTACTGCTGATATGCTAACGACCATCACCAAGTGTGTGTGTGTGTGTGTATATATATATATATATATATATATATATATATATATATATCAGGATCTCAACAAGAATGGTGAAGCCCAAACTGTTGCCTTGGATATCTCTAAAGTGTTAGACAGTCTGGCATGCTGGCCTTCTACGGAAACTGCAAAGTTATGGTATAACTGGACTTTTGTTGGACCTAATCCAGTCATTCCTCTCTAACCGCACATTGAAGGTGGTATTAAACGGACATGCTTCCCAGAAATACCCTACAAAGGTCCTACGCTCTTTCTGATCTACATCAATGATCTTCCCGTTGCCATAACATCCCAAGTAGGCATATACACCGATGACACCACAGTTTATTCTCGCCTCAATCAAAAATCTGATGTGGGCGACAAGGCGAACCTCACTGCCGAGCTTGAAAAGACCTCCAATCCGTGGTGGATTGGGGGTAAGAAATGGTTCATAAATTTCAATTCTTCCAAAACAAAGCTGTTATCAATTAACCACCATGGACAACCGCACCTACCTCCCATTAGCATGGAACAGGCTTTCCTCCCAGAGAGTAAAACACTACACCTGCTTGGCCTGACACTCTCAGCAGACCTCAAGTGGAATGACTACATCGAATCCATTGCTAAATCCACTACTATGAAAGTCGGTTCTCTGTGCAGGGCCTGGAAGTTCTTTCTTTCTGAATCTTTCCTGCATATATATAAATCTACCATCCGCCCGTGTATTGAATACTGCTGCCACATCTGGTCGGGTGCCCCTGCTATTCTCCTCAGGGTTCGTGACAAAATACGACGGAGAATCTGTAATGTGATCAATACCGACTTGGCTGACCGCCTACAGTCTTTCTCTCACGGCGTAATGTGGCTTCCCTGTGCCTCTTCTACAAGTACTTTCACGGCCTCTCCTCGGATGAACTTAGGTCATTGGTGCCACCTAAGTACGAATTTACACGAGCTACTAGATTAGCAACTAGGTCACACCCTTTTACATTGAAACAGATAAGATGTAACCGTAATTTCTACTCCAACAGCTTCTTTTCTAGCACTTCCCGCCTGTGGAATTCCCTTCCACATGCCTGCTTCTCCGACGGCTGTAATCTCCAGGAGTTTAAATGTAAGGTCAATAGACACCTCCTAACACTAACTCGCACCCATTCTCTCAAACACTCTTCCTATGTACTTCCTTACTTGTCTATCACCCTCCTTCTGACATTTTCTATATCCAATCGCTCTATGTAACCCCCTGCGCTATAGTGGCAGTGGAATGCCTTGCTTGGGGTGAAATGATTAAAAAAAATAAAGTGTGTGTTTGTTTTTTGATTCATTAGACTTTTATTCTAAATATTTTCTCTATATACCTATTAATTTATACTTACTTTTCTATAAATTAATAATTATAATACACATTTCATTAAGTTTATTGCCACTAAGATTTTTTTATACTTATATATTATTTCTAAATATTATTTATTACTTAATTATAATATTGTAGTATATGAATTAATACATAAGTATTAATAGTTTAAATACATATTTCAATATTCCAACCACAAATAACTTATTACTTTCAAAATTATTTATAAAATTGCATGCATTATTTCACTACAAGTTTAAATGGAAATGTATTTAGTTTTATCATTCTCTCTCTCACACACACACACAAACATTAGCAACTTATAAATGCACACAGCCACCCATGATTTTCTCATGCACATTTTAAAAATAATCCATCATTGTAATACACTTGATACATGCATTATTACACACATTCATATAACTAGACAAGCATTCATATACATGCATACACTTAAATATAAAATAAACTGTTAAATATTTGTTGGACAAGGTTTTTGGGCAGCGTGTATTTGTGCTTAGTAATGCAGCTTTTTAAAATGTGTTTTGTTGAAAAATGTTAATCGAGTGTGCAAAAAAGGAAAACCTGTTCAGATTTGGGATTTTTATTTTATTGATTAAAAGCGATGTTATGCCAACAGAATATTTGGAGTAGTAATTTTGTTTGATTTTCAATCTGATTCCAACTGTCACCCAGAGCGGTTGTTCTCAGAGTTTGAGTTAGTTGCATTCTGGTTTGATTTGATACTACTTTTCTTTTTTTTTTTTTTTTTTTTTTCTTAAATAGTTCTAAGAATTGTCAGGGCATCCAGAAAGAATGGGTAGGTGGTTGAGGGGGCATAGAAGTAATAGCCAGAGGAAGTAGAGCTTTAGGAAGAGATAAATTATGAAACATTTTTTTGGTCTCTTAAGGTAGTAAGTTCGGTTTCAGTCCCAAGTGGAATGACTACAGTGAATCCATTGCTATGAAAGTCGGATCTCTGTGCAGGGCCCAGAAGTTCTTTGGCAGGTGAAAGACATTACTGGAATTGCCTCCTATTGTTAATTTGAGAAAAACAGAAGCTGCAATTTCTGTAAAAATTATTTAGGAATTTTATAGGAGCACAATATGGGGTTAATATAGGGTTTGGAGAGGTTTTGTGAGGGTTGCAAATGGAAATAGAATGTTAAACACACATTAGAAGGTTTTTCGTGAATTAAGATGCTGAAGAGAACAGCCCATGATATCAGGGATTGGATTAGCTTCCATATGGTTTTGTGGGTAGTAGTTAGCAGTCCATTGGGAAAACATTTCATAGAGAAGTCTGGCATGCATGTAGATTAGGTTGGTTGGAAGTTTAGAGCTATGAGAATAGTGAGATAATCCTCTGATTGAGAAAGTGCCAACATCATTGCATACCCTAGGTAGTTTACACTCTCTCTCTCATTATATATATATATATATATATACATACACACACACACACACACACAGAGATCTTTGTACCCAATCATCATATGTATTGGGGTTTATGTGATTCTATGTGTAATGAAAACCCAAGCAGAGGGATCACATAAGTATGCGAAGGTTAATTTCCTGGTGTCAATTTTACATTGATATTCTGTCTATGACAGCATTTGTCCACCAGTGGCATCTGTGGGTGTGGTTCGAAGAGAGAGGACAGAAGTGAAAAGAAATAGCGTAAAAATTTCTGATGCATGTTCTTCAGGAAAAGAAACAAACTTTCCAAACATTAGAGAAATTTTGTGTCACAAAAAAAACCTTTACAGACTTTCTCTGACATGTTTTTAAAAAGAAAAGTGTTAAGAGAGAGAGAAAAAAGTAAAAATTAGGTGATATTTTACTTTTATCTTCCAGGCATTGTGTTTTAAAAAAACTTTTGTGGTTTAAGGTTTTTCTTCAGGGTATCATAAAGGAGTTGGATGTTGCCACAGTTAATTTTTAACCAGAAGAAAAACAGTGTAACTGAATTAAATCAGTCTTTTTAATGGCCAGTATGTGGGTTATGCTTGGCACTTGAATGAACAAATAAATGAATTTGAAAAAAAAAAAAATGGGATAAAGAAACAAGACAAAATAGTTCAACTGATGAAGGTAAAAGGTTCACTGCTGCAAAAAGAATGCTATGAGTCAGTTAGTAGGAATAATGAGTTCAAGACATGCAGAAAACTTTGGAAACTGACAAATATGCAACAATATGAATTCTTTTATGGTTGTTATGTAACTACGTCTTGGTGATTGCCTAAATGTGGCTTAGATGTGGCATCAGGCCAAAATTATGGAGAACCTGGTGAGGGTCAAGCTCACTGCTCAGTAATTGTTCTGGCACTAACCATTACCTCAAATAGGGTTGCAAACGCATCTCTGTATGAAGATGGGCAACTTTTTTTTTCTTTTTTTGTAAATTGTGTTCTAGCCTGGTTCCTTGTTATGTCTGATTTAAGAGACTAACTTGAAATTTTTACATTGATTTGTGCCATATTGTGTAAATTGCTGTGAGGTGGGTATGGTGGAGAGGTTTTGGTTCTGAGAACAAAACTAGATCCTGGGTATGACAGTAAACTGCATCCAGCAGCAAGGCCGCTGGTAGGTTGAGGAGCATGGAACCACCTCTTAATTGCTATTGTTCCCGGGTCTACCCTAACTCAGAGTGATAGCTAACACCTGTTAGGGTCCCAGCTATGGGCAAATAATTTAACACCCCCCCCCCCCACCACCACCACAACTGGGGTTTAAACACTATGAAAGTATAAAAATAGACTTTTATAGAAATATGTACATGAAAATAGACTTTATAGGAAAAATATATTTTTTGAAGAAAGAATATTACCAACAATACATTTTTGAATACAAAACTAGAAGATATCTTCAATTTTCTAAAATACAAAAAATAAAAATAAAATTGTTTCACCAAAATCTGATTAAATCAACCTTCTCTCTAAAACGGATCATTAAAAAAAAAAATACATTAAAACACCACCTTTTTGGCATTAAATAACCTATAATAGGTTGATATGTCACTAAATAAAACTCAAGAACAAAAGGAAAAAAAATGGCACTTAAAATGTGTGGGTGAACATTTTGAAAGAATGTAGGGAAAGGTAGATTAAATATTCATTGGACAGTATTTTTAGGTTGCATGGATTTGTGGCAGTGAAGTATATTTGTGCTTAGTTTATTTTGTCTACTGAGGTCAGATGTCAGCTCATGCCTTAGATAAGTTCGTACTGGAAGACGACAGTCAAGCAGAAGTGATGTTAAGCTGACAAAAATTTTTGGTAGTAATTTTAAATTTTTAAAGAGTCTGAGTTCACCTGTTGAAGTGGATAGATGTCCTAAAATCGAGTCTCCCTGATATGCAGAGAGTGCTGACAACTCTGACCAAAGAACCTCCTCTTGCTCCATTCCCCTGTAAATGTATGTCAGGCCTTCCTCAGTTTTTTGTTTGTTAATGCAAACTAGTCAGAACACAATGTGAAATTATTTGTCTAGTTGGTAAAAAACTGAGCAAGAATTTTGATAGTATGTTCACATATGATTTTAACTTGTAAGGATGCTATATACTTACACAAAAAGTAATAAATTTAAAATCACTTGATGTTTTTATTAATAATTCAGACAGAAATTTGTCAGTCTGAATCCTGAAGTTCTGAGACATTGTTGGTCTGAAATAGACTTGACAATTTAGTTGTGTTGAACCCAAGTACTAGATTGACCACTTAAATATCTATGTTGAATGTCTCAATCAGAAATTTTCTTTTTAGAAGATTAGAAGGCAAAAGGATTATATTCAAAATGAAAGTTTGCTAGCATGACAATTGAACTCTTAGTGTCTTGCAATATAGTTTCAGAGAAGTTATTTTTGTAGGACTTGGTCATTGATTGACAACTTATTGCCTACATTATTTCACACAGTTGTTAGTCATAGACTCGTTCCGTGATCTTTATTTTTTTATTTTTATTTTTTTATTATGATGCCAACTTAATTTATATTAACAGAATATTGATGCATTTGGGCAAAACTAAATTATCACTAACCATTGCAGTTTAAATTAGATGCAAGCAATTGCAAGGAGGAAAACACATTAAACAAATGGTAAATTATTTTTTTTATTAATGTATTCTTTTATCCTTTTTTTATTTTTTTTTTTATTTTTTTTCTGTATTAAGTTTTTTTTGTCATAGAGATAATGTTCAAACTCAGTAAGGTGATGCATTTGTTCTTTTTATTTTGATGTTGCACATCTTTCTTAAACTAGGTTACTTCATAAAGAATTCCTGGCCTTAATAAATCTCGCAAAATGAAACTGAAGTCTTAAGGTCAAGGGAGACTACTTGAGTTATTTTGTGACACAAATAAGCAACCTAGAATAAAACTTAAAATAATACTGTTGAAATTACATGTTCCTTGAATTCCATAAAAAATTTTTTTCAAGTGGGATAAAAGTACATCTTTTTCTTTTAATTTCATAGCAGCAACAGCAGCAAAGGCCTCCAAATCCTAACGAATCTTATCCTGGCATTCTACAACCTAGCCAGAGGTTTGGAGAGTCTGCCAATAACATGCCCTCTGGGATACAATACTCTATGCAAGCTTACCAGTAAGTCATTTGAGTTTGTTTTTTGTTTTTTGCATATATAATTACACATTGAAGCATATCTTTATGATTTTATATATGTTAAGTTAAAAATTGATGTATGGTTGGAAGGTATGCTTTTATGAACAATTTTGATAAACATTTTTATACATGCCAAAACCACAGATCTAAAACTCTGCAAGAATGACCCGGTGAATGTCATTGATATCAGACAAATCAGGAATTCCTCTATTTTATAAAATTAGCTACAATTGTTAAAAAAAGGATATAATTTTGTATTGTATATTCATTGTAAATTGATTTTTCACTTAGTCACTTTATTCACTTTAATTTTTTTTTTTTTAAGTTTCCAGAAATGATTTAGTCAAAACAGATCAAAGAGCACTGATAGTTTTAGTGCAAAGAATTTGTTGCTTTATCTGAGCATGTTCATGCCAACTTTGAAGTTTCGTGAGGGTACTATTGTTTTCACTCATTGGGGCTGGGTGTTTTTTGTTTTTTTTTCCTATATTTATAAGGAGCATGGTGTAATTTGATATTTTCTGTGAGTAGTCCAGCTTGGATTGGTTGATTTTCTTTTTTATTGTGTAGGTGTTTGATTTCTTTTTAATGCATTATTTATTACTTTTAATGTGCATGTGAGTGGTTGTCCAATTAATTGTTTTGTATTGAATTGAATAGCTGTTTTTTTTGTTTTTTGTTTTTTGTTTTTTTTTTGTTGTTTTTTTTGTTTGTTTGTTTTTTTTAAGGTCAAGGTTGGGCATTTGTGTACTTTGTGGTTGTTGTCCACATTTGGTGGTGGTTGTGTTATTTTCTGTTTTTATTGTGAATGTGTGTTTGTATGTTTTTATTTGCTTCGTTTTTGTTATTTATTGTCAGTGACATTCTTTGCACTAAAACAGGCACATATAAGATAAATAAAAACTGTACTTATGTCATTTTGTAAAAATTATTTTATAATGCATTTAGTTTGATTCTATTCTTTTCATCTGATGCTCTTGAAAATGAATAACCAATAATTCATAATTTTCTTTGCTATTTCCATATAACATTTTTATCAATTCAAATATTTTTGGTTTAAATATATTTTAAAATTAGAACTCAAACTGATAATTGTTTAAATGCATTATATTTTTTTCTTATTTGACAGAGTGAACCAAAATAATCATCATTCCTCACCTATGCAACATGGCCATCACGGAGTACAGGCTGCAGGCCATCTCTCTGGTGTGGCTTCCAGCCAACAACAAGTAAGTCTGTTAGACACAAATAAAACGATTATTATTTTTATTAAGAAACCATTTGGGGAAATCTGTTACTACTGTTGATGCCATCTTTCTGTGGCCCTATCTATCATCATACCAAGTACATAATAAATATAGGGCTAGGATATTAGTGTAGAAATTTGTGATTATAACAACTCTGTATAACATAAGCTTTGGTATCAGACATAATTTTAAAAACATTTGAAAGTGCTACTGGCACAAACATAGATTACCAGGATTTTACTTATGAAAATTGATAACAAAAATTTCAGACTTATGCAATTTGGGAAAACTTCAGAAAAAGTATTAAGCTTAATACTCAGTAACAATTGGGATTATTAATTAAAAAGAAACAAACTGGAAGCAGAGCTTTCTACACAAATACAACATAAAATTACAAAGTTTCAGCAAAATGATAGCAATTTGTAAAAAAATAGTAATTTTCTTCATGTAAAAAGTTTAATTACAGTTAAATTTTCTTTTAGTATTGAATCTGAATAAAAAATAAATCTGATATAATTGTGCTAAGTCAAAATGTCCACCAAAGATTAAAAAAAAAGTCTATAGGCTACTAATATGTCAAACTTAAATTTATTTACAGCAAGCATTTTTTTTTTTTTTTTAGAGGGGAGAAACAAATTTAATTGGATATTGATGTTTATGGACCCAAATTAATTATTTTTTGGGAAATAAGCTACTGATTTTATTAATAGAAACCACTCTGTGGGTGCAGTGGGTCCATAAAACAAGTGAGAAATTTTTCTTCAAACATCCTTTGAATTTTATCTTTAAAAATACATATAAAATGAGATTTGTAGTGGCCATATGCAACTGAAAATTCCTTAAATGTTACAAATACAAATTTGAGTGTATTTTTTATCCAAAATATACAGAAGAAAAATTTTTATCACAATTTTGTACATTTTCATAAGTTGGAATTTTCACTGCATGTATTGAAAAAAATAAATTTATAACATTGATAAATTACTTTTAATAATATTTAAAAGGGTGGGGGTTCATCACTGATTTAAATTCTCCGCCACAAACTAAACAAAAGTACCAATTGACAGGGGAAGATAACTCTTGCATCTACAAATTAAGTCAACAGTTGAATAAAAGGGGATAAAACAAACATTTAATATAAATAAAGCAAAAAACAAATGAATGCATACCACTTTATTTTGAGATTTTCAATTCAGCATCATTAGAGAACATATTAGATGATATCTTGGAGAGAAAAAAACACTCACTAATCAGAGGGACATTTCACACATTGAGAACAAATATTAAAAAGTTCAGATGATACAAATATAATTTTAGCTTAATCGTGCATGTGTTGAAATACTAGAAATATAAATATAGTTACTAAAGAGAAGTTAAAAATAAAAAATGCACACAATAAGATAAAATAGTTAAAATAATGAGAATAAATGATTTGAGGCCATAAACATCTTATCAATATCCAATTAAATTTGGTTCTCTCCTCTCAAAAAATGCTTACTGTAAATAAACTTAAGTGTGACATATTAGCAACACCAAGTAGCTGATAGACTTTTTTTGTCCTTGGACCTTTTTTATTTTTGGACTATTTTGCTTTTGGACGTTTTGACTTGTAACTGAAATTGCAAAATTACAATCTACCAATTTGAAGTTCCCAAATAGTTAATTCTTTAGTAACAGCAATAAAAATTACAGATAAAGTTTATTGCTCAGTTTCCTTTCATGGGTGAAATATAACTGTCCAAGGTTAATATAACTGTAACAATTGTGTAATGTTCCTATATTGTAAAATTCAAATTTATTTACTTTTTTTTTTTAATATGGATATTTATATTTCAGGCTCATAATAATACTCCAAGCCAAGGACAGCAGCAACAGCAACAACAATTTCAAAGATTAAAAGTAGAAGATGCACTCTCATACCTTGATCAAGTTAAGGCCCAGTTTGGGAATCAACCTCAAGTTTATAATGATTTTTTGGATATCATGAAAGAATTCAAATCTCAAACGTAAGTATCGATAAAGGTTGTGTGTATTTTATTAATAAAAATTGAGGCGTTTGGAATTAGAAGGTACTTTCTACTGCAAAATGTAAAAACGAGTTTGACTTTCAAATGCCATAACTTTTTATCTATTTGAAATAAACTACTCAATTTCAGTTTTTAAAGGAAGCTAAAAGCATTTACTTTAACATACTACCACTTAACTGATTTTCATCTACATGGCATAAAGTACTTTCCTGTACAGAAGGCCTCAATTGATATTTTATTTCCTGGTGTTAAGATTGTAATTTGACTTCACCCTTTGTTGCATATTAGTTACAGTTGTAACCAATATGTAACAAAAGGTTAATAATTAGTACAGATCTTTCTAAAAGGGAGTTACTAAGATGTGATAAGATAATTGATTTGCTGTTATTTTCTGCTTATTTTTTATTCATACTAAATATTTTCTGACTTAATATCTAAGATCACTGTTTTTCTATCATTCCTGCTGCAAAGAATATTAGGATTTTGTCATCAGGACTGAAAATTGTTTTGACAACTTTAGAAAAGTTTATATTTAATTCCTTTTAAATTATATAAAAAATATTTTACTTCTGATTTTTTTAATATTGTAATTTCACAATTTCTTACTGACAAGGAAATCACTTGTAGATAAATGGCTTCCGTGTTATAAAACGGAAAGTAAAACCTTTTTATTAATATTTGGTGTCTAATTTTCAGAATCAATTCAAAGATCTTCCACTAAAAATGAATGCTTTATTTTTCTATTGAAATTTGGACCTCACTGACTCTACCTGAAAATATTTGGCTTTGTTAATCAAATTTGTGCACTTGTTAATGTATGAAATTTTTTATCTATTTCATTTCAGAATTGACACTCCTGGAGTAATAAATCGTGTTTCCAATTTGTTCAAAGGCCATCCTGAACTGATTGTTGGTTTCAACACATTTTTACCACCAGGTTATAAAATTGAAGTTCAGGCTAATGAAATCAATGTAACCCAACCAAATCAGCAAGTAGTATCAATCACTAATAGTGCACTACCAACTTCAACTCCAGGTCCAGGTTACACTGTAGGTATTTCTTAAAATATCAAATATCTTAAGATTGTAGTTATTTTTGTCTTGTTGCTACTAGGAATGGGTTTCCTTTTAATAAATGCACTTTCCTTTCATAACTTTTTCTAAAGAACAGTGAAGAGCATTTTCAACAATTTGTATTGAGTTTAGAAGGCTTACAATTTATCTATTAGTTTAACATATGCTTGCTATTTTGAGGTTCTTGCAAAACAAATCTTGTTAATCATAACTTTGATAGTCACTTGACAATTTATGCTTTCATAGTTAGGTATTGATAGTTTAATCTTTAAAAATGGAAACAGATTTTAAAATATTCAGGATTAAAATGGCTTTTACTGTTTCTACAGAAAAATTTGTCTAATGTTCCTGGTGCTTCTCCGAACGGCTGCACAACCAGTCAACATTCACAAAACCAGCCCTCAAGAGTGAATTCTGAGATTCCTACTCCTAATCAACATAGTAATTCTCAAGGACAACCAGCAAGTCAACCTGTAGAATTCAATCATGCAATCAACTATGTTAATAAAATTAAAGTAAGTTATGTAATATATAGCTGTTATACAATTTTTTTTCAATCTCCTTATTTAAATAAATTTAAATTTAGTCTTTGAATTTTTTTCTTACCATCTCCCTCTTGAATGCTAAACATTTAAAAAATGGTTTTACAGAACAGATTTCAAGGACAACCAGAAGTGTACAAAGCATTTTTGGAAATTTTGCATACTTATCAAAAGGAACAAAGGAATCTGAAAGAGGTGAGTCATTTATTTTAGTTGGACCAGAAGAGGGGGGAGTATCAAGCTTTTTTCTTATTTTCCCTCCCCACCCCACCCTCTTCATGCTATGTGTAAAAGCAATAAGCAGCTGGACATGTGTTAAGCTTAGGCCCTTTTGTCTATGGCACATGTACTCTATTTAGGTAGTCAGTTAGCTTAACTAATGTTTATATTCAGGGTTTTAATGGAATTCTTAATTTTTAGGAAAACAGCATAAAACTAAAATTTAGATGAATGAATATATATATATATATATATATATATATATATATATATATAAGGTTTTTGACAATTCCATCAATTAGATTTTTCTCTTTTCTAGATCTTACTGCAATACATTTTGTTGCATTGTTTTCAAATAGTTGTGTAGCATAATAAATTTTATATATAAAAAAAAAATTTTTTTTTTAAAGAATTGGGAAAATTTTGAATTTTTCTCCAGATTCATGTAATTTAATTAAGAGCAAAATTGGCACCTTTTAATGTATCACTTTCAAAGTTATTATATAATTATCCTTAATACTATTAATTTGAGTTTGTAATCATTTCAAAATTTTGATAAGCATTCCCACAAATATGGGACACCCAGCAAGAATTGAACTTGCTACTCTGTAGTAATGCGAAACCAGGATAGCTTGCTAAGCATTATCCCATGTTAAGGCATCTTGTATACAATTGACCTCCTAATGCTATTTTTCTGGACAATATTATATCCCCTGCTTATAGTAATAAGCTGTAGCAGTATTATGGACAATTATTTTAACTAAAAGATTACTATATTTTTCTTTTTGTTTAAATTTAATAAGACTGATATAGATGCAACATCCCTGTTTAAAAATAAGCTTGAATACTGATTTTAGAAAAAAAAAAAATTTTTTCCCTGTGCATTACAATAGTGATTACACTTCATTACTCATGTCAATCTGGTCAATATAAATTTAAATTTTAAGTTTTGTTTTTCAATACAACTAAAAGATTAAATTCACTGAAAAAAAAGTTCTAGATGTTTAACCTTTTAATAAGCTTATTCAAATACTGTTTTTATTGTATTTATTCAGAAAATTAAAGACCTTTTAACAAGAGAAAGGTTTCTACCAAAGAATGTAAAGCAGTTTTTGGAAAAGGTCAGATCAGTATTTCTTAAGCAAATTTTATTAGAATTTTCAGTATGTTGAATAGTTTACTTTAGAGTAAACTATTCAACATACTGAAAATTTGTTTGATCAAAGTTTTTAATTTCCATAATGTTGAACTTTATTTCTTTTTTTTTTTCTTTTTTTTTTTTTTACTAAAAGTTACATAATTATCTTTTCTTAATTATGTTAACCATTTCACTTTTTAGTATTATAACACACCAGTACCTCGTATAATATATTTTACATAGATATCTGTATGAAAGATACTGAAAAGTTCTCTAATCAAGAAGAGATTACAAAACTAGTATAAGAATCTATTATCAAATATATCATGACAGTTACTGTGGTTTGTGCATATCAGAATATATTGTATGTTTCAATGCCACTATCACAAGTTTGGTTTTTGGTTACTAATGGCTCTAATAGTCTCCCAAAGAAGAGCAAGTTCTCTCACCCCCCTCCCACTCTCTTCAATTAATTTGAAGTGTTATCTCCCTCATGTTCTTTCTAAGCTCTACAATAAATTCCTTGCTTTCTTGTTTGTTGAAAATCCTCTTTGTCAGTTCCTGTTTTAAGAACTCTGATGAACCATCTAATAATTCAATATATCACCTATTATCTACCTCTTTTTGGCAAAGATCAAGAGGCTTTAATAAACTCTCAAGTTGATTAATTATCAGGGATTGCAGGGACTTGTTTCATCTAATCTATAGCTCTTTCTTTAAGTTCACTATTGATGTTCTCAGTTATTGCTGAATATCTGTCAAACTTTGGATCAGAATGATGAAATTTGAGTTGTTGGTTTAGATATCTTGAGTTTAATAGGGTTTGGCATGCTGATTTTCTCAAATGGGTTATGCTATTTTTGATTTGATTCAATCTTATTGAATTGCATCATGAAAGTTACCTTAACTTTTTGCATTAATGTGGGTTTACCCACAGAGCTTTATCCTTTGACTTTTTGTACCTTATTATCATCAATGACCTTCCTGATGTCATCCTTTCCTAACTCTGATGAAACAATTTACTTCTGTCTCAACAGTAAGTCTGATAGGGTTGATAAAGTCAAATTGGTGGCTGATCTCAAAAATGACTTTCAATCTGTTAACTGAGACAGAAATGGCTTTGCCAAAATGAAGCTGCTGTCTTAATCATCTCGGAGAACATCTTTTGTCTTGCATCAGTATATCTGATGATTAACTCCAAGAGAGCCACTATTTAAACCATCTTAAACATTTTACACCGACATGAAATGGAAAGATTATATTGAATCAATTGCTAGGAGAGTTGGTTCACTGTAGAGCTTGATAATTTTTCTCACCAAAATCTCTTACACCTTTATAAATCTACAATTGAATATTGCCATCACACCTGATCTGGTGTTTCTGCTGTATATATCTAGAGATTCTTAACAAGATCCAAAAAATCTTTAAACTTATCAGTCTTGACCTGGTATCTTGCTGCAGTCATTTTCACAGTATTATAATTTAGCTTCCTGTAAAAAAAAAAAAAAAAAAAAAAAAATGTTTTTTTTTTTTTTTTTTGTAATTGTTCTAAGATACTTTCGTCTTTGTTGCCTCAAATTCACCTAATTAAGAGTAGTAGATTGGCAGGGTTACGAGGATGCATTTATATATAAAAATAATATTAATAATGTCTAAAAAGTTGTAGTAAGGGACTGTATTGAGTCCTACTTTTTATTACAAATAAGTTTTAATTCATGAAGTAGTCGGGGGGGTGGATAAGGAAATTAAAAGTAGAACATTAGGAAGGTACTAGAATAATCGAGAATGTTCCAGTAAAATCGAGAAAATTCGAAAGGTTCTAGAACTATGCAAATTAGGTGTTAGCCCCTATAAAAATAGGTTTTAGGCAGTGAGTAGCTAGTTGATAACAGGATGTGCTGACCTATCAGCTCCAGCTTTGATTCAAGGATTTATATCCAGCCAAAAGAATCTCGTAGGAAAGTCTGACCAACTAAAACCTGAAAGAGAACTTCCTGGAACAAAAAGGGTAAATACATATTTTTGACTCTTTCATTGACCAAACAATTAGTTTTTATATACACATTTAAGGATTTCCAAAATGTATAGCATTTAACTTCTTCGCCAACTTAGTTGGGAAAAGATATTTGACACCTTACCTTCCCCTTCTCTCCTCGTAACACTCGCCAGTAGTAAACTGTTTCTTGTTTTGAATGCAACAAAAATTGTATATTTGTAAATATTTTATTTGGTGTGTTTTGTAAATTAAATATTTGTCTGTGATTTATCTCTGAGTTTTGGTCAATCTTTTTTTGTTACACTAAACACGTAACAAAAGTTGGGGGCTTGTTTGTTGCTATTGTAACAGCAGTTAGATCTCATAATTTTACTATTCAAATTGCTAGTTGTAACCATAAGTTCTATGCTAATAGTTTTTTCTTTTATCCTCCTCTCAATTTTTTACTCTCAATAATCCCTTGTAACTTCTTGGCTTTTATCGTCTTGTTTGGGTTTAAAAATTGTGTGTGTGTGTGTGTGTGTGTGATAAAAAACACATTTGGATCGAGGTTAGTGGTCACATACTTTCTAAGGGACAAATTTTTGCAAAAAGATGAACCAAGTTGGTTCTCATTATATATGCAGTATAAAATTCTGTAATGTTAATTCAAATTTATTTTTATGTTAGCCAATCATAGGTAAAGAAAATATTGAGAAAAGAGTTAATATTTAAATACTTTTGGGAAGTTCATGTATAAGTTATTTAAAATAACATACTAGTAATTTCTACAATTCATTTCTTTTATTCTCAGTACCATAAATATAAATTTTTATTGGTAATAATTTTAGGTATGGTAATAACATGTTAGGTTCATCTTGGCCCTTTTCAGCTATATTTTGTAAAAAAATAAAATGTTACTGGTTTTAGTTTTAAAAATTAATATCTATGATAAATATGAAACTTGGGACTTTTATGAAAGTTTGGTACTTGCCTGGCATGATCGAAATAGCATACAGTAGTGTTACTTTTTTTTATTATGTTGTTTTTTGTTTCTGAAATAAATTAACGGGGTGAAAGGGGTGTAATTTTATTACAGTGCAGCTGTGATGATAGTCTCACTTTTCTCTCAGTAATTTGGTAATGATGCTTCCTGATACTCAAGATATATTCTTGATAGGGATCAAATGAATGCTTTTTTCTTCTACACAAATTCAGAGAAAATTTATTACAAAAATAAAATTTAGTATTTTAATAAAATATGGATAACATTTAGTCCCACTTATGAAATTATTTAAAAAAAAACAAAAAAAAACGCAGTAGTTATAGAATTAAAGAAACATTGGTAGGGACTGCTTAAAAAAATGCATGGGCGTTTTGTGAAAAGGGAAACAGATGAAAAGGTAAGAATTACATTTTTTTTTTTTTTTTTTTTTTTTTTTTTTTTTTTTTTTTTTTAAATTTAAAGTTTATGAAAATGATTTTTAAATAAACTAATGCTTGCAGTTTTGCTTGAATATAAAGAAAACCACAAATAAATAAAAATTAGCCCACATAGCTAAGATTTCTTTCAAACTTCTGAATTTAATTAGGTACCTCCAAAAAATCCAGCATAGTATGAATTAAAAAGGTTCAAAACTTAATAAAACAAACTTTTTCTATTAAAATGTTTATAATATTATTAAGAGGAAAGATCAAAGTAATTTTTACTTATTTTATAAAATTTTTAAATCCCTTTTAATATGTTCTCAATTTTAGCAGAAAACTTTTTGATTTGAGTTAGTGTTGCAGAAAATCTTACGACTGTTTGCAATTGATTACGTAATTTTTTATGTAACTCACTTTTTTTGGTGAGTTTTTTCATTTGAAAATTTTCGCAAAAATCAAATAATTGCCGGATTTTAATGAAACTTTCAGTACTCATTCAGAAATGAATAAAATGAATTTTTGAAATTATTTTTTAAAATATTGATGAAGTAAATTTTTTTTAACTATTCAACAGCCTGTTTTGCAAGTCATTCCTTAAATATTTAAAGCAACTTTTACATTTTAATTCCTAATTTTCTAATTTTGTTAAAAAAAAAAATAATTGAAATTCACAATTTGCAAAGGTACCTAAAAATATAAAAAATAGATATTAAAAATAAAAATAAATGCCATAACATTTCATAAATTGAGTTACCTCTGCTGTTATTTTCATTCTGTTATTAAATTGTAAATTTTTTAAAATAAAGTTTTATATTATTTTAATTTTTTATTTTTCATAAAACATCTTCAAACGTAAGCCTACAAAGCTAAACTAACTAAAATTCCATCAAATATTGGATAATTGCTGAAAAATGTGTTAAATTTTAAATTTTAACATAGTTTTAAAAAAAAAAAAAAAGAAATTTTGTATGAATAAGATTTATACCAAATTAGTCTTCCATACTTTTGGCTGGACACTAAATCAGTTGTCAGCTGCTGCTAAGGTGTTGACAGCTGTGATAACAAGGCTACGGTAATTGAGGAATGCTTTTTGAGACATTTTTCAAGCAGTAAGCAAGTAATTCTTGTTTCAAGTCAACTTAAAGTAAGTTGAAAAAAAGTAATGTGTCAGCGAGGTGTATTTTATTTTTGTAAGATTTTTTTTTTTAAACCGAGAATTGTTTTCTGTTTACAATTGATAAAAAATGGGTGGAAAATTTTAAATTTAAAAAAAAAAATTTTTTTTAAATTTAGAAAATTTATGATTTTGGTCAATATAATTTCGGTTTAAAATACACCAGGGTATTTTGCTTACTGGAATTAGTAAATTTAATCCCTTGGCTTTCAATTAAAGCTAATTTTGAAGCTTGAAAATAACTTATTTATTAAAATTTAAATTTAGGTATAGAAAAATGAGTGGCGGTACCTAAATTTAATACAGAAATGTTAAATTTTAGTCATCATTTATGATAAAAGAAACTGTAAAATTTTCTGCAGACAGCAGATTAGGTTTCACTCAGGATTGTTCTACAGGAATGAAGCTAGTGAATTAAAGCATTGGTTCATGAATTTAGAGGCAGTAATTGTAAGTTCAATCTTTGGGTTGGGTAGTGCAGACTTAGATTCATTAGAAATAGGGAGAGCAATAACTGAGTAGTACTAAACAAAAACTAGGTGAAATGGCCAGTAGAATTGATAGATTCAGTTCCCTGAAAATTATCCTGATCAATAACTACCTGAGGATGAATGCTGGAGGGCATAATAGCTGAAATATGATAACATGAAACAGTGGTTAGAACTTTCTGACTCCCACACCACCACCACCTTTCTTGCTTTAGTGTTTCCAAGCAGTGAAAATAAGTGCATAACTGTAATACCTAATAACTATAGTACTTGCCCCAACAGCTCTGAAAAGTGAAATCAACTTTTATGAAAAAAATTAAATCTTATCTGATTTAAGGGAAAATTAGATTCTTCTATTTTTAAAAACACTTAACCTTAAAATGCATCCTTAATTAAAACTATATAAATTTTATATTTATCACATTAACTACAGAATATAATGTATGAAAGAAAGATTTATAGCTTTGAACATTTTTCTAAAGTGAATTTACTTAAATAAAATAGAAATCTGTTAAATAATCAAAATAAATTATTTATCTCTGAGGAATAATTCTGAAAATGAAGTTTCTATATTTGGATGACATTTTTTTTTAGATTCTCTTCTATCTAATATTGTGACCTCTTGCATTATTATATATAAAAGCACAAAGATGCTTTTCCTCCTCAATTACAATAATTCAATTTTCTTTTTTAATCTTAGAAATTTGTATTTTTTTAAATGTGAAAAATGTAAGAAATTCTTTCCCTACTTATTTCTTTATCCAATTTAAGATGAACTCAAGAATAGCACTAAACAAGAAAAAATGCCACTGATGAAGAAAATATTAATCTTCAAAGTAATATAAATGTAATAAATTCATGTTATGAAAAAATTCAATTTAACTCTGATTTTATTATTCAATGATGTTTTTAGTAAATAGTTGTTAAATTCTATGTAGGTCCTTGGAAGATGTGCTGTAAAATGGGATTGTTGGCAAATTGATATTTGCAAAATTCTTAATACATTTTAAAATTAATTTAGCTTTATTCATACTTTTTAAGATTAGTTTCTTTAAAACTAATTTTTCAAGTGAAGGCACCAATGCTACTTTCCTGCAGTAAATTTTACATCTCCTGTCAAAAGGCATCCACTTGGACTTTCTATAGTCTGAAATTAATTTTTTCATTCCTGAAATTCTCCTTTCCTGAATTTCAGCTAACTGAAAATCACAATGCACATCCTTTCCAAGAAAATCAGGTAACTTAAATTTTATCTGTGAACGTTCCTTGTCTTCAGTGTATATTTCTAAGTGTATGCATGTATTTCTTCAATGTGGCTAGATCATTCCCTCGTGCTTTCTACTTAGTCACAGACTCATAATACCTTTATTTACAGTTTTGTAGTCTTCTTATGTTGCTAAAACTCACTTGTATTTTTAAGCTTTTTTGCTCCACCAGTACAGTTGAGTTAAATTCTAAATTTTATTTTTTACTTTTATTTATTTTTTAAACTTAATTTCAAGCACCTTTTTATATTGACTGAACTATTGCAAGAAATTGATTTGGAAATGTAGCATTTTGTATAGCTGATTTTGTAGTGTTTTCTTATTTATTAAAGAAGTGACTAGTTTTTCTAATTTAAAAAATGTAAGGCCAGTTACTTCAGTTAATTACATCAGGTAAAACAGTTTAGGAATTAGGTAAAATTTCTTCCCTTTTTTTTTTTTTTTTTTTAATAATCAAATAAGACTTACAGGATAATATTGTTTTCATTATATAATACATAATTATAGTAGAAAAGCATGACAACCATGTGATACGATTGTTAAATTTTGGTTTTGTTCAAAAATTAAATCTTATTTTAGTTGAAAATTAGAATATTCTATTTTGAAAAAAACTTAACTTTACAATCCATCCTTAATTACAGCTTTAAAAGTTTTATAATATTTCTATTTATCAAATTATCTACAGAATATAATGTTGGTATGAAAGAAAGGTTTCTGGCTTTGAACATTTTTGTAAAGTGGATTTACTTATCTAAAATATAAATCTGTTAAATAATCTAAATATTTATCTCTGAGAAATAGTGCTGAAAATGAAGTTTCTATATTTGGATGACATTTTTTTTTAGACTATCCCTTTAATCTAGTATTGTGATTGCTTGCATTATTATCTACCATAGCACAAATATGCTTTTCTTAATTACAATCATCTATTTAAATATTCTTTTCCAGAAATTTTAAGCAATTCCTTTACTGCTTATTTCTTTATCCCATTCTAATCTTCAAAAGGAAATTAAGAATAGCATTATTACACCAGAAAAAATGCCACTTATGAATAAATATTAATGATCAGAGTAATAAAAATGCAATAAATTCATTATGTATTCTAATAGAAACTCCTCTTGTGATGAATACATGTGTGATTGAAAATTTTTACACACACACACACACACACACACACACACACACACTTAATTCCTTATTTGAGGCCTAGCAATGCTATTTCCAGCTGCTTCAATAAGTTTATTTGCACAATGTTTTTGTAATCATCTTGAACAAGTGCTTTCAATTCCAGCTTTTACAGAAACTTGGAATAGCTCAAGCCTGAATGTTTTCTTGTTTTCAGATGTTCTTTCCAGGACAGATTTGTGTGAGATATCTTTAGTGCCATGCTGCTTATTTGTCATCTCGGACTATATTGAAGTTGTCAAAATAATTAACTCATAAAATTTTTTCTAAGTACATTTTCACAGGTGATTACAAAAATTCAGTTTTTAAATCTTTTAAAACAAAGTAGGTAAAGACAGTTGTTGGCAAGGATTTGCAAAGTTTTAAGATTGTTTGACATGTACCATATTTTAAAAAACTTTTCTTATTTGCAATATTAAATACTGCTAAACAATCCTCAAATTTATAATTTTAGCTATACTACCTAAATTTTCACTGAAATATGCTTCTACTTCTGACATGAACTTGCACTGTTATAGTACCATCAATATTTATTTGTACATTTACTATTATTTCTTTATTTCAAAGATGAGAACTTTCACTTTGTTTCACACACTTTTTTTTTTTTTTTTTTTTTCTAAATCCAAAGATTCTGTTTGATGACATTCCATTCAATATTAAAGATGAGTTCAGTGCATTTTCAGAATAAAAATAGACTTTTGTTAACTATGGTTTTCTTTTTATCCTCTTTGTTCAGGGTATAAACCAACCTGGTTACAAACCACTGACAGAAGCTGAAGTCTATTCACAAGTTGCCAGACTCTTTCAGAATCAAGAAGATCTTCTTACTGAATTTGGCCAATTTCTTCCTGATGCTAATGGATCAACCTACATGAATTGTGTATGTTGTGTGTGAAAGCTTTTTTTATCTTTTTCTTTATTTAAAAGTAAATTTAAGTACAAGAATTAATATGAATTGATAGAAACCTATAGTTTAATATGAGAGATTGTTGAAATTTCTCAGTCTGATCAAGAAGTTCTTCCAAAAAGTAATTCTGATGGTTGTTCGTTTGGTCAATTTGGAAAGTTGGTTAGGCTGAGAAATTTTCAGCATGCTCTTGACTACAATTTAAAAAAAAAAAAAATGAAATAGACATTATCTATCAGCTTAGCTGGTTTCTCATAGCCTCCAATACCTCAGATAATATCCTTCAAGTGTACTTCCTGATAGTCTTATAGTAGACATGATTTATGTAAAAATGACCCAGCCATTTAATATTAATATATAAAAAAAAAAAAAAAGCAGCGGTGGTACTTTAGTTTCAAAATATCCTTTGAACTTCTCTCACTTATCCCAGCATACCTTCTACTTTTTCAATACAGTTTGTAAAATTCTCTTTGACTGCCTGCAACTGCCTCCTCACATCTCCCTTAATCTCATCTGCAGTCAAGAGATTTTAGCTTTAGGAAAAATCAGAAGTTGCAAGCCAAACCTGGATTGTACAAAGACTGACCAACCTGGGTGATGCAATGTTTTGCAAAAATAAGACTTTGCATGAAACCTGAATTAGCCATTTAGGATAAACAAAATGATTAAATACTTTCGATAGAATCAGATCTTCTAATCCATAAATCACTGATTTTCTTTGATTGCATATCCTACATGCATTCAACATTTGTTGAATAGTGTCTAGAAAGATCACTTTCAAATCAATCCCACCTAAATTTCAAGCAAAAATAACTTTTTGCTGTTGGCTGAATAATTCCACTGAAAAATGTTTGTTCATACTGGTACAATAAAATACCTTCTGATGGCTTTGCTAAATTGCATAAAGTTCCCACAACTGGTATCTCAAGATATTTAAATGACTGCCAAATTTCCAGAAAAGCAGACCTCCTCAAATCCTCTTGTAATTCCTTTTATTATTGGCAATGTCCGTATGGAAACATTGAATGGAATCACCATGTTAATCCATACATGAAACATTCAGTTGGTTATATATAGATGACTGAGAGGCATCTATTCTTAAAGGTTTCTTTTTTTCTTCCCTAAGAAATAGTTTTTCCTTGTTTGTTAATAGCTTTTTTCTTTTAATATATAGTCCTCATCACCACAACAAAGTGATTCTCCACTTAGTGTGCGAAATGATCGCACTGCTAATGTCAAGAAACCAGGAATTAATAACAAAACACAAAATAACAAAAGTAGTTGTCAGTTGAGACGCCCATCTGCCAGTCAACCACCACCAACCAAGGTAAATACTTTTTGAGATGACTGTTTTGTTCATTGTTTATCAAATTTGATATTATTGTAAAGGGAAAATAATAAAAATTTGATAACGGCAAGTTACATTTTGTAGAATGTAATTTTTGGATTAATGTAAACTGAAGAACAGTTTTATATTCTTGACCCTATTTTGTTCTCTACTGCTGAATATCATTGATAAATGCATGAAAAATCTGCTCTTCATTTGAAAACTGCTTTCACATCAGGAAAATAACTTGCAAAAGTAGCTCTAAATTATAGAACTTATACTAAAATATCTGGTTTTCTTTTTGCAGAAATTGAAACCTAGCAGTTTAAAAGATGTATCATTAGCAGAAGCTGGAAAACATGGCACACTTAATGAGTTTGCCTTTTTTGACAAAGTGAGTTCTGATAATATCAAATTTGTTATACACTGGTTTAGTTCACCAGTGATTTATGAATTGATAAATGTTTAAGTTGTTCTTAATTTAATGAAGACCTTTGTCTCTAGTCAATATACAAGAATAAATTTAGAGAAAATATAAATTTACGATGCATGCAATTTTCTTTCTGTACACTGAATTTAAGCAGTATGCATAATCTTTTCTTTCATCTTTTCCATTAAAAAAAAATTAAAGCAAGATTATTCTTAAAGAATTAGTATTTCTGTTGAAGGATTTATAACTACCAACTTGCTAAAATATTGAGGTGTTTGATGTATTAGATTTATAAAATATATAATTAAACATTTATATACAGAGTCTCCTAAATTATAAGAATCAATAACTTTGTTTCTATTACAGGTACGAAAAATGTTAAAGAATTCAGATGTTTATGAAAATTTTCTACGATGTCTGATATTATTTAACCAGGAAGTGCTTTCAAGATCTGAATTAGTTCACATGGTTCAAACATTTCTGGGGTAAGTTTTAAAAAAACAAAGTTTGCTTAGGTTTTGTTCAAATAGGATTTTGCTTTAAATTGTTTCTCTGCTTACAGAGAATTGAACAATGCCTGAAATAAACTTAGAAAATGATTAGGTGCTGAAAAGTTCTTAACCTAACAAAGAAACCTTTTTTTTTTCTTTTTTTTTTCATGTCATCACTTATCTTACAGGAGGTATCCCGAGCTGAATAAATGGTTCAAAGATTTCCTTGGTTATAAAGAATCTGGTGGAAACGTTGACTCGGTGCCACATACTGCAACTGGCAAGGAAAGAATCAGTGGTGATTTGGCCATGGAAATAGGTCTGTAATTTTTTTAAAAATGGCATTCTGATCACACAAACATATGAACATCTATCTGAATTTGTAAAGTTATTTTGATATCCAAAAATTTAAATGTAATGGATTTTATCAAGTTACTTGAACATAGTCACTTCTCCCTTATTTTCAGACTTTTCAACATGTAAAAAGTTTGGTGCAAGTTATCGGGCCCTTCCATCAAGTTATCCACAGCCAAAGTGTTCTGGGCGGACTGCTCTGTGCAAGGAAGTTCTTAATGATACTTGGGTATCCTTCCCTTCTTGGTCAGAAGACTCAACATTTGTTACTTCAAGAAAAACCCAATATGAAGAGCATGTCTATCGATGTGAAGATGAGCGATTTGAAGTAAGTTCTTTTGCTTTAGTTTCAAGTGTTCGCTTATATTCCTCTGACCACTCTGACTTGAAAATTCCCTGTTTATACATTTTTCTACATTTACAGATTATTCCTAAATTTCTGTTAAGAGAAATTAATGTTTTGATGCTTATGTTTTTTTTCTTTTTGACTTCACAGTTAGATGTTGTTATTGAAACTAATTCTGCTGTCATAAAAGTACTGGAAACAGTTCAGAAAAAGCTTTCAAGAATGAGTCCAGAAGAATCTGCCAAATTTAAGTTAGACAATTGTTTGGGTGGAACATCAGAAGTTTTACACAGAAAAGCTATTCACCGGTGAGTTAGTTGTTTTTTCTTATTGGATAATTGTTTTTGTGGGGATTTTTTCTCTGAAATATATTAAAATTAGCAAAGGTATATAGGGGTTACTTTTCTGCTTGAACCTTTCATTTATCATTTAGTAATTCATAGCTTTTTAAGTTTTTGATTTTTTTTTTATTACAGTAATTAATAAACAAAATTTCAGTTATGTCACATCATAATGAATTATATGACTTAAGATTAAGGATAAGCCTTAAAGAAAATTATGAAAATTGAGTTTTTTTTGTTTGTTTTTTTTTTCCTCTATGATGAATACTGACAATTTTTTCCTTTCCATCGTATTTTTTTTAGGTTATATGGTGACAAGGCTGGTGACATAATTGATGGCTTAAAGAAAAATCCTATTGTGGCAGTTCCATTGGTTTTAAGAAGGTATGGATTTATAAAATGCGTTGATTATTCAATAAAATATTTGCCTGCTATTAGTTGAGATTGAATCATTGGCTCAATTGTTAAATCTAGTCAATAAAAATTATTTTTTATAATTTATAATGGTTGTAGAAATTGAAACAATTGTGTTGATACATGATGCCTTAATTGTTGAAATAACTTAACTTGATTTGTACTTGCTACATTGTTGTCGTCATTGTGAACAATCACACTGAAAGTAGAGTAGAAAGTGAAATGTTGATAGAATTGACCAACTTTAGTGTAACAGCTGACATAGGAAGTGAGTAGGCAGTCACATATGCAAATGAACTAGTGTACTTTCCATAAATAATTTAAAGGAAGCACGAGTGTAGACTGATATGCATAGTGATTTTAAGGAAATTTTTTCGAATTTTACTCTTGCTTCATCTAGAGTATCTTTGCATGACAAAGTATTTAGGTTTGAATGATAATCCTGCAATAGTCCCTACATGTGCTCCTGAACTGTCTCCTGTTCTCTCAAAACTCTACAATAAATGGCTTGCTACTTCTTGCTTTCCTGCTTGGTAAAAATCTTCTATAGTTCTAGTCTTCAAGAAATCCGGTAAACCAACTCATCCTTCTATCAGCCTATTAGCCTTCTACCTCTTTTTGACAAAGTACTCAATACTCTAAACAAATCTTAATTGGTTAAAATCTCACCTCACAGGATCTTCAACCTGATAAGCAATATGGCTTTTGCTTATGTAGGTCAGCTGTTGATGTGTTAACTATTGCTGAAAGGATTTATCAAGCTTTAGGTAGGAATAGTGAAGCTCTGGCTGTTGCTTTGCATATCTCTAAGGCATTTGACAGGATATATCTTCTTCACAAGATATAGTATTTCTGGACAAATTTTGGAACTTTTAGTCTTATCAAATCACAAAATGATATTTGTCTGGACACTTCTAGATCTTGTATAAATGCAGGTGTTTCCTAGGGCTCTATCCTTGAACCTAGATTGTTTCTAATTTAGTAAGTTTGATCAGTTTAATAAAATCAGACTGGCAGCTGATAAAAATATTAGCTATAATCTGTTAAATGGGACAAGGAGTGGCTTAATTGTAATGCCTTAGAAAAATGAAACTGCTCTCTTTTAATTATATGAGAACCCTTTTACCTCTCATCAGCATGGCTGATGCTAACCTCTAGGTATGTCTTGTGCCTTCTCAGACAAACTTTTTCAGCTGACATGAGGAAGAAAGTATATTGAAACAATTGCTCAGTCTGCAATAAAGTGTTTAACTATGTTGTGCTAGATAATTTTTATCACCAGAATCTTACATATTTATAAGTCTACTATGCTGCCACATCTTTATATTTTAAATATTAACTACCTCTTCTGTATATTCAGTACATTTTTCTTTTTTTTATTCACACACACATACACACACACACATACACACGCACACACACAGGATGTGAAGGGTAAATTGTCATTTTATATTAATTTTGTGCGTGTACATTTTTTATTTTGTTGGCTGTAAAGTATAGTAGTGCCAGTAGAGCATCATCTTTAAGAAAAAAGAACACTGTTACAATTCACTATGCCTGAAATTTGGAAACTGCATGACATACAGCTTGGCATTCATGTTGGAAAGCTCCAATACGAATATTTCAGTGTGTTTGGGTATCATTCTGACAAAATATTTGGGATTTGGAAAGAGTTGGAAGAGTCTAATGTTGATTGCAAAGGTACAGTAACTTGGAAAACTTTCTCTAATTATTCTGATAAGAAAAGAACTCTCGAATTTCTTGGTTGTGGGTATGTGTGCATGTACCTGTCTATTTCTGTGCATATGTATACATGTGTATATATTGGGTTGTCCAGAAAGTTCATGCTGATTTTAGCTGTTCGTGTTACAAGTCAAATTTTTTGACAGATACATGCTTACCTTCCTGATTAGAGCACTTGAAATTCTCTTGAGAAAAAGTTTAAAATTACTTAATTTGTGCCAATTTTGCATCTCTATGAAATCGGAAAATTATAAGGTGCATTTTGGACACTTTTTTTTTTACTGGAAAAGAAAAAATACCTCATAAGCAACGAAAAAAAGATGTGCTGTGTACAGTGAAGGTACTTTAACTGATGTAACTGTACAGAAGTGGTTCATGAAGTGTAGCTTTATTGATGAAGAACACTCAGGCAGACGCCCATCCCAATGACAACTAAATCGACATTTCTTGAGAATAGTCTGCATTACATAAGATGGGCATTGAAAAAATCAAAATCCACCATCCATGAGCACTTAGTAAAGCTTAGGTACTCGAATTGCTACGATGTTTGGGTACTACATGACTTGAGTGAAATTAATCTTTAAGTGAAAAAGATTTTGATGTAAGCAGAATGAGCCAACATCAGCCACCCCAAAAGCAGGTCTTCATTCAAGGAATTCATGCTGTACATCTGGTGCAATTGGACAGGAATCCTGTACTATGACCTTCTGCCAAGTAACTTGTCAATTGATTTTGAAAAATACTACTTGCAACTGGACAAATTAATGGCAGCAATCCAAAAAAAATGTCTAGAATTGGCAAACAGGGACAGTGTTGGTTCCCATCCGGATAATGCCAGAACTCGTGTTTCTTTCGCGATTCTGTAACTTGACTGGGATGTGTTACCCCATCTACCATTTTCACTAAACATTGCTCCTTCAAATTTTTTTTTTGTAAAGTAATCTCGGTGCTAAAAATTAATTTTTTTTTTTTTTTTTGTGACCTAAAAACCATCATTAGTGCTTTGCCGAGAAACTACCATAATTCTTTGAAGATAGAATCTTTAAGTTGAAGGGAAAACTGAGAAAGATTGTGCAACAAAATTGTTCATATTTATTTGAACAAATATTTAGTGGCATAATTTTGTTTTTAATTTCCCTTAAAAATTTGCATATACATTCTGGAAAAACACACACAAATATATTATTTATTTATAACATAAATATGTTATATCACTACACAAGTAGCTATTTTGTTTGAACACTACTTGTCTTATCAAGTTGATTTCAAGTTTTTGAGTTTTAAAAGGTTCAAAACTAGTCAAATCCCTCAATCAGGGAGATATTGTTGTCTGTGGTGACCAAACAAAATACAATTTCTAATTTTAGGAACATAAGAACATACTCTAAAAGCAATTTATTGAGGAATTAATGTTAATATTTGATTAAAATAGAGATTAGTAATACCAATCTCTATTTTAATCAAATATTAACATTAATTCCTCAATAAATTGCTTTTAGAGTATGTTATGTTCCTAAAATTAAAAATTGTATTTTGATTGGTCACTGTAGACTATGCAACTGTTTCCCTGATTATGGGGGTTTAGTTAATTTTGAACTTTTTAAAACTCTTCAAATTGGAATCAACACCATCACTTAATAAGATACAGAATTTTATTCTATGCATGCCTACCCTATGCTCTGTGTGTGTGTGTTATATATTAGACAAGAAAAATCTGTATTTAGCCAACTTATCTCATTCTCTAAGGGACTTTATCAAAGCAATGTAGAATTTATGTTGTGTGTTTTTATATATTGTGGTAAAGGTGTCATTGATTTATCCAGGTTTGTAAATTTGAGAAAGTTCATGAATGTTCATCAGGTGGTTGAAAGGTCAAAGTATGAGGAATATATATATATATATATATATATATATGATGTTTAAGATTCTTTGTATAGCTAATTCATCCTGCTCATAATTGTTGTGCATGTGGTTGCAGTAAAATGTTTTGTTTGATATTTTTATTTAATTTACTTTTATTTATTTTTTTATTTTATTTTTTTTTATTTTTTTTAATAATTTTATTTGTTTATCAATGATTTAGTTGGAAAAATTGTTGTCTAATATTTGTTTTGTGTTTTGGTTTGCTCCAAAATATTCTTTAGGGAGGGAAATTTTGGTGTGCTGTATTTACAAAGTTTATCACTTATTCTATATCTTTCTGGGCATTGACCATCATTGTTTTGAAGATGAGTTCATACTGGTGGGTTTTTTATTTGGGTAAGTGGTAAAGACTTTGGATTTTAGTTTTATATCAGCATCAAGGAACAGGATCTTATTAACCAGGAGTTCATATGTCAATTTTAGAGTCTTTTTTTTTTTTTTTTTCAAAAATTGATTTTGAATCAAAACTTTTATGCATACTTTTTATCAAAACAAATGTCATCAGCATACTTTGTATAGATTTCTAGTTTATCAGTTGTCTTAAACAATTTGTTTTCAATATAGCATATGTAAAAGTTAGAAAGTAGGACCTAAGTTTTTCCATGCTGATACCATTAGTTTGAATGTAGGTGTTGCCATTATGATCATAAAATGAAGTTTTTGGGATAAAGGTGAATAGTAGTCTCTGAAGAGTTTCTGGTTGAATTTTTGAAGGAGGGATTCATTGGTGTTTGCAGAAGTAGTCACTAATTTTTCCAATTAGGATGTTGGTAAAATGATTTTCAACATTAAGCTAAGCTATGGGATTTGTTGCATTTAATGTATGGAGAAATATATGGATGCTGTAATTGTGAGTGTATATGGAGAAATTATGCAGTTGGGGGTTTTTGATAGTTGTATTTAATATTATTTAGTATATGATAGGTTGGAAAGAAAAACTTGGTTTATGAGCTTTTATATTACTTATTATATTTTAATTATATTTTCTTTGATTGCATTAGATCAGTTTTGATTTTCAGTCTTTCATGGAGTTAGGTAAAGGCTGCATAAACAAATTAATCAAGTAGACAAAACTGGGGGTTGGGAGTGGGTGACACCTTCAGAAAATCATCAGTAACTTTCTTTATTCAATCTTAACACATCTTTTGTGGACCTGTTATAAGAACTCAAATGTCAAGGCAGCTAAGACCTGGTTTGTTGGATGTTGAGCAGGCCAGGAAATGAACTGTAGCTTTTCTTCTTTGATCATGAGTTTACTAGTTTTATAATTGAATCATTGGTAACCAATACAAATTTTATGCACAGTATTTTGTTTTTTATAATTGGAAGAATGTTTTTTAAAAATCATGCACTTTTGAAATCTTTTGTAGTCCTGACTTTCATGTTGAAGGCTTCACTTAATTATAGCATTTCTCTTGCATTATCTTTTATAAATTGCTTTGGAGCATCAATTACATGGTGCAATGGATAAATGTCGTCTAAATTAATAAAAATTGAAAATAACATTGATATCATTTTAACAGATACGTTTACCAAAATTACAAAAAATTATGTTGAAATACTAAGGAGTAAATTTATTCAATAAAATTGCCATTGGCTTCAAGTACAGGATCTCAACAAATTCAGAATCTCCTGCAACTTTTCTGGACGGTCTCCTTGTTTAAATTACCCCTGTTGGTGGGGCTTCAGAATGTGCTGACTACCCCACACACACACACACACACACACACACAGCAAAACAACACTCCTACAATGGAATTGTAGAGGACTAAGACCAAACTACGAAGAAATATTAGAAATCATCAATAAACAAAACCCCTCAGCAATCTGTCTACAAGAAACACAGTCATAAGTACAAATTCAAAGAGTACAATATGTACGACAAAACATACACATCACCAACAAACAATAAACCAAATGGAGGAGTATCTATATTGATCAAAAAAACTATACCTCACATAACCCTCGAGTTAAATACTTCACTTCAAGCAATAGCACTAACAGCTACCCTACACCGCAAAATAATGATATGCTCCATATATATCCCACCAAATCAACAAATAAAGAAAAATGAAATGGAAATACTGATTAATCAACTCCCACCCTCTTTCATAATAATGGGAGACTTCAATGCACACAGCAATTGTTAGGGAAATAATCGAAACAATAACAAGGGTAATATAATAAATGAAATACTATCAACAACAAATTTATGTATATTAAATAATGGCAAGAGTATCTACATGCACCCAGCCAACAGGTCTGTCTCCAATAGACCTATCAATATGTACTCCATCCATCTATATGAACTTTGACTGGGATGTACTAGAAGACCAACACGGAAGTGACCATTACCCTATTCTACTTAGAAGTAATCAAAAAATACCAGAGTAAAAAGCCCCAAAATGGAAACTACACAAAGCTGACTGGGTAGCATTTGCCAACCTATGCAAAACGGAGATTGATGTGAATATTCTAAAAAAAAAAAAACCACTAAAACATTTCACACAAACATTAAACAATATTGCTGCCAAAACAATACCAAAAACTTCAACAAACCCCACTAAAAAAACAAATCCCTGGTTTAATAAAACATGCAAAGAAGCTGTCAAAGTAAAAAAAAAAAAAAAAACTTAGAATATTCAAACAAAACCCTACAACAATAAACTTACAAAAATATAGAGAAGTACATGCCAAAGCAAGGTACACTATAAAACAAAATAAGAAAGCATCCTGGAAAACCTACATTTCACAACTAAATAAACAAACCCCAATTAAAAAAACATGGAATATAAGAAAAATAGCAGGAAAAAAAACACAAAGCACCATAAATTATTTAACCAAAACTGATGGAACAAAATTCATAGAGAAAAAAAACAAATAACTAATCTACTAGCTGAAGAATTCTACAAAAATTCATCAAATAAACAGTATTCAGCAACATTTCAATTATACAAAACAGCAGCAGAAAAAGAAAAACTCAATTTTACATCCAACAAGGAAATATATAACACACCATTTAACATAGAACTGAAAAGGGCAATAAACAAAAGTAGAAATACTACTCCAGGCCCAGATAATATACATTATCAATTCCTAAAACAATTACCAGAATCATCTCTAAAAGTACTACTAGAGATATACAATCAAATGAGATACAGGAGAAATACCAAAATCCTGGTTGGAATCAATTATTATACCAGTTGTTAAAACAAATAAAGATCGAACTAACCCAACCAGCTACAGACCTATAGCCTTAACCAGCTGCCTTTCCAAAACTATGGAAAGAATGATAAACAACCGGTTAATGTGGTACCTGGGAAAAAAAACAACCTCCTATCTAAATACCAGAGTGGCTTTAAACATAAGCGAAGTACAAATGATCAGATAATACGACTTGTCATTCATCCAAGACGGTTTTGTACGTGGACACCACATGGTGGCAGTATTTTTTGACATCCAAAAGGCATATGATACAGCATGGAGATATGGGATCTCAAAAGATATACACAATATGGGAATAAGAGGAAATATGGTAATGTTCATACATAACTTCTTATCTCACAGATATTACAGAGTATGACAAGAAAACACACTCTCAGATCGATGTGAACAAGAAGCAGGAGTACTGCAAGAGTGTACTATCCATTACCTTATTCCTAATAAAAATCAACGACATAATAAAAATGGTCGCCACAGGATTTGAAAAGTCACTATTTGTAGATGACTTTTCAATTGCCTACTTATCACCAAACATGCCAACAATAGAAAGGCAGATACAACACTGTCTGAACAAAATAGAGAATTGGACCACCAAAAATGGATTCAAACTAGCCAAAAACAAAACTGTTTGTATCCATTTTTGTAGAAAACAAAAATACCACCTTGACCCACAACTCAAAATACATGGAGAACTGATTCCAATAGTACAATTTACAAAATTTTTAGGAGTTACACTAGACAGCAAGCTCAACTTTAAAGTGCATATCAATAACTTGAAACAAAAATGCCTAAAAGCAATAAAAATCTTGAAAGTAATATCAAAACTGGACTGGGGAGCAGACCATGATACAATGTTAAAAATATATCGTGCACACATCAGATCAAAATTAGACTATGGATGCATCATATATAGCTCCACTTGTAAATCTTATCTCAAAAAATTAACAACTATACAAAACCAAGGATTAAGGCTTAGTATGGGAGCATACCAAACCTCGCCCATAGCTTATATATAGAAGCCAACGAACCCCCTCTACATGGGAAAAATTAACAATACAATATACAATAAAACTACAAAGTAATCCAAACAATCCAACACATGAGAAAACCTTTAACTTACAATATACAAACTTTTACACCAGCAAGCCAAAAAGCATACCCTCTTTTGGGCATCGAAATAAAGAAATAAATCAAATCAATAAAAACCCTAATAGCATAGCCACACACGCGATAAGTAACAGACCACCATGGACAGTGAAAAAGCCAAGCACTGATCTAACTCTTGCTAAACATAAGAAAAACAATACAAACAACCTAATAACAACTTTGGAGAACTCAGGGAAAGGTATCTACAATACAAAGAGATATACACGGATGGAGTTAAAACAGCAAAAGGAACAAGTGTAACATGTACAGAAGGACAAAATTACCTCCAAATGACTTCCTATCGACACATCAATATACACAGCGGAACTACAGGCCATCAAAATGGCACTTGAACTAATTAAAAACAACAATGAGAAAAAGTTTATTAAATATACTGATTCTCTATCATGCATCTTAAGTCTGAGAGAAGAAATTGAACACCCCTGTATAATAGACATAATGAACGAATCCAACAAAATGAATGAAAAAGGGAAAATGATCGTCCTACCCTGGATACCAAGTCATGTTGGTATACCAGGCAACGAAAAAGTAGACAAACTAGCCAAGGAAGCTATATGCAAGAATATAAAGAACACAAAATTCCATACACAGATTTCAATAGAAAAAATAAAGGAGCACAACAGAAGTGGCAAGCGGAATGGGATACATGCACCCAAAATAAACTAAATGAACATCAACCTATAATTAAGAGAAAACTAAAAAGTAATAAAAGGACAAAGAGAAAACATCGTTCTGAACAGAATTAGAATTGAACGCACTAAACTAACACACTCACACTTGCTCGAGGCTGCAGAAAAGCCAAAATGTACATTCTGCAACCAACAGATGACGATAAAGCATATATTAACAGAATGCCGGAAATACAGAGATATCCGTAACAAATACTACAAAGTAAATGGAATCGAGGAATTATTTCATCAGGTGACACCACACCAGATTATTGAGTACTTAAAAGAACTCAACTCTTTAAATTACTTTAAACAATACTGATAAAACCCTTGAAAGCAACCAAAAATCTAAAGACACATAACTTTGACAGTAATTAAAAATTTGTGCAGCCCAAAAGTTTAAAAAAAAAAAAAGCTCCTGGCCTTAAATGACCCTGTAGCAGTTGATAGGCCGTTAAGCAAACAATCAATCAATCCTTGTTTAAATTGGTAATAATCCATAATCCTTGCCTTTAGTTCATCTTTGGTATTGCAAAGTGTTTTGTTAGTCTCTCTCTCTCTCTCTCTCTCTCTCTCTTAACTGAGCCTCTCACATAATATCCAAGGGGGATTACAATCTGGGAAGTTAGGTGGTCAAGTTTTGCAGTTGCAAAAATTCTGACAGCCATGACTGGGTTCTCTTACTTGTGTGGCATGGTATAGTCCTGTTGCCATACATTCTTCCAGCAGCCACCCTCTTGACCCAGCACAGCACTACCTTCTCAAGGCATTTGATGTAAGCTTCCAGGGTGAGTCTGAGGCCTTGTGGGAAGATGAATAGATGATGTTGACTGAATATATCATCCAACTGTTTCTGAATTCTCTGCCTTGTCCCCAGATTGACACCCAAACTCTGAAATGTTTGTATTGGAGCTTTTCAGTGTGTTTAACACATCAATTGTGCTAGGAACTAAAAGCTTGTAAATGAAATCTTAATACTCTTTTTTTTTTTTTTCTTTATATTTCAGATTAAAAGCAAAAGAAGAAGAATGGCGGGAAAACCAAAAACAGTTCAACAAACTCTGGCGGGATCAGAATGAAAAATTCTATTTAAAATCTTTAGATCATATGGGCATCAACTTCAAGCAGAATGATGTGAAAGCTATCAGATCCAAAGCTCTATTAAATGAAATAGAAACTATTTATGATGAGGTTAGTAAATATTATTTGTGTATGATGCAGACCTTTTTATTTACATAATCCTTTGTTGTTCACTTAATTTTACTGATCAGTAGTTAATTTGAGTGGTAACTGCATTTGTTTTGTTTCATTATCACGCATTGAAAATTAGCTACCAAGAGGTATTTGAAACTGCCAGAGTTTACAGTGAGAACATGTCAAAGTAGTGAAATTTCCTTCCATTCCAATTATTGATATTTCATTTATTTTGAAGGATATTTTGATAAAATTAGTAAATAAACAAAATTTTCTTTTTGAAAGATAGCTCTTTTTCATGTGATTAATTTTTATTCCAGGTCTCCAAATTTTCTATTTCAATGACAAAATTTTCAAAGTTGACAATTTCATAGTGGGGTTTTTCAAATTAGTTGCACGCCAAGTTGTCTGGTTACTCATCAAAATAGAAAGGACACTTGTCAATTTGATGGACAAACGATAAGGTTTGAAGATCTTTCACAAAAAAATTTCTCTGTTGGAAATCTTAGTGGATGAAATACCAGAGAAATTCAACACATAAAAGTAAATACCTATTTTTAGAGCAACGTCTTTTCTTTTTAATAATCGTCTCATTTTAGATCTGTGCTTGCACATCAAAAAGAGGATTTGCTGCATTTGGTTGTACAAGACAGGTCCAATGCATTGAGATTTGTATTGCTGACCAAGTGAATGAATATTGCCAGCTTAATCCCATTTTTAAGCAGACTTGTTTCATCAATGGATAAATCTTATTTCTCTAATTATGCATTTTGAGACTGTATAAAGCAATTTATTTTTAAATTAAATTCCAGAAATAACAATCTATAGTTAATTTGGGTTGGGAGGAAGATTTAAAAAAAAAAATGTATTTAAATATTGTTTTATTTTAACTTTTTAAGATATTTTTAAAGTTCCAAATTTCCATTCTTGGCAACAAATGAAAATGAGATTTTAAAATTTCTTAAATCCAGTATTCCTCTTGTTTCAAAATAAATTAGGAAAATTAAGGTATAACTGACTGGATTTTGTAGAAAATAATACTTATTTTTATTAAAAATGTTTATTTAGATGCAGTAACCTGTGCACTGTCATAACCACAGTAGCCTTCTAATGCTAAAACTCAAAAATGGCATTACACTTTATATTTTTCAATTCTTAGATATTCAATGTAGATTTTTTTGTAGTGCTAAATGTGAAAGAAAATAATTTAAATTATGCAAGTACCTACTCTTAAATGTTTAATTTTTCAGTTTTTTTTTTTTTCTTTCTTTGTGAGATTCATGATACTTTCAGTATGTTCAAAATATATATATATATATATATATATATATATTTTTATTTTTTTTTTTTTTTTTTTTTTTTTTTTTTTTTTTTTTTTTTTTTTTTAGCTAAAATTTTCTCAAAATGTCTTATTTGAAAATTGGAGGTTGACTGACAAAAAGAATACATGCATCACAGATTATAATTTAGTTGAAAACAAAATCACTGTGTGGCAATCAGTTCTTGGTATTCAAGAGAGCATGTGAAACATACACAGGCAACAAGTACTTCATGTACAGGAAAGGATTGCTTAAGAGACATAAAAGGGAAAAGTGTTCTACTGATAAGCAGAATCATAAACTCAGTCGTTGAGTATAGCATGGTGGGCCTGTGAAGTCTATTAAAGAGGTAGATCTAGTGTCAAGCAGTGGCTTGGATATCTGTAATCTGTCAGGTCAAAATGATCTCTTAGGTATCAAGATGGAAGTAAATCTCAGATGGAAGTTGCTCTTTGCAAATATTTGACAGGAAAATTATTTAATTCATCTCCGCTAAAGGAAAACAAGGCACTCGGTGATTCAGAGTATTTTACAACTTTCAGTTCTGTGATAGTTTTTGGCACCAACAAAGAGCAGAAATGATTCTTTCAGGATGCATGTCAAATGATATTGCACAAATTAAATCAACATTTTTTGTCTTTTACATGAGACTTTGATGTGATACCAGTTTCAAATGATGGTTATATATGAAGTGTGACAAAAGGTATTAGCCATATCAGAGGCTTATAAGGAAATTCAGTCAGTAAATCATCATTGGGAGTACAGGGGAACCATTCATAATGTTTAGAAGTCTTTATTGAAATGTATTTTTCTTTTTGTAAAACAAATTTGTAACTTTTGTAATCATTACTGCCCTGTTTTTGATGAAATGAAAATTCCATGATTTCACAAAATTCTCCAAACTAAGATACAAATATTATAAAAGCTACTGATATTACAGTGAAAAGAGCCTTTCTGTTGAATTTCTCCTCCATAATGAATAAAGTTTCAAGTATGTATGTCCCAGTAATGGCAGGTTCAGTATGATATACTTTTGACCTGTTTTTGCCCTACTACCAAATTGCGCTTTTAGGAATTATTACTGTTTGTTTTTGTTTTGTTTTTTGTTTTTTTTGTTTTTTTTTTCCCCCTCTTAAAATTCCCCAACTTCCCCCTACCACCTTTTTTCTTTTTTACACCTCTGCCTGCCTTTTTTCTCTCTCACTTTCCCGCTCCCGCGACCGCCTTTTCTCTCTCTCTCTCTTTCCCCCCCGCGACACCCGCCTTTTCTCTCTCTCTCTTTCCCCCCGCTCCCGCGACCGCCTTTTCTCTCTCTCTCTTTCCGCTCCCGCGACCGCCTTTTCTCTCTCTCTCTCTTTCTGCTCCCGCGACCGCCTTTTCTCTCTCTCTCTTTCTGCTCCCGACCGCCTTTTCTCTCTCTCTCTCTCTCTTTCTGCTCCCGCGACCGCCGTTTTCTCTCTCTCTCTCTCTCTCTCTGTCTCCGCGACCGCCTTTCTCTCTCTCTCTCTCTCCCCCCCCCCCCCCCCGCGACCGCCTTTCTCTCTCTCTCTCTTTCTGCGAGAGGGGGACCGCCTTTTTCTCTCTCTCCCCCCCCCCCCGCGACCGCCTTTTTCTCTCTCTCTCTCTTTCTCTGTCTCCGTCGACCGTCTCTCTTTTTCTCTCTCTCTCTCTTCCCGCGACCGCCTTTTTCTCTCTCTCTCTCTCTGTCTCTCTCGATTTTCTCTCTCTCTCTCTCTCTCTCTCTCTGTCTCCGCGACCGCCCTCTCTTTCTCTCTCTCTCTCTCTGTCTCCGTCGACCGCCTTTCTCTCTCTCTCTCTCTGTCTCCGCGACCGCCTTTTTCTCTCTCTCTCTCTCTCTGTCTCCGTCGACCGCCTTTCTCTCTCTCTCTCTCTCTCTGTCTCCGCGACCGCCTTTCTCTCTCTCTCTCTCTCTGTCTCCGCGACCGCCTTTCTCTCTCTCTCTCTGTCTCCGCGACCCCCCCCCCCCCTTTCTCTCTCTCTCTGTCTCCGCGACCGCCTTTTTCTCTCTCTCTCTCTCTGTCTCCGCGACCGCCTTTTTCTCTCTCTCTCTCTCTCTCTCTCTGTCTCCGCGACCGTCTTTCTCTCTCTCTCCTTTCTCTGTCTCCGCGACCGCCTTTCTCCCCCCCCCCCCTCTCTCTCTCTCTCTTTCTGTCTCCGACCGCCTTTTTCTCTCTCTCTCTCTCTCTCTCTCTGTCTCCGCGACCGCCTTTTTTTCTCTCTCTCTCTCTCTCTCTCTCTGTCTCCGCGCACTCACTCTCTCTCTCTCTCTCTCTCTCTCTCTGTCTCCGTCGGTCTCCGTCTTTCTCTCTCTCTCTCTCTCTCTGTCTCCGCGACGCCTTTCTCTCTCTCTCTCTCTCTCTCTGTCTCCGTCGACCGCCTTTCTCTCTCTCTCTCTCTCTGTCTCGCTGACCGTCTTTCTCTCTCTCTCTCTTTCTGTCTCTCGATTTCTCTTTTTCTCTCTCTCTCTCTTTCTCTGTCTCCGTCGACCGCCTCTCTTTTTCTCTCTCTCCCCCCCCCCCCCCCGCGACCGCCTTTCTCTCTCTCTCTCTTTCTGTTCTCGCTGACCGCCTTTTTCTCTCTCTCTCTCTTTCTGTCTGACCGCCCTTTCTCTCTCTCTCTCTCTGTCTCCGTCTCTCTCTTTCTCTCTCTCTCTCTCTCTCTCTCTCTCTCTCTCTCTCTCTCTCTCTCTCTCTCTCTCTCTCTCTCTCTCTCGCTGACCGCCTTTTTCCTCTCTCTCTCTCTTTCTTTCATCTCATAATCACTTTTTCTCTCTCTCTCTCTCTCTCTCTTTCTTCCATCCATGATCTGTCTCTCTCTCTCTCTCTCTCTCTCTGTCTCATTGATCACTTCTTTTTCTCTCTCTCTCTCTCTCTCTCTTTCATCCTTGGTTGGATCACTTTTTCTCTCTCTCTCTCTCTCTCTCTCTCTTTCATCTCATTGGATCAATTTCCTTTTTCTCTCTCTCTCTCTCTCTCTCTTTCATCCCATTGACCGTCTTTCTCTCTCTCTCTCTCTCTCATCTCATTGGATCACTTTTTCTCTCTCTCTTTCATCTCATTGACTACTTTTTTCTCTCTCTTCTCTCTTTTCATCCCATGGATCACTTTTCTCTCTCTCTCTTTCATCTCATTGACTCAATTTTTCTCTCTCTCTCCTCTTTTTCATCTCATTGGATCAATACTTTTTCTCTCTCTCTCTCTCTTTCTCCATGGATCATGGACCTACTTTTTCTCTCTCTCTTCCATGGATCACTTTTTCTCTCTCTCTCTCTTTCCATTGACCGTCTTTCTCTCTCTCTCTCTCTCTTTCCGCTGACCGTTCTCTTTTTTTCTCTCTCTCTCTCTTTCCACCGCCTTTTTCTCTCTCTCTCTCTCTCTCTTTCCATTGACCGTCTCTCTTTTTCTCTCTCTCTCTCTCTCCTTCCATGGACCGTCTTTCTCTCTCTCTCTCTCTCTCTCTTTCCATGGACCGTCTTTCTCTCTCTCTCTCTCTCTCTCTCTTTTCCATTGACCGTTCTCTTTTTCTCTCTCTCTCTCTCTCTCTCTCTCTTTCCATGGACTCACTTTTCTCTCTCTCTCTCTCTCTCTTTCCATTGACTACTTTTTCTCTCTCTCTCTCTCTCTCTCTCTCTTTCCATGGATCATCCTTTTCTCTCTCTCTCTCTCTCTCTTTCCATTGACTCACACTTTTTCTCTCTCTCTCTCTCTCTTTCCATTGACTCACTCTTTCTCTCTCTCTCTCTCTCTCTCTCTTTTCCATGGATCACTTTTCTCTCTCTCTCTCCTCCCCTTTCCATGGATCAACTTTTTCTCTCTCTCTCTCTCCTTTCCATGGACCGTCTCTTTCTCTCTCTCTCTCTCTCTCTCCCTTTCTCCATGGAATCACACTTTTCTCTCTCTCTTCTCCCTTTCCGCGACCGCCTTTTCTCTCTCTCTCTCCCTTTCCGCGACCGCCTTTCTCTCTCTCTCTCTCCCTCTCCGCGACCGCCTTTTTCTCTCTCTCTCTCTCTCTCCCTTTCCGCGACCGCCTTTCTCTCTCTCTCTCTCCCTTTCCGCGACCGCCTTTCTCTCTCTCTCCCTTCCGCGACCGCCTTTTCTCTCTCTCTCTCCCTCCCTTTCCGCGACCGCCTTTTTCTCTCTCTCTCTCTCCCTTCCGCGACCGCCTTTCTCTCTCTCTCTCTCTCTCCCTTTCCGCGACCGCCTTTTCTCTCTCTCTCTCTCTCTCTCTTTCTCGACCGCCTTTCTCTCTCTCTCTCTCCCTTCCCGCGACCGCCTTTCTCTCTCTCTCTCTCTCTCTCTCTTTCCGCGACCGCCTTTCTCTCTCTCTCTCTTTCCGCGACCGCCTTTCTCTCTCTCTCTCTCTCTCTCTCTTTCCGCGACCGCCTTTCTCTCTCTCTCTCTCTCTTTCCGCGACCGTTCTCTTTCTCTCTCTCTCTCTCTTCCGCGACCGCCTTTTCTCTCTCTCTCTCTCTTTCCGCGACCGCCTTTTCTCTCTCTCTCTCTCTTTCCGCGACCGCCTTTCTCTCTCTCTCTCTTTCCGCGACCGCCTTTTCTCTCTCTCTCTCTCTCTTTCCGCGACCGCCTTTTCTCTCTCTCTCTCTCTTTCCGCGACCGCCTTTTCTCTCTCTCTCTCTCTTTCCGCGACCGCCTTTTCTCTCTCTCTCTCTCTTTCCGCGACCGCCTTTCTCTCTCTCTCTCTCTCTCTCTTTCCGCGACCGCCTTTTTCTCTCTCTCTTTCCGCGACCGCCTTTTCTCTCTCTCTCTCTTTCCGCGACCGCCTTTTCTCTCTCTCTCTCTCTTTCCGCGACCGCCTTTTCTCTCTCTCTCTCTCTCTCTTTCCGCGACCGCCTTTCTCTCTCTCTCTCTCTCTCTTTCCGCGACCGCCTTTCTCTCTCTCTCTCTCTTTCCGCGACCGCCTTTCTCTCTCTCTCTCTTTCCCGCGACCGCCTTTTCTCTCTCTCTCTCTTTCCGCGACCGCCTTTCTCTCTCTCTCTCTTTCATGCCCAACTTTTTTCTTTATTTTATTGAGCTGATAATTTTTTTTTTTTTTTTTTTTTTAATTGCCTCATCTCTTCTTTGCTATGATGTAGAAGATGAAGTTGCAAAGCATTAAATGTTGAAATGAATTGATTGGTTAAATTTGCTCTTCTGTGTTCTCTTTTTACAATTTTGTTTTACAATTTTGTTTTTGAGAATGAAATCTTCTCAATGTGTGATCTAAGACTTGATTTCAATAGCATTTTCTTTTATTGCAGAACTACCTATATGACATTACATTTACGATTCTTGTTTGACACCTGTATATTCAGTTATACACCATTAGAATTGTTTTTTTTTCTTCAATAGCATGAGACAAAAGTTTTTATGAACTTTGAATAGTCATAACTTTATTGCTAATTGAGCTACCATGATAAATTTGCTACAATTTTTTTATGGTTTGTCATGATCTCTAACAGTTTTCTAGATATGCTGAAAAGAAAATTTTAGTTTGGGAAACTTACATTGAATCTGAAAATGTCTATTAATGGTAATTATGAAAATTTTTCTACTTAAGCAAGCAGACCAGTCAGAACGCAAAGATGGTTACACACCAGGCCCTCATCTCTCATTTGTTTATAAAGACAGATCAACAATTGAAGATGCCACAAATCTCATTGTACATCATATGAAACGCCAAGCAAGTAAGTCCAACTTTTTGTGCTTGTATTGGTTTATTCTCTTTTTCTCTACTTTTGCCTGTTTCTGCTTTAACAAAAAAGTGATCTTTTCTCATTAGGTATTTCTAAAGATGACAAGCAGCGGATCAAGCAGTTACTCCACCACTTCATTCCAGACTTGTTCTTTATGTCTCGGGGAGAACTGAGTGATGATGAACAAGACAAAGATGAAGGTAAATAGGCAATTAGCTTTCTAACATAATATTCTATTGTTGTGAAAAAAAATTACTAAAATTCATATGGAAATAATGCAAGAAAATATGGATTTTTTTTTTTTTTTTTCTTCAGATATGGATGCAGAAGAAGGTGAGAAGACAGAGAAAGATAACTGCGGAAGCCATTCTTTATCTTCTTCCACCAGTAATCTTAGTAATAACCACAATGTTGATCAAATTTCTGACAAAGAAAAAAAGTGTGCAGAAATGTCCACAGAAAAGCCATTATTGAATGGTGACCTTGGTAAAGCCAATCCTGATGTTGAAGATGTAAGCATATTTTATCTGTTATGTATTTAATTGAAAAGATTTAATTACCTTTATAGGCCTGGTGTAACTAGATTAGGCTGTCCAAAATCAATGACTTCCTGATAAAAATACACCAAATGTTGAAGCTTTTTTGTTCATTTTTTTTTCCTACTTTGCAAAATTTAGGTTTGTTTTTGTATTTTCTTTACAAAACCAATCACCCCCACACACACAAGTACATAAGACTAGATTGCCAAAAACAACAAATTACCCACAATGGTGCCACTTGTTTGCCGTGATGCTTGAGAATAGGGTTTTGGTGATTGGGTGACTTCTGATCCGGCATAAGATTAGAATTTTTCACAAAATGTCACTTCGGTCCCTACTTGGGATAGACGGGCGAATGGAATAGCCCAATCCATTCCAATCAGCTAGTCACACAATGGCAAGGGTTAGTTGAGATGTTAGATAATGGTTCTGACATTGCTGTAGATACTTACACCCTACTTACACTTGGGTAGATATGGTGGAGAAATGCAGGTGCTCGCATTCACTTTCATCGCAACTAGACCATCTGCGTAGCCCTGGCAGATCAGGATGAATAGGATTAGTCCCTCCAGATAGCGTCCCTCATGAAGGAACTCTGAGGTGGGTGAGAACACAAACGGCCAATTATTCAAAATATATGGTTAGTTCTTACGAACGAAGGAAGAAACATCATAAAACTTCAGAAACTGAAAGCATGAAATGTGTTACCGTGTGCATTACAGAGCTATATCAGGCATGATAGAACCAAAATCAGTAAAAAAAAAAAAAATTCATGAAAAATAATACACTATTAATTTAAGTAAAAACCAAAAAAGATGCAGAAAAATTAAATTAGCCAAATAGATAACAATAAAGTAAAGGCTTACCCTCACCAATTTCTTTTGTTCAAAAGGGTAATAAAATGTCCAGAAGTGTCACTCTGTTCACCAGAAGTAATTGAAAAAATGACTCCTTTCAAAAAAAAAAATTAAAAAAATAAGACACATTAATAAACACAAACGCATACATCCTCACATTCAATGAATCTACCCTACCTAAGAAATAAAAATAGTATATACAATAGCCAAGGTAGAACCATACATTCCTAATCCCCATAGATGCCACAAATATCAAAAATTTGGCCACCTTCAAAATCTATCGTAGTAGTGGGGAACCCGAGTCTGATCATGATGAGTCAACTTGCCAAAGTTGACTCATGTTCTAACTGTAAAAAAAAAAAAAAATACAGCAGACTCTAAAGAGTAATATATGGAAAAAGGAAATAATTAGAATATACGCAAAATATATCATTTCAAGAAGCCAGAAAACAATTGGAATTGAATCTAGACCACTACAAACATCTTAACTCAGATATCAGTAAAATAACAAATAGCCAAAAAAAATCAAAAAGAATAATACAATGTCCTCAAGATCTTACAATTCTCATAAACTAATTAAAGTCTAATAGAACTCTTAAAAGTTAGTATATCAAATATAAAGCAAATCCCTGTGAACAAAATGAACCTGATCCCATCAACTTCAAACAATAAAGAAGCTATATATATATATATATATATATATATACAAATCAAGAAAATAAAATTCTCAACTTCTTCACAAAAGAACCCAAAAGTGGAAAGAAAGAAAAAAAAAAGAATAACCCAAGTCAATATATCATTGAAGATTTAAGGGAAATAGAGGAACCAATAGTTATCTCATCTCAAATAAAGGATGGTCATCATCCAGATGAAGATCAACTGAAGAATTTAATGGGGAGGGGGGAACCAAAGGAACATGTTCAAATAAACAAGCAAAAACAAAAGAAATTCAAAGATCAAAACATAAGAAACAAAATACAAACAGGAGAAAGAGAGCATAGAAGAGATGGACACCTCCCCTACAAAATATAATAAAGACAAGTAAATACTCATAAAATCTCAATATATAAACACCATAATCTAAGACAAATCTGAAACAAATACTTTGTTAGATAACTTGAAAAATCTTTTCAAGAATATCAATCCAAATTATGTAATTGGCCTTTATAGGGGGGGGATTTAAATTGCAGTAGCAGCACCCCCCTCCCTCACCCCCGGTGGGGGTATTTTATCCAGTTTTTATACTTCAACAAAGTCTATTTTTGCAAAGTGGTGTTGTTTACAGAGTCATCTTTGATAACAAAGATGTTCTTTGGACTTGCTTTCTGACCAGATAAGTGTTGTTTAAATAAACTTCCCTGGCTGATATGCCATAAAAATAAACCAAACCAAATCACCTTTATAGGGATTCTTACTATTGAAACTGCTAATTGATATCACTTCTAGACTTGCTCTTTATTGATACTGATTTCATCTAAAAAAAAAAAATTTTTTATTTATTTAATAGATAAACTGTATCAGTTTTTGCAATTTTAGAGCATCCTTATGTTGATTTCAGTGTGATGTCTTATTGAAGGTTAACTTTATATAGCCATCCTTTTTTTTTTTCTTTTTTTCTTTTTCTTTTATAGCAAGATTTATACTCTTTATTTTTTGTGAACAACAATTGGTATCTGTTCTTTCGGCTTCACCAACTACTGTGTGATCGGTTGTGCCAAATCTACACTCAAGCTGTAAAGATTGCTGAGGAAGAAGCAAATGCCAAAAAGAAAGGAAGAAAAGAATCCACAGCTATTGCACTGCGTTTACGAGCTCAAAGTAATTTTTGTTTTTCTTTCTTAGAAGAAAAAATATCTTTTTAAAAAAGAATTTTCTTAAGTTACCAATAATAGGATACAGATTTTTTTGTAATTTGTTTGGTAATGATTTGGGCAGAAAATGTCTTTAATTTGGATAATGTCAATGCAAAATCTCTCAATTCTCTAATGAAAGCTATTTGTTTAATAATTCTTTACTTTTTTAGTATAACTATAGCTAAATATTTACATTTATATGGTTTTTAAATTTGGTCAAATAAATTGGTTTTTAGTAATAAGCGACCACAAAACAAAATTAATCTTTGCATTTATCAATATCTGATTCTACTGCTTCTGAGAAAGTATAAGTGCTCTTGCTGAAATGGAAAGACAGTGCAAAGGATCTTGTACATAACAAATATGTAGTGGGTGCATCAGCGGAATTATGGTGCATTTTCTTTTATATATCTCTATATAAAATTATAACCTTTTTAATCAACTTCGAGTGTTAAAATTTTTACTTTTGGTTATGTTAAATTACTATTAGTAAAATATAGAGATAAATGAAATTTTAAAATAATTGATTTGTAAGGAAATGGGGATTAGCTTAATATTGCACAGGACTAAATGGGGGTTAAAAAGTTCTGTTGTCCCAATCTGTCAAGAAGGCAGTTCTTATTTTGTGAAGATTAGCATTAAACATGCTGAATTTTGCATGGTTTTGAATGCCAATTATTTGTACCAGTACCAATCACAACAAACATAATTGAAAAAAGATTTTTTACTCTTATTTTTAAACATCATTTCTTTTGTCAGTGAACTTAATTCAATCATTACATAGATGAAACAATATAGACTGAAAATTTCATATCAAAATTGCACAATATCTCACATTATTAGCCATTTAATGTTTCGTAATTTTAGAAAACTAATGATAGAATTCACGGAAACATTTGCATTATTAATGCACTTTTCTGTGGCAACAGTTTCTTAAATTTTACTGGATTTTTATCCAGGTTATAGAATCTCCAAAGAATAACTGTAATTAAAAATTGTACAGAACATGCACAAAATTTGCAATTAGAAACTTATCCTGGTAAAGACAGTTATAAAGACATTAACATGAAATTCCTTCATTGATTTTGTGAGCTGTTGTATTTCTTCATGTGAAATAGTCTGCAAAGCAACCAGAGTAGCATTTCTATGTTCAACTTTTCTGGTAAATTGCCATCCCTCAATATAAACCTTTCTCTTCAGAATATCCAGTTTTCATCTGGCCACTTAATTTATTTTTCTCTACTGAATGTAATTAATCATTGGCATACATAAAAATAATCTCCCTGAAAGTGTTTATATTTTTATCATGATTCTTCATGTGACTTCAAAAAAAATCAATCTGTGCTTGAGTTATTACCTAACACTGTTTTAAACTTTCCATGGTCCCACCACTTCTCACCCAAAAACATCATACCATCTTGTTGATGTTACAACCTGTGGAGTTGTTTTCTGCAGTAGTCACCTATCACCTAACTTTGTTCCATTCATGATAGAATGACATTCGATGGGGAAAAGAACATTCATGTAGTTTGTGTTTTTTGGCACTTCCCCACTTCCACAATGTGTTAAAATTTCATAACTTGACAATAGATGTTATTTTAATTTGTCTTTATACACTATACAGATGAGCAAGATAAAATCCTCTGCTTGCCTTTTTCAGACTTGTATTAGAATTTGTCTAGATTATTTTGTGGAATTCACTGTGTCTAATTCAAATTTGCTGTTTTTATCTTTTGAAACATGAAATTATTAAATATTTCTCTTTATCTCTTAAATTATGCTTATGAACCTTTTTGAAGCTTCAAACTTCAATGTGACTTTTAATTTGAGACTTTGAAATTTGGGACATTTCTACAATGGTTGTTGTTTGCTTATAAACCAGCTTAGCTTCATCTGTGCAAATGTTGCCATCATTCAGTAAATACTTTTAAGATTTCAATAAGTACTTTTATATAAAACATTAAGTAGGCCTAATAAGTAAGGCTATTAAATAGGCTATAGTGTTTATCTATGACAACCTCAGAAGTGTTTTAATCTTTCATTGCTAAAGAATTAAGTAAAAATAAGTTTTTTCTTTTTCCTTTTTCCTTTTTTTTTTTTTTTTTTTTTTTATTTGAACTAAATTTGTGAATGCATAAAAAAATGTAACTAAAGTTAAATACAAAGTTTTTGTTATACTTGTTTAGAGAGCGTGTGTGTGACCCTTAAACTAACATCTAAATTTTACTCTTGTTTTCTTGTAGGTGATCTAGATCCTGATGATTACTACCCTTATTTTCTGGAGATGGTGAAAAATCTGCTAGATGGCAACCTTGAGTCTAGTCAATATGAGGACCAACTTAGAGAGATGTTTGGTATACATGCTTACATTGCCTTTACAATGGACAAACTTGTGCAAAACTTGGTCAGACAGGTAGGGTTCATGTTTTATGCTATTTTTTTTTCTCTCTCTCTCTATTTCTCTCTCCCCTTGACAAGTTAACTTTTTCTTCCATTCTTTATAGCTATTTTCCAAGTATCTTCATACTACTAACTTGGGTATTTCAGAATTTTGCAATAATTCTGAATATTTTGTATCATGTGAAGTTGCATTGATTCAAGACTCCATTTTTGTTGACTTATGTAGTCAATTAATAATAGTAATGTTAAATTCTAAGTTTCTGATATGGGTTTTTTTCTTTCTTTCTTTTTTGTAATCCCTAATATTGATTATCTTAAATTATTGGAATAATTTCAAAGAATTTCTTGTATAAAGTCATTAACTACAAGGCATACTTTTTTTTTTTTTTTTTTCATTTTATTTTATTTTATTTTGTTATTTGTTTTTATAGACTTAACTAGTTTTTATTTTTGTTTCTTCCAGATTGAAACGGTGAGGTTCTTTTCCATTCCTTCTATAGTTTTTGTCCATACTGACTTCAATCTCAGTATCTCACTGCACAGTGTAAACAGTGACCTTTGTCTATTGATTCTACTGAGATTACCTCAGGGTTGGTTAATGGTGCAGGCTGAATGCCATTAAATTACAACAACAGTAATAATTACAAGAGGACTTAGAAAGCAACCACACTCAAATCCTTCCTTTGCATGGAGGCTATCTTCACTCATGTGGTGACACAACAGGTTTCATGGTTGTAGTTTTGTTTATTGCCTTATATTAGTAAGGGAGTTCTTCTCTTCCCTCCCCTAATCCTACTTCATTATTATCCAAGGCAATTATTTTAACAGGTTTTTCCCTGCCTATTTGTATTGTTCTATGGTATTATGTGCAAATTGTGTGTGTGTGTGTGTGTGTGTTTTGGTTCAGGTTTGCCAATGCTACAGTTACTTTACATATTGCTTGTACTGGTTGTTGTTACTAACTTTGCCAAAAATAAGAAACTGAAGATACTGTATCTTCCCCCTCCCCCATGAACATTAGAATATACACTAATTATATGTGGTAAAACTTTATTTTAAAAAAAAATTACTGGGTTATTTAATACATGTATTGCTAAATTTACTGTTCTTTGGCATGTCAGCATTTATAGAAATGTTGGTTACTAGTGCAAGGATGTCTTTCAATACTGTTTCAATTATCCTTTATACTTGAGAATTAAACTGAACCAGCATTGATTCTGTGAGCTTATTCTAACAAGCTATAGAGGTACTCAATATTTAAATGCACCTTGTACTTGTGGTTTTGAGCTAGTATAAAATATAAGAATTAACAATATTATTTTTGGATCCTGGCTTAAAATTATAAAGTTGCAGTTTCATTTGATGACTTGATAGTTTCATGAGAGTTTTTCTTTGACTACACTTTATTAAAAGTCATGAAAAATTAGTATTACTTAAAATATTGCTCCATTTAAAAATGAAACTCTTTTATAATTCTCAAACCACAACAGTGACAACATTGTTCTGTGGTGTATAAATGGTATTTCTTGAAAATATCCTTTAAGGTTTAAGAGAAAAAAATGTAACAATTTTGAATTTTCTGACTTGGTTTGTGTTTTGTTTCTTTTATATTCAATCACAAATTCTTATTGAACAATTATAGCATCTCTTTGTGAGTTATAAAAAATTATACATAATTTAGTTTTTCAATTTGAATATTTAATGCCATCTTGTAATAATGGTTAAACACAGTGTTAGAACAATCAGATCATAATTAGTTAGAACATTGTCCTTTTTATATATATATATATATATATATATATATATATATATACACAAAAGAGGAAAGTAACTTAAGATGTGACTGTTACACATTGCTTGATTAGTATTGTTTTGTTTTTTTTAAATCTCCAAATTTGCGTGTTATTATTGTTTAATTGTAATGACATAATGCACAGTTACTTGAGATAATGTCATCCTTTTTATATTTTTTCATAAAAGATAATATTTAACATAGTTAAAAATTGTACATAGGAAAAATGGTTTAAATATAATTTTGTTAAAAAAAAAAATGTTTAGCATGTGCTATTAATTTCTGATAATGTCTGCTTTACTTGTTTTTGTTATTTTTTTAACAAATGTCCTCAAATGAAAGCAGTTTCTTTTATATAAAATAAGGAATTAAAATACATGCTAGTTTTACAACTTCTTGACTGTGTGTATACCTCTTTATCTACAGAAGCAACTGCTTTCACTGATACTTATTTTTGTTGCTTATTTTGTAGTTGGCTCATTTTACTAGTGATGATACATGTGCTAGGATTTACAAACTTTACCATGAGGAAGCAAAGAATGGTGCAGTTGGGGGCCGAGTAGCAACTGCTCATCAACGAGCACATGCTGAGAATCTGTATCAGAAGCAAGTGGAAAATCTTCTTTGTGATGAAAACTGTTTTAAAATAATGATAGTAAGCACTGACTTTTTTTATGCTTGAGTAATGTCAATGATAAAAAAAAAAAAATAGGTAATTCTTATAACTTCAGATATTCACTGGTAGAATTAACAATAACTAGTTACTAATTATGCCAACTAATTTTTTTTGTATTTCTCAAATGAGGTATTGTAATTATTTACACTATATACATTGTTCAGACTTGTCTTCATCTTTGTTGCTGTATTCACTCCTTTTGACCATTGTATACTCCAGCCTTCAAGGTCACATGGCCCACTGGATAAAGTGTTGGTTGAATCCCATGACTTGACCCAAAGAGTTGTGAGTTCAAAATCTGGCTACAGCAAAGGTGGACAAAAACTTGAGTTGATTTAAAGGGAAATAACTGATACTACGACATCTGGAAGAGTAATGTCTTGTGGAACTAGAACAACCTACCCTGGTGAACGAAATTCACTTTGAAATTCTAATTGGCTGAAGAAGGCTGGAGCATACAGTGGCTAAAAAGTAGCAACAGTCTGAAGAATGTAAATACTCTGGGCCTCACCTTTTCAAAACAACATAAAAATTCACATCACAAACCCCTCAACATTTCCTTTTCTAACATCTGTGGTATCCATACCAACTTTTTTGCTCCACAAAAGATTCCCTGACATCCTGGCCCTCTGTGAAACCAACCATAACCCTACAATCTCCTCCTCTGATTTCTTGATTCCTGGCTACCTTGCCCTCTTTAGTGTCCACATGCATGCATGGCCTGGGAGTTTCTGTGAACATCTCCTCTGGCTAGTGATTTTTTTCTTGAACCTCCACTCCTATTAGATGTATCTCTGTCTCTCTCTATTAAACTCGGCTATCTTTTCTTTGTCTACCACTCACCTTCTTCTCTTGACTGTCCTCTACTAGATAGCATGTCAGATAATATTCACAAGGCCATTTCTTCTCACCCATTTGTGTTCAGTGACTTCAATACCCACCATGCCATGTGGCCCGAAAACTTCATCACTAATCTTGCTGGCGTCCATATTCTGAACTTTTCAATCATTCAGTCCTTCACACAAGTGGTGAATTTTTTCATGTTTCTCCAGTAATTCTGATAGACATGCTTCCATTTTAGTTTTCTTCACTTCTAACCCTGATTATTGCCATGCAGCTCTGTCCTCTTAGCAACTCTGATCATGCTGTAGTTTCCATTGGTATCTCATTCCACCACCACCACCCCCTCCTTCGAGGAGAATATCTTACTACTGCCAAAGTGCAGATTGGGACTCATTCCACGATTTTCTTTGTGATGTTTTTAGTCTTTCTACTGAAGATTGTGCCTCTGTGGTCTCTTCCTGGGTGAAAGCTGGTATCAATGCTTTCATCCCAGCTAGGAAATTTAAACTTTATTAATCACCTTGGTTTTATCCTGTGTGTTTGGTCACCATTGCCCACAGGAATTACCTATGGCTTTATTGGAGTGACATGTCTGACCACAATAGATGTTTTTTTTTTTGTCTCTGATTATAACAAATGTGAGCTTGTCTTAAATGATGCTAAGCTGCTGTTTACCAATAGTATGAAACAGCAATAGCCTTGATCCCTCCTCTACTCAATAAATTTGAGATCCTCACAGCCACAGAAGACAAGGTTGTGTGTTTTGCCCACCAATTCTCTTCCAACTCCACACTTGACACCCCTGGAGTACCTACACCTGACTTCATCACCTGAGTAATGCTTACATGGTCACTAATATAATTTCTAAGCTTAACTCCCATAAAGTTAGTGAAGGTGATGGTATTCCAGTCATTATCCTAAAAAATTGTACTCCTGAATGCTCCAAGCTCTATAGCTATTGCCTTGCTGTTTAAGTTGAAATTTCCTGGCTGGGGTTCAAATTAACCGAATCGTTCCTATCAAATCGGGAAATAAAGGTCATCTTGAACAGGCAGGCTTCAAGATCCCAATGTGTACTTCAAAGCTTTATCCCAGGTTCCACGCTTTTTTTTTTTTTTATCTTCAATGATCTTCCTGCTGTAATCTGTTCACAAGTAGGCATTTATGTAGATAATACCATTTACTTCTGTCTCAATAAGAAATCTGACAAGACTGACCTAGTAAACCACGCTTCTACTCTTGGAAAGGGCCTCCAATCTGTGATGAATTGAGGTAAGATGTGGCTCATAAATTTTAATACTTCCAAAATGGAGCTGCTATCCTTTAACTGCCATTGAGAAACTTTTCTACCTTTCATTTTTATGAACAACACTAGCCTTCCAGAAAGCAACACACTGTGCCTTTTTGGCCTCACTTTCTCAACCAACTTTATGTGGAATGAATACATTGAATCAATAGCTACATCTACTGCTAAGGTTGGGTCACTGTGTTGGATCAGGATGTTTTTTATAATCCAGCTTACACATTTATAAATCTAACATTTGTCCTTTGGCATTGAATACTGTTGCTGTATCTGCCCAGGTGCTCCTACTATTTATCTTGGGGTTCTCAACAAAATCCAAAGAAGAATCTGCAATGTAATTGATCCTGATAGATATCTCTCTCTCTCACCAATGTCATGTGGCTTCTGTCTGTCTTTTCTACAAATATTGTCATGGCTCCTCTTCCAACGAGCTTTGTTTTTCCTGGTGTCCTGATCTCATGAGTTTACCCCTGCTATTAGACTGGCAACTAGGTCCCACCCATTTACTGTCTAAACGCTCAAATGTAACCACCACTTCTGCTCTATCAGTTTCTTCTCTTGCACTTCCTGCCTTTGAAACTCCCTTCCATATACTGCTTCCCTGATAGCTACAATCCCCAAAAGTTTAAGTGCAATATCAGTTGCTGTCAGTCTTGATTTATCTCATCCTTTCTTCAACATCCCCAGTAACTTGATTCTTTTTTTTTTTTGCCCCCCCCCCCCTCATTGTAACCCTCTATGCACCAGTGGCGATACTGCCTTGCTTGATGTGAAATGATAAAAAAAAATACAATAATAGTTGCTCTTAAATATAATTTCATCACTGAATATCTGAAGCTATAAAAATTAGTCTTTTTTTATCATTACTCAACTTAGACATAATCTTAAAGCGCTCAAAACTAAAACTTTTTTTTAATAATTGTAAAAAAATTCCTTTGGAATTATAATAAAGTTACTTATAAATAGCTTAATTCATTTTTAGTTTCATTTATATTTGATAAAGCTTTTTAATTATTTGATTGATTACACTAAAATTAGGTACAACAAATTTTTCCACAAATTTGAATTGTTTAAATTTATTCATATATTAATAAAAAAAATTTTTTTTCTTTTAATTTTGAAGTACAAACAGGATTGTCGGCTTACAATTGAGCTTCTGGATACGGAACAGCATGAGCAATCCGATGATGGTGCTGAGGACCCTAATAATACTACAAAATGGGCGAATTATATTGAAAGTTACACAGCTGAGTCTGCCCTTCCCATGGATGTTCAGGAGAGCTTAACAAAAAAAGCTGTATTCTTACCCAGGTTAGTACATTTACTTGTCAAATTTGGATGTATGCTAGCTAACCATTCTTCCATATTTATAATGAAGAGATGCTTTACATGCAGACTCTTGTCCTAACTAAAACTTGTTTCAGTTGCAGCCATAACTAAATTTCTGCTTTGTAGCATTGTGTGTATGTGTGAGTGTGTGTTCTTTCTTTTGTGTAACCTTCAGCCTGCTGCTCGTTTTAGAACTGCTTGCAACTTGGCACGACATTATCTTGTTATTTGACCACATTAAATACGAATATATGAATGCTATGTCAACATCTTTTGTTTGAACAAAATGTTTATTGCTTTTAGATTTAATCTGCCTTGTTTCAACATGAGTTTCCTTCATAGATAAAAATCTTATGCTTTGAACATATAGAGGATATAATAGGACATTCTATCCTTTTATTATTGCATAAGATCAAGATTCACATCTGTAAATGTGATAATGTATTTAATTCACGTTTTCAATCAATGGAAACAATTTTAAATTGCTTTTGTTAAATTTGGTGAATATGTGAGTTGTATAAATGTTTTTAACATGTCAAATATATAATCCAAAATTACATGTTACCATTTAGTTAAAAAAATATCCTTTTTGACATTTTTATGTTTATATTAGATAAACAGATTATAATAAAATCATTCAAATAGCTGCTAAGAATTAAAGAACAATTACTATATGAAAATTAACAAAAAATTCTTAATTATGTATGTGAGTTTTATGCAGCAATATTTATTGCATAAATATTCTTTTGAAAACTAGTTTTCAAATGATGAAATTGTTATATTGATGCAGACCTACTTCATAAATATAGCTTCTGTTCAAGTTTCTATTGGCAAGTTAAATTAGTTCTATAATTGATAAAAAAAAAAACTTCTTGATCTGATTACAACTTATTTTGCAACGACATTAGTTTTTAAAAATTGGTAACGTGTGCTATTGTATATGCTTTTTGTAATAACAAGCTGAATATTGCTTATATATTCCTGGCTACCATGCAAAATATTGAAAATTGCATGACTCATTTGCTCGTTTATATTTAAATGATCCATTATAGTTTTGATACTTTTTCATTTCTTTTCAACTTTGCATCTTCCTCAAATTAAACATAGCTTCATCTTCACAAATTTAGTGTAAATTTCTTGAGACTTGTCTCAACTTATTAAATATCACAGACCTTCATCTCTAAGAAACTGAGCATTGAGGTAGTCTGCTTCAATTGAATTTTGTTGGCATGTTATTGAGTTTGAAATGTTTAAACGGGCTCTGTAGCTAATATTGGGAATCCCTTAATAGTTGTGATGTATTTCAGAATCAAATTTTCTGTTTCAAAAAGAAATTTCATTTCCAAATTTGGCAAATGCATTTTGGGGAAACATTTTTATATTATTTACATTGTTCAGACTATTGTCTTCATCTTCATTGCCATTTTTACTATGTTTCAGCCATTGTACACTCTGGCCTTCGTCAAGGTTCTAGGAATTTCGAACCAAGCCCTTTTTGATCACTAGGGTATATCATACTTATTCCATGTATGATGCTACTTCTGGTAGCCATGTAGTTATCTCCCTTTATAAAGATGTTCACCACTGCTGTAGCCTGGTATTGAACTCACAACTCTTTGGGTCAAATCACTGGAACTAACATTTATATCTATTGGGCCTTATGTCCTTGAGGATGGCAATGAAGATGAGGACAATAGGCCAAACAATGTAAATACTACCTCATCTCAGAAGTATAGACAAACAATTTTATGTAACTAATAAATTTTTTTTCTCGTATTGTTTATTTTTATTTAACAATATTTACCTCCTGAAGAGTTCAAGGTGCTTAACATAGTTAAGAAATGTGTCAAAAGCAAATTCTCTTCATTTCATACATTTATTTTCACTCCTTGATCAGATTTTTATCAGGAATATAGAAATGCTTTCAAAACCGCTACGCATTTTTTTTGTTTCTGAATGTAATGTAGCTTTCTTCTCATAACTGTCACTAAAACAAGATGCGTTTGTGGTCAAATTGATATTAATATTTTGTATTTAAAATATTCAAGAAGTAATGATTTTCTTCATATTATAGGTTTAAAAAAAACATTTAAGCCAGTTTAAATTGGCTAAGTTACATTTACTTTTATAATTATGATCCCTAAATATATCACCACCACCAGCAGAAGCAGCATGCTCATCCTAGTCATTATACTTGTTTTGGCCCTTGTATCCTCCAGCCTCCTTTAGGTGATTTGAGACAATTGGGCTTCTCTGTTAGTGTGTGCAGTCCCATAGATAATTTAAAAGAAATTTTGTGTAGAATCAATATACCTCCAGTTGCGTTCCAGCATATACCAACATGAAAAATGCTTAGCTATGGGGTTGCCATTCTCTCTAATAATGGTGAACGTATGTCAAGGAAGTGACTATATAAACTTCGACAAACATACAGTTCACAATGTAAAAAGAAACTAAGATGAACTGGCTTTTCTGAATATACTCTTACAAAGCATAGATTGAAAACTTCCAAATATTGAAAGATATATAGAATTTGTAGTGATATTATAACATATTTATTATAAATTCTAACTAAATATTATCAACTTTACTTTGTATTGAGCACTTTAAGAATAGTTTTTTTTTTTTTTACAGAATTTTATTCCATCTTTACCTACTCTATACATGTGTGTGTATTCCATTTGTAAACGAGTTATTATGTGACCTCAGTTTCTAACATGAGTGGTGTCTTCAGGTGATTTACAATAACTGATTTTAATGTTTTCTTTAAAAGCACTCACATAACTTCTTTTTTTTTTTTTTTTTTTTTTTTTCTTTAACGGTCATGTGGCAGGGAATTTTTGAATGTGCAATTTTTTAAATTACAAGGAAATATATAGCGTTTTCATCCATGGTTGCATGAACCTAAGAGGTATTTTTTAGTATGGCTACACTTATAATTTGCGTTCTTTCATTCAACTCTGTGTGTGTGTGTATATATATATATATATATATATATATATACTTCTCAGTATAAACCATACTGCAAGCCTAACATCAGTTTCATGAACAGGGATAGAAAGGTCAGGCAACAAGCATAAATATGCTACAGTTTGTTAAAACTACATAAAGGGTACCTCTAAAAAGACTTGGATGATCTTCAGTCCATGCAATATCAGGATGGTAATCAAGAACAGCTCAAATTCTTTGAAGATATCTCTCTGAGCAAAGTATATTCTATTCCATACAGTTGTTTTAAGGAACACACCAGCCACTTTCTGAAAGTTGAGGAACATCCCCCAAAAAATACATTGGAATCTGACATGGTTGATATGGCTGATCATGTTGAGGAAAATTATTAATCCCAATGAAATGAAGTAAGCGCTGGAGAATAAGGTAACAGAAAGAATCAGTGTATATATTAAATAAACATTGACAATGTCCATAATAGACAGTTTTTAGAGTAATACCCTTTGAAAGTCTGTAAGAAAGAAAGCTGACTTCTGTCATTAAGTTTAAGGCTCCAAAAATGCCACCAGGCCAATTATCTTTTGTATAACCAATATTTTGGTTATTCAAAAGATAAGTGGCTTTGTGGATTAGTGTTAATTCAAATCTGTTTCCCTGTGTCTAATGATACTGAAGTTATATACTCTGGTTCAGGGGAAGGAAACAGCCAAGTAACACAAAGGTGAATTAAACTGGTGAGTATTAAGGATATGAAATGTCTCCATAGCATAGAATTAGGTCAATCTACTCCTATTCAAAAGTCTAAAATGTTACAATGACAGACACTTGAAGAAGGCTAGAGAGTACAGTCAAATGTCATCCAAATAATAAAATATAATAATTATTCATGCTAAAGATTCTGATTTTTTTTTTATTATTATTATTATTTACTTGATTTTATTAGTTTTAAAACTACCTTTTCATAGTATATACAAACATATACAAAAATATATTCAAACAAGAGGAAAAGCAAGGATAAGCACAAAAATATTATTACTTGCTGTAGACTGGTAGCTCAATAAAAGAATAAGTGATAACTGGTTATTGCTCCTCACTCTTCAGAACTCAATTGAGGACAAAAAATGTGCACAGTGACTTAATAAGGTGAAAACAAATAGTACTAAAAATCAAACAAAAGTGTACCATCTATTTGGGAATACTGTGGATTGGTGAGGTCAGCAAAAGAGCTGCTTGGCAAATCTCTCAAAGTGTACAGCTTTATTTTTCCACCAATCCACAGCTTTTCCTACTTTCCAGTCAATATTGAAATACATTTCTAAAGATATCCATGCAGATGATTTTATGTCGGTGTGATGCTGAATAATATATTGCCTGAAGGTGGGAGTATGTGTTTACCAGCTAAAATCCATCAAGTATGAATATTTGCATGCTTGTTAATGTTTTATTTCCCTGATTGCAGAATGTTTAATAAATATCTGACTTGTGCCTTGTCTTTTACTAGAGATTTTTTCACAGCAGCCAGCAGGACATATTCAGATTGCCATTTAAGAATGCTTGAGACCCTTTTGTATTGAGTCTAAGCAATCTTTACTTTGTCAACAGAGGGAAGTTGCTTGGTCTAAGTGTAATCTGATTTATACTGCTGATGTTAGCATTTTTCTATTTACTCTCTTTTTAGTCATTGTGCCTATTTGTTTTGTCCTCATGAGTGAGGAGCAATAACTCTTTTATCCATCACTTTGAGTGAGTAAATAAAATTCAGTGGAAATTTATTTTTTGCACCCAGGACGTATTTGCAAAAATGGTTTGATCAAAAGAAAAAAAAAGTAAGCAATTTCTGGTTGCATTTTTTCAGGTTTTATTTGTATGGGATGTGTTAAGACATTTTTTTAAAGGGGGGGGGTTCTCTCATCTGGTTGGACAATCTGTAGAAATTATCCTTGTCAAAATGAATGCTGTGAAGCATAGTAGGGGTGGCAGTGAATGGAAGCGCTTATACTAAATATTTATAAAGCACATTTACTTGCAGAACTTTGTAAAGAATTCATGTCTAGGTTGAATTTAGACTTTTTTTTTTCTTCTGTTCACCCTTTGACTGGCATTTTATTTCCCAAATCCAAATAAGTGACTGAGGTAGACACAGACAATGACAATTCACTGTATTTATCTCCCTTGAAACATTACATTTGTGTTTATGTATTTGTCTGCCTTAAACTGCCAGCAACTGAAATATAGACAATTTGTAACCGGACTTACACCATAAATGTTTCAATTGAAAAGTTGTTAGAACCAACCTCTTTAAAATTTAAAATGTACCAAACAAGACTGCCAATTTCCACCCACATCCTACCCTGCTCTGCTGAGTTTGTGCATCTGAAGCAATTGGCTGGTGGCTAACTTTTGAGAGTTAATGAACACTAGCCCTTGATAGACACCAGTGCAGAATTTAGGAAGCATGACAATTACATTTCAGTGACTGTAAGTGGGCACAAATGGAATAAACATGTCCATAAAGGAACAGATTGTGTATATGTTCCACTGGCCCATACTTAAGAATATTAACAACAAGGAGTTGATCCCTGGTCCTGAATCCAGAAGGTTTGAGCAAGCAAAATATTTTGCTGCTAATTAGAAATTCCATGTTGATGAGTTTTTACCGAAAGCTTATTTCCCCTTCACAGGAACCTGAGACATCGTAATTTACTGAAGGATTCCCCTGGAAAAGACTGTGATCGTGACAGTGCCGCTGCCTATGGTAAACGGTTACATAATGACATCGACATTATCGACAACACTGAATGCAAGTTCAATGTGAACTCATTCAAAATGGTTTATGTGGTGAACAGCGAGAGCTACTTGTACAAAAAGCTCTCTCTGAAGCATGCAAGGGAGGTAAGTCGTTTTTTATTTGTGTCTGAACTGCCCTCATCAAACTCTTAAGAGAATTATTTCTGCTTATAAACATTTTACTTTTGAATAATTACAATTTTTATCACTTGTCAGTCTACTCCTGTCTCTTTCCTGCCAGCTCTTGATGTGTATCTTTCAGAGGTGTGGGCTTTGCTTCTTTATCTCTGCCCCTACTAACCAAATTGTACTTCCCAGTAAAAAAGCTTGCATTATATATTAGGACCAACTCCTTTGACTTACATGTGCCTTTAATCTATAGTGGCAATTTTTGTCTGTTGTGACAGTGGAGGAAATTCAATTTTTGACAATTTTCTGTGGCAGTTTCCCTATTTTCTTAACCATTACTCTTTGTGGCGATCATAGTCATGTCATTATTTTCTCTTTTAGTTGATTATGTACTCTGTCTTTGGTGGGAGGGGGTTCAGTTTCTTGGTTGTAAGTCTTGAAGTTGTATAAGATTATGTAAAAAAATAAATAAATAAATAAATCCTGTATTTGAAGTTGGTAGGTTGACACACTCTTATTGACATTCAAACTAAGTATACTGTGATGAAAAATTTGTATAAGTTCTGATCACACTCTTTTCTCCGCTATGCTTGAAGATATGCTTTTCCTGAGATCCTCTTAAATTTCCTTTCATATAGAATTTTTTCAGTTTTAGACTACAGTATTATACCTATTTGGGTGGGGTATTCATTTGCATTTTTTTTTTTTTTTTTTTTTTAAATATTTTCTTTTTCATAAAATCTTTCTCTTTGCTTGTCCTTTGTCAACTCTTTCAGCAGTAAATATTCTTACACAAACCAACTCCATATTAAATATTTTCTGTACTTAATATTTATAAATTATCACTTTATTTGTGAACTTAAAACACTTGAAAAATAATATTTTGTAATTATATTTGATATTTTTCTATTTTAAAAAAAAACAAAAAAAACTTTCAAAACAATTTGGGAGAGGAGGGAGTAACACTTTTGGCCTGTCTTCTTTTATAGCTCCAAATATGACGTTCTAAGTTTTTAAGGCTTGATTGCTATTTATTTTGTTTGCTTTTAACATTTCTTCAGCATGGTTTCTTGCCAGATTTGATGTTTTGATTATCCAGGTTTGAATTCCTTGTCTTGACTGCCATATTTTTCAAAATGGACAAGTCTGCAAATGTTAATTTTTGCTTTCCATGTGAATGTGTTAATCAATTTGAGCATTTTGTGTGCTTTTGCAGTGAACAGGATTTTTGTTCTTGGCTTAACATTGTGCTTTATATTTGTTGCAATACTTGTTTCTATTTACTAGAGTTTCTTTCAAATTTATCACAATAAAATCTGATAATTTTTTTTCTGTACAAAAATTGACTGGAATATTGTATTAAATCCTTCTGATGCACCATGTTAACCATATTTCAAATAATTTGACCCCAAAAATAGGCATTGAAAATTGGCAAAGATGTTAAGTTTAGTAATAATAAGCATATTTTTTTAAATATTTCAAATAGGTTGAAATGATTTTTGTCCTCTAAGGAAATGTAAACCAGCTTCAAATGCAATTTAATTTTTTTTTTTTTTTTTTTTTTTTTTTTTTTTTTTTTTTTTTAATGAAAATTGACATGAAAATTATTTTGTAAATGTTTATATATTGAGTCCTCTTTATTTTGCATGTCTTTCACTACTAAATTCTTAAATTTTAATAATTTTCTTATTCTCTTGAAGTTTTTGTATAAATGCAGGCAGTAAATTTTAAATTTAACTTTTCTATCTGCAGTTTTGCCTTTTTGTTAATCATTACAAATAATTTGTTCAATTTAACTAAGCTGAATATAGTATAAACTTTCAATGATGCCTAGAAAAGCTTCGAGTTGGTGATTATAGCTTTAATTGCTTGTACAAAATTGTTTAAAGACCATTAAGTAATATTTTGTATTGGTTTTAGAATTTGCTCTTTATTACATGAATAATTATAACTAATACTTACAATTAAAGTTCTGTATGAAAATTGCTGGTTAAATGTTAAGCTGAAAACAATACTATCTGAATATCCTTACCATGTTTAATCTGAAAGCTGGGAATAGAAATTTTCAATCTAAAAATTCTTATTTAGCATTTCAAAACATTTGAAATTTGAAATCTGAAATCTTTGCAGATGTTTTTCTTCATGTTTGGCTTTAACATTTTACTACCAGTTTTGTTTTAGTTGAATCTCTCAAGCATTAAAGTACAATTTGTTGCTTTACACTCTTTGATTCTGTAACTTTTATTTTATTTTTTATTTATTTTAATTTTTTTCAGTCCCACAAAAGGGTGTCCTTGAGGCTGCACAAAAAGTTTGATAAATGGCTCAGTGATTGGCGTAAAATGAATGTCTCCAATGAACAGGAAGTGGCTTGTGTACAGTGGATGTTGGGAAAAACAGAAGGAATACGGCCATCAAAAACAATAATTGAGAGAATATTTCCAGACTGTGCCCCCTACTATCGATACAGTAAATATAAAGTGGAATTTTATGACCAGACACAAAGATCATCAAATGTGGACTAAGTGGTTACACGTGGTATATGAGGAACTGTATGTGAGAGTGAGTGAAATTGTGCATAAATGTGTGTGCGTGTACAACTACAAAATCACCACTATTATTACTACTACCACTACTTGTACTATTTCTACTCCTACTACTTCCTAACTCAGTCTGTCTTTAGTTGCTGACTCAAGCAGAACTCTTAAACCTCAAACCATGCTTTTGTGTGTGTTTGCACCTGCTGTGAGGAATGTGACGAGAACTTTTGTAACTGTATCCAAGCTACTTCCTATCACATTAAATTCCGTTGTATAAATCACACCACTATTTTGGGAGCTAGAATTGACATGACTCCTCATCAACATTGTAGATCATATTTTGTTTTCAGAATAAATCGGAGATGTCTTCAAACTACAGAGCTATTTGTTTTAGCTGCTATCAGATAGCTTCAAAAGAAACATTAATTTCACTTTGGAATTTAACTTTTAGCCTTACCTAATTAGAAACTTCTTTTTTTTTTTTTCTTTTTTTTTAAAGCTTAATATTGAGTTACATTATGGGGAATCAAAGTCCAAAAGGAACTTTTCAGCCTTGAAGGCCATTTTCTTTCTTGATATTATTTGCTTTAACTATCCCAATTTATTTTCTTCGAGCAAATATCTTGAAAAGACTATCTAAATTTGAGCCCCTATTTATGCTAGATTTTCCCTTTCGTTTTGCTAAACATAGCTGTAATTACATCCCCCCACTTTTTTTAAAAGTATATTTGTGTATTTGTATATGTGTCTACGTACATGTATATGTATACGCAGCTATACACATTCCTCTGAATATTTATTCAACATACTCTAAGAAGGAAGTAAATTTGCTATAAAATAAAAAAAAAACCCATTAAAAAAAAAGAAATGAATTGTTTATCTCCCAGAAATACTGAAGAAAAAAAAAATTCATCTCTCTTATAAAATTGCTTGGTTGTGATAAATGCTTATCTACTTATTTTCTGTTCTGATATGGATTTTTTTTTTTTTTTTACTTTCAAAAGATCAAGCTTTGGAAAATGAATTTCCTTGCACAAAAATAACTGCTGAGTGGGTCATCTAGTCTTGGCTAACTCTCTGCCTTTTGACCAGTGCTGCCTCAACTGTCAAGACCATTTTAACACTTTTGTATTTGAAATTTTATCTCCAGTAAAAAAAAAAAAAAAACTGGATTCAACCTTTTCCTCTGCTTTCTTATGAAATTATCACTCTTTTTTTTGCTCTTCTTTACCATGGTAGAAAATGATACTTGCATAACAAAACTTATAACTTTTTTTAAAATTTCCTATTTGTAATGGGTCCAGTTTTTAAAAATCTCTGATGTACATATTTTTGTTATTGTAGACTTATAAATTTATTTTTTTATTAGAAGGCAAATAAACTTGTATTGTTGTATTAAGACTTTAATGAGGCACGAAAGTCAGTAACAAAAGGTAAAAATAAGCTCAAGTTACTTCACATATAAGTGTAAATCAACTGTAATCAAATATGCTAATTTTAATCAAGTTTCAAATGACTGCTAAATGCCATACAAAAGTGAATATTTTGTCTAATTATTTACCTTTTTATAATACAGAAAAATTTGACTTTAGGAATTTAAAATTTTATGAGTTATTGCCTGTAGACCAGCTATGAAGCTTTATTGTATGACTAAACACAGGCGGTTTATAAAGAGTTTGTATGATGGCAGATGGTGCAACAAACTGATAAAGGAAAATCTGTATAAATTCCTTCCAAAAATGACATTTAACCTTGAGTCAAAATGTCTTCTATTTAGAGTACTGACTTTGAAACATTGCTTAAAAGTATTTAAAAAAAAAAAAAAATTTGGTTAAGAATTAACTTTAGATGTTGGAGTGAAGTTTTTTTGAAATTTAGTGAAACATACCATTTGGACAAAAAACATGATCTGCTTGTTTCAGTTGACCCTAATAAAAATTGGAACATTGTTTGAATCTGTCAAGTTTGATTTATAAAAATAACTTTACAAGTTTCATGGGGCTGTGAAAGATAAGTTCCTTATTTTCAAAGCTTGTATCTCTGAAGAAGTTTTACTTACATAAAATGTTGCTTGGAGGAGGATGCAAGTTATTGTGCTTAATATTGAGGGCTTTATGCATCCATTTTAAGGAAATTATCAATCTCTTTTGTTGCTAGATATAATTTTGAATGAATAGTGAAATCTACAATATACAGGCTTGTGATTTTGTTGCTGGTAGAATAACCTTTTTTCTTTAATGCTGAGTTATATATCTAAGCAAGTTCTTTCAGGTGGTTTTTTTTTTTGTTTTTTTTTTTTAATCAAAATTAGTTAATTTTTTGATATTGTTTTAGTTTTTATTATTGTTGCTATTACAATATGAAGGCAATCATCCATTCACTAAATGATATATTAAGTCCAGTATGTAACTCTGGTAGGGTTGTTGATCACAGTTCCTAGTTTCAAGTGTTTAAGAACAAGGTAGAAAATGCTGATTTGATTCTTCAGTTCATAAAATTTCTTATTGTCGAATTGTTTTATGCTGCTGCTGCTCTTGAGTTTTTTAGGGGTTTTTTTTTACCCCTACAAGCATTAAAAATGTAATACTGTAGTGTATTTTTTCTAACAGAAGAAACTGTACCCTATAGGAGTAAGCATGGATTAAAACTTGGAATTCAGGAGTTGGGGGAAGAAACCTCATGTTCAGATATACTTGGTATTGTATAAGAATTTATAGGTCCTCTATGAAAACTAATATAAAGTAATATTTTACACAAAATATCCATGAACTAAAAAGCAAAATTTGAACATTTTAAAACCAGACTTTATTTTTGTGCTAAAATTTGCATGATATTATCAAAGGGCATAGTTTAAAAAACTATGCCCTTTGATAATATGCAAGATTTGGCACATTTCAAAACAAAAATCGTTCTTTGAAAGCATTAAATTAATATTATAATATAAAATCAATTATTGAAATGTAATTTATGCTTCCATAAGATTTGTCTACGATTTTTCATAAAAAGCTAAATTTTAATGAAGTCATACTTTTGTATCAAGAGATATCTAATTTCTAAAAGATGAACTTTGTGTATTTAAAGCATTAAAAAAAAATCTTAATGTAATATTTAGATTGCACACATGGTAACAATGAATAAGAATAATCTTTTTTTTTTTCTTTTTTAGTATTTTTCACCCAATACAAAGCTTAAGAGTCCCTTAAAGTAGTGTGTTAATGAATGTAAGAGGGAAGTGCACATTGAGAATATATAGGATATCGATAATAAGACTTACAATCTTCTGTGGGGAAAAGTGAAAAATAATGCATTACCTACAAGGCCACATAGATGCTTTCAAATTCTTATCAAGGCAGGAAATTTGTACAGCTCTAGCTCCAGATATGGCAGCAATACTCCGTTTTTATTTTGATCTGACTCTTGTAAAGATAGTATGGCAAGTGGAGTTTCTGGTACTTTTAAGAAACTGGCTTCTTTTCCAGCATCTTTAATAATTGATTTTATATTAGTTCTATTTGAGATTTGGAGTGAACTGAAGTCCCAATAGATGTTCAAATCAAAGAATCTCCTTTAGAGCACAACCAATATTCATCATGAGCAAAAGTTCAGGGTCTTCACAGTAATAATAGAATGTTACAAGATTTTTTTTCTCTCTCTCTCTCTCTCACACACACCTCTAAAAAAAAAAAAAAAAAAAAATAGTATAATTGAACTGTTAGACTCTAAGTTAGAGGAAAGACTGGAAAGTTAAGAGGTTCAGTTTGGTGTTCAGTTATTTTACTATTAGTTTTGATTTCATCTTAAAATTATTTGTTAAAGTGGCTTAAAATTGAACAAAACATTTTGGAAAAGTTTTTTTCATAGAGGTGAGTATGTTTTGTACCTTTGTTGCAACTTTAGCAAAATGGTAAGGCAAATTCTTGAAAAACTAAGGGTTAAATTGCTTAAAATTCCCAATTTTTTTAAAAGGAAATGCATTGTTAAAATAAATATTAGAATTTAGAAAAATATTTATCCTGATAAAATCAGATTTTGAAAAGCAATTGACTAAATAAAATCAAGATATGACAATTGAAAACCTAAAGTTTCTGTAAATGCTAATGACTAATCAAATTAAGGGTTCAATTTCTATCATTGAATCAGTTTTTAAATTTATTAAAGATATGTCATTGAAATTAAAGTGGTATAAAGTTATGGTACTTCAACATTGGGTAATGGTGAACAAACTAGTCTAGCATGCCATTACTGTGTATTGAGTGATTCTCACTGGGTTTATTTTCACTTCACTCCACCACACCTTGTAACAAAGCTAAGTTTCATAAATATAAATTCAGTGTAGATAACTGACTTAATTGAAGACAGGGTATTGAGCATTTTCAGATTGAAAATGTAGCCATTGCTGTAAACACATTGTTCCTAAGATATTGAGATGATTTTCTCTCTAATTTACTGAAGTTAAGTCAAATATTTTTTTCTGATAAAGTGGAAAAAGCTGATTTCATCAAAACTTTATTTTGAAATTAATGTTTACAAATTTAGAAAGATATGTTATAAAATTTGAAAAACAAAAATTAAGTTGAAAGTAACACTAGACAAGATTTTTTTTTTTCTTAATTATCTAATTACAAACCCAATGTCTCTTTTTCAGCTGGGAAAATGTTAGATTTTATTGTATAAACTTGATTTTTTTTGTAAAAATTAGCAAAAATACCTTAATACCTTCTGACATTAATGATTTAAGTTTTCATTTTCATATTTACAATAGACTGTTATAAACTCTTTTTTTTTTGTAACCCCATGTTATAATCAAAATCAAGTATTTTATCTCAATGCCTAAAGGTTGGGCCAGATAGAATTTGCTATGTATATACAATGATTCATGGAAATGGGATACTTCAGTACATATTCAACCTTTCTGTGAGGAGTATTTGCTGCAAAGTAAAGGTAAGTAAATTTCTCTTCAGCCCAATTAATAAAGTTTCTCATGCTAAATTAGTATGACTTTGTGCTAAACTAATTCAAAAACAATTTTCATTTTCACGTCATCAACTTGGAAATGCACTGATTCTCAAAATAAGAAAAAAATTACCCATGTGTAAAGATATGACCATCCATAACAGAACATCTCAAATTTACTGCATTGTTCACTTTTAAATATTTTTTCTTGTTTATTTTATCTTAGCTAAGCCAAAAATATAGTTTAAAATGGGTTTTTAAAAAAAAGAAGAAAAAAACTTAGTGACTATGGTGTTTTGTACACACTTAATACATTGATTCCCTTGAATAATTACTCAAAATATTACTTATAATTTTTCAATCATAAAATTGAAAAATCTTATTTCACCCTTCATTGGACTAATGTTATTGATGGAATTATATATTGGTGTGTGTATGTAGGGGTATATGAATAAAATGTTAAGTTATACACAAAGAGTAAATAATGATGTAGGAAGGCTAAATTTTCAAATTTCCTGTTTAGTCACAGCAGCTCAGTCAATTTCATTACAAAATATTTTACCTAAACAATGTATTTCTGATACATTAATGATGCTTTATTAATATGAGTGTACCCCTACCATAAAAAATGACTGCAAAATATTTGAGAGGATTATTAAGTTTCCTTAGTCTATTCCTTTCTAGGCATGACAAGAGGGAAAATGTGTGTGTGCGCACACAACAGTCTTTATTATAATAGAGAGGAGATATGTATATTCTTTACTACTTGACATAATTATTGAAAAAAAAAATGTATATGGCACTGTTAAAGAGCAAACACACGGCAATAAATTAAATGACTGGTAGTAAAAAAAAAACTGAGTGGGTACTCCCTCACTACTCTCTCTCTCTCTATGAGCACGACAAGATGGGAAGTAGAATATATATATATATATATATATATATATATATATATATATATATGCTCCTTATAATAGGAAAGATTCTTGCAAAATATTGCCTGACATAAATAAAACTAAAAAAGCAAATGTTCACTTGATGTTATGAAACAAAATATTACGTTTCCTCAATATCATGTTAAACTATACTAGTAACGATCATAAACCTAATTAAAAAAAAAAATCTATTTAAGAGAACTTAGAATTTGTCGCTTTTAATATTTGTATGATGAGAAATATGTTAATATTTATTAAGCTCCTACAATATCCTAATGCTAAAAGGTTTTGTGAAAACAGAAGAATGACTGATATAAATAAAACCCATTACATAATACTACCTACACCGTCAATGTAAATTCTTTTCAATTGTAATCATGTTTAACTAAATATAAAACTTCTAATAAATATTTATAAAGTAATTAATACATAATGCAAAAAAAAATAAATAAATAAAGGTAAGGCATTTAATTTTTTAAATAAGATTATATGAGCACTAGATTCTTTTACAAAACAATAGTCATTATCATAATGGATGGGCATAATTTTTAATTTACATTCACTTAATTAAAGCAGCATTTATTAACGTAAAAATGTATTTAAAAAAGTGCACCAATTGCAGTCTTCCATCATAAATTTATGCCCAATTTCTTACAAAATTTCACCTTAAATATTTTGTAGTATAGGATATTAAAACGGCAACAATAAAAACAAGTACTGAGAAACCGAATACACTTTCTTTTTTGCTTGCTTGTTGTACAGACACAAAGGTTAAAGGTTACGAAATTTTCCTTATTTTGTGATTTAATTATCAAATTTTGTTCTGATATATAGAAATTTATATTGTATTCTCTCATTGATTCATGTGCTGTGATTTTTGGCCATAGTTTAAGCAATTCTAATGAATTCTTTCATAAAAAGCAGTGAGTTGACAACTGGAACATGCAGAAGAAAATCTTCATTTTTGTATAACATAAAAAAAATAAAAATGATCTTTGGCAAAAAATTGTTACTTCATGAAAATAGCATTCTAGTTAGGGTAGAAGCAACTTTAATAATTTTTGCTTTAGGAGTTTTTATACTTTTTAAAAAATTTTGTATAGAATTGTTTTTGCTTCATTATAATACTTAATGAGACAGTGTAATATATAAATTTTATTAAAAAGGAAAATGATAGATTTTACTAACTGAAATATCCACCCATTTGCCAAGTTGCTCCAGCTTGATAGGATTCTGAACCTCATACTTTAGTTTTAATCTAACTTGAGTTTCCAGGGCAACCCTTGTTAAGAATGCTACAATCCTAAATAAGAATTAAGTGAAAGTGGATAAACAGCACCATGAACTACTGAAAGAATTAAATAAGAGGTGAGCATAAATAAAATTCAAAAATTTTTGAATATTCATTTTGTTTCTTTCCTCTATTAGACAAAAAATGGACTTTGTGAATATTTTTTGTCAAATAAAATTGTAAGATAACCTGAACGCAACGAGACTTTTCAAAAAAAAAAAAAAGTAAACAAGTGTATCCCAGGGTTCAGTGTAAGATTAATGGGAGGGGAATTTTCAAATTTCGAATGTTGGTAAATGCCATGAGAAATGAACAATCCTTGCAAACAGCTAAGTCCAGTTTTGGTGATGTCCGATTTCTCTGAAAGCAAACAGCCAAGTGAAGTTGTTATATCCCAACATATGCAAAAAAAAAAAAAAAAAAATGCTAGGGGTTAAGTCATGTGTTGGCATATGAAAGTGAACACTATTAAGGTCACTTGGACTTATCAGACAAGCAAAGTTAGTCTGGTCTGCAATCAGAAACCAGACAAGAGGTTGAGGAAAGGAAGGTTCTCTTGTAAGAACTGGCTTTAGTTTAACTGGGTGAAAAAAAAAAAATTCTCATATCTCATCGCAAATATGTAGGGTATTAAAAATATACTTGTAAGATCTAAGGTGCAGGTACAATTATTGATCTAACAATAAAAAAAATATATATGTTAAGCTCAAATATTTTACATAAAAATATCAACTGTTCAAATTTTTTTTAAATTTTGCACCTAAAATATAAGCCTGTCGAGGTAGTGATATAAATTAAAATGATTTATTTACTCTATAAAAAAATTGGGAAATTGGCAATGTTTAGATTTTTTCTCTCTCTCTCTCTCTCTCTCTCTCTCTCTCTCTCACTCAAAGTACAGCACGATAAGCTGTTTGGTATTTTCCTGTTAGACTATTGTCTGTCACTGAGCAAATTTTTATGTTGAGAAAATGAACATTCAATATTTGCGCTAGTAATGGGCATTCACAACTTCAGTGGCCATCTGTGTTAATGGCAGATCTGTTTTTATTGGCACTCAAAAATGGTGAAGGGATTTGAAAGGTTATCTTTGTAGTTTATATGAATTAAAAATTCTTCATTATTCTATGGATGGATCTTGCCATCTTTGATGGCTGCCAATATGGCTACTACATGGTAACTTGTAAAACTCGTACACTGGATTTGTTCAACGTTGAAGTGTTGTACTGAATACAACCTGCAAAGGTGATGTGACCAAATGTTGTTTTCAACGTACCACTATCGAGATAATGCTTTAAGTCATCCATATGTTGTACACAATACATTCAAGTGGTGACTTGGTCTCTAAGCTTGTCAAGGCTCTTATTAAATGAGTGCAGTTCTCGTTGATGAAATGTAAATTTTGGTATGTGTACTAAACACAAGACATGACAGTTTACAAATAAATTAGATGAAACATCACTATTTGCCTTTTTATATGCTGCTGAATCCCTTATAAATGTAATGTCAACATGAATAACTAAATTTGATGATTGCAAGCATTTTTATAGATGTCACCAAAAAGAAAAATGTAATCACACTCAAAACCTAAATACATACTAGTAATTTCTTGTTCATATAAGCAGTATCCTACAATGTAACAACTACCTTGGATACATGACAGCAGCTCCTACAAACTTGGATAGAAGGGTACAAGAGGATAACAGAGTAGGCAGACTAAAGCTGTTTTCTATGTGAAGGAATTATCAGAAAAATACAATAGATCTGTAATCCGTTATAACATCAAGATAACCTTCAAAATTGGTTCAACCCTTTAGACATCTCTTCCAAGCAAGGCCTTTTATAGAGGACAACATGACTAAGAACCATGTGTATGCCATCCCATGCAGCTGCGGTAAGAAATATAAAGAAGAAAGGGGCTGCCTGCTTAAGATGGCAGGAACACTTTAAAGCCACATTACAAGGGGAAATATAAAAATCAGGTATAGCTAATCATATATGAAGGGGAAAGGAAGAACAGCACACTCTGTGGGATGAGGTTGAAACAATAGAAAACATAGCTGGAAAATAAGAAATGAGCACATATGCTAGGCCCAAAGAAATGTATACTTGGCCAGCTTAGATTGAGCATGAAAGTGCTTGAGAAAAATACTACTGCTACAACTACTACTCGTTTTTCTTCCCTGTGTCCGAGGGTTGGAAGTTCTGCCATGCCGTCCAGGTCTGATGTTCATTTGCCACCACCCCAGATCCATTGCCTGCTCAGGTTTGAGGCCGGTGCTTTTCAGATCCTCATTGATGCAGTCGGTCCATCTTTTCTGTGGGCGACCTCTATGGTAGGAGCCCTGGATGACAATGCTCTCAACTTTTCTAGGCCACACATCTTGGTCTATGTGCTGAAGGTGGCCATACTAGCGCAGTCTGTTTCACCAAAGAACCTCCTCCACACTAGCCAGACCCAGTCTAGACCTCAATGAATGTAAGGGGTCCCTGTCAGAGAGTTTCAAGGAACAGATCCAGTGGATCATGGCGTGATCACTACTAATCTGTCCTCAGCTGTAACAGGACATGTCTCACTAGCGTGGAGGACACACCTCACACAAATTGTAAACATGGCCCCTGTTGTGCAGTGAGATGCCACGACATGTAAGGATGGCTCTAAACTTTTTCCATGTCGATCTTAGCCTGGCAGTTGTGGCGTCATAGCAGTCCCCTCTCTCACCAGTGGCATCACCCAGGTAGCAGAATGAGGTGACAACTTCCAGTTGTTCTCCATCAAACTCCAAGTGGGTAAGAGCAGGAGCGGCTTCTGTAGGAATCAAACCCATACAGCGTCTGCACTTGAAGCTGGGATCGTCTACGAGTCGACCCTTCCGGTCAGTATAGGCTTTATGTACCCAATGTCCACATGGATATTTACTGTTTTCGATGGGCTTCGAAGCATCATGTCGACTACAAAGGATTTTTGTCTTTCCTATATTCACACATTTTTCCAGGCAGCCAGTTTAATCATGTGCTCATCAACGGTCTTGGCAATGATGACCAAGACGTCGGTATAGAGGATCTCCCATGGACAGCCAGTACGAAACTCACATGATAGCGCTTCCATGATAATGATGAAGAGGAGCGGACTGAAGACAGAGCCTTGGTGAACACCAACCTTCACATCGTATTCAGAGCTGAACTGACCATTCACACAGACACTGGATTTAGTGTTGACAGACATTGCTTGGACGGTGCGAATTATCCATTCATCAATGCCTAGCTTTCTCATTGCCCACCATAACACACTTCTTGAAACACGATCAAATGCTTTTTAAGGAAAAAAAATGTAATATGATCTCCGGTTAAAAAAAGTGGTTTCTGAGACATTAGGTTTATAATGTGATACATGGTCTACTGAGGAAGAGCCATCAATAGCAAATATATAGCATAATTGGTGCATTTGAAGGAAGAAATCTGCAAAAAAAACGACCACAAATGAAGAAAAATGATCTTTCACCAAGACAATGCAGTGTCATAAATCGATCGCAACAATGGCAAAATTACATGACTTGCACTTCAAATTGCTTCCACATCCACCTTATTCTCCAGATCTGGCCCCCAATGACTACTGGCTATTTGCAGACCTCAAAAGAATGCACCAGGGAAAGCTTTAACTTCCAATGAAGAAGTGATATCGAAAACTGAGGTGTATTTTGAGGTTAAAGACCAATCGGTCTACAAAAATGGCATTGAATTATTAGAGAAGCCTTGGAATCATTTTAGGAGATTATATTGATGAATAAAGTTGGATTTTACCTAAAAGTTGTTTTATTAGTTATGCCCACGATTTATTGAGTTATCTGACAACCTGGTTAATTTTTAAAGAATTTTAAATTGTTTTTCAAAGAAAATTTCAATCTTCTGTTTACTGGTAATGTAACTCTACTGCTTTGAAAATGTTCCCTTGCCCTCTTAGACTAGGAGGGGAGAAAAAAAATTCCTTTCTCTGCCATATTCCATGCTTTGTTTTAATATTTTCCTTTCAGATTTAGTGAGTTGTTGTTATTATAATTATTATTCTTTCTCACAGTTTATAAAATATGTCTAATTTAAAATGTAATTGTCTTGAAATATTTCAGTTGTATTTCTCCCCACCCCTTCAAAACCATGTGTTACCCTTTATCTCTGATCAGTGCTTCTTAAAGCATAGACAAACTGGAATTATCCAAATGAAAACAGAATTTCCGTCTTTGAGGAGCACGAAAAACTCAAAGAAAATTTCAATCTTCTGTTTACTGGTAATGTCACTCTACTGCTTTGAAAATGTTCCCTTGCCCTCTTAGACTAGGGGGGAAAATATTCCTTTCTTTGCTGTATTCTATGCTCTGTTTTAATATTTTTCTTTCAGATTTAGTGAGTTGTTGTTATCTCTCAGCATATTCTAAAAAAATAATAATAATATAAAATGTATATAAGCCATTCTAGCTGCAGGACTAGTCAAACCAGGACATTAGCAACCCTGTAGGTTAAAAAAAAAATTTGAAGCTACAAAGGGCAAAAGAACTCTTAAGGGGTCAACACCCAGCTAACTAGAGGTGGTGTCTCAATAAATCACCGTGGAGAAAGCAACAGGATACCTTTCCACTACCTACCCCCACCTGCTGAATCAGGGTTTTTCATGACAAATGAATGAAACCCAATAGCGTAAAGGGGGGTTGCTTCCCAAGGAAGCAACTCCTCGCTCAGTAAGGATCGGCATGGGCAACAGTTTTTTTGTTTTTTTTTTTCTTTTTAATCATATCACCCCGAGCAAGGCGGTAACGCCATTGATGTGCAGGGGGCTACATAAGAGTGAAAAGATTAGAAAAGAGAAGGCCGGAAACCACATCCTAAACAGGGAACAAGGGATGAGCCTCTACACCTGTTCAATAGACGTGGGTGGAGTGTGAACCGGGCGATAGTTTAGTCTGTCTACTCCAATTTTGCCACCAAACTGTCATCTGGCAACTGTTAGCACCAACAGTGTAAAGGGGACATTTTACTCCAAAACTTGCCCTTCGCCCGGGAAAGAACGACATGAGCAACAGGTGTCTCTGGACTGTTACCTTGCGACTGTGCGCAACAAAGAAAGAATTACTTTTGGTTCATGGAATGTCAGGACGCTTAACAATTGTTGACAACTAGAGAATGTCAGCAGGAGATGGACAGACTGAAGATCAATATTCTAGGCATATGCAAAACCAGATGGCCTAACAATGGAGACCTCAGTAGTGACACCCACAGGATAATTTATATAAGAAGCAAAAACAACGAATACTAAACAAAGAAGTGAAGAAATGCATTCTCGGATAATGTCAGCTTTCAATGAGAGTCCTCTTGATTAACCTGCGGGGAAGGCCCTTCAACATAGCTATCATAGTAGTTTATACGCTGACAACTCAAAACACTGAGGACGAAATAGAATCATTCTATTCCATACTGGACAGTGCCAAGGCTCGGTGCAAAACCCAAGAAATTAGGATCATAATGGGTGACTTAAATACCAAGGTAGGTAAAGAAAGGGAAAAGGACACGACCGGCAACTTTGGACTAGGGGATCGCAACGAATGAGGAGAAAAATGGGTCCAATGGTGCACAGCAAATGACTAGGTAATTACTATCACCTGTGGTAGACTTGTTGCCGACCAAGGCTATAGAACCCAATCTGTCCTATTATTTAGCCCATAACTGGAAGGAAGAGACGGATTAATACCTTTCCCAAGGGTATTTGTGCGTAAGTGAATGCAAAGAATTCTACTAGGAATTCAAACTCAGCTCCCCAATTTCTCATTCCAAGCTGATATCCACTGCACCACAATGCACATCCAAATAAACTACATAACTATAAACAAGAGATTCAGAAACACAGTGGTTCAATGCAAAACATATCCAGGTGCCGACTGCGAAAGGGATCATGTCCCAGTCATCTGCAAACTAAGGATAAAATTCCGGAGAATGAAGAAGCCCAGCACAGCACTAAGGGTGAAATACATGCTCGTGAATGACCTCAACCTGCAGAAAAAATATACTAACAGCATGAGAAAGAAATATGAAGAACATATTGGAAAAGGACACTCAAAATGGGACTCACTAAAGGAAGTGATAGTGACTCAGCAAACAACATTACCCCAAAGGAAATCAGACGTAGAAGAAAAAACAAGTGAATGACTGAAAAGATTGTCCACATGATGCAAAGGAGACAAAAAATAACGCCACGACATGGAAGAGAATACAGGAAACTACTACACAGGGAGATAAAGAAAAAATGCAGACAGGCTAAAGAGGAATGGCTCAACAACAAATGTGCAAAGGTAGAGAGACTGAGCAGGACCAATAAAGCAGAGATGCATAAAGAGATAAGACAACTGACAGGACAAAAAAACCTGCTCTTCAACAGGATGCATAAAATCCAAGGATGGAACAATCGTATTGGAGAAAGAAGAAATACTCCATTAATGGGAAGACTATATAAAGGATCTTTGTGACAGGAGAGAACAATCGAGAATACACAAGGAAGAGGATGGACCAAAAATATTAAAATCTGAAGTGGAAGCTACAATGGCCAAACTGAACAGAAACAAAGCAGCTGCTGAAAGCCCTGGAAGAATTTGGCATAGAAAAAATTACAGAAATAATAAAAGAAATTTATAATGGTGGAATAAAAAAGGCTACCTATGCAAGTCAATATTTATAGAACTGCCGAAGAAACCAGGTGCAAACAAGTATGAACTACACAGGACTATCAGCTTAATGAGTCACATTACAAAACTGATTGTCAGAATCCTGATGAATGGAGCGAGAAGCAGAATCAGGCCAGAGATAGGACAGGAATAGTGTGGGTTCATCAAGGACACTGGAACAATGAACACCATATTTTTGCTCTCCGAAAGGGCAATACAAAAGGACTTGTACCTATGTTTTATTGATTATGCGAAGGCATTCGACAAAATACGACACAAAGAATTGGAGATGCTCAGCAGCCTCGGCATTTTTGGGAGACATCAGAGTATAATCAAGAATCTCTACTGGCAGCAAACTGCCTGCATACGGACAGGTAACAATTTCAGCAGATTTACAAAGATAGAAAGAGACGTAAGACAAGGATGTATCTTTTCACCAGATCTGTTCAACTTGTACAGCGAGAATATTTTGAGGATCCTAGATGAACTTGAACAACATAAGTATGCAGATGATACAGTGCTGATTGCAGACATGGAAAGAAAACTACAAGACCTCCTACAGAAAGTAGCTGTGGAGAGTGACAAAAAAGGATTACAAATAAACTTTAAGAAAACTGAATGCATGGTCATCAGCAAAAAACTTCCTCAGCGTAGATTCATTCCTTCACACTAACTCACCTGATATCTTAGCCTTATGCGAAACTAACCTTAACCCTTCTATCCCCTCTTCTGAGTTCTACGTTCCTGGCTACCTTCTCCTCTTCAGGAAGGACTCCAATGTTCATATGCATGGGCTTGGTGTGTATGTCAGCGAACACCTCCCCCTAGCTAGGGTGACATCTCTTGAATCTCTGGACCATTCTTTCATGTGCTTCCGTCTCTCACTTCTAAGCTCGATTAGCTATCTCTTCTTTCTCTACCGCTCACCTTCCTCCTCTGACTGTTCGTTACTTGACAGCATCTCTGACAATATTGACAAAGCCATCCCTCTGCCCATATATTTGTGTTTGGTGACTTCAACCCCCACCACACCAAGTGGCTGGAGAACTCTGTCACCGACCCTGCTGGTGTCCACACTGAATTTTTCAATCACCCAATCCCTCACACAAGTGGTGGATTTCCCCACACGTTTCTCTGACAACCCCAATGGAAGGGACTCACTAGTACACCTCTGCTTCACTTCCATCCCAGATTTTTGCAATACCAAACAACTCTGCCCACTCGGAAACTCTGACCACACCATTGTTTCCGTCAACATTTCATTCCTCTCCCACCCGACCCAAGAAACCCAGACCAGTAGAATATCCTACTGCTACCAAAGGGCAGACTGGGATTCATTCCGAGACTTCCTCTGTGATATCTCAGGGAACATTTTTAGTTTTCTCATCGAAGAATGTGAATCCGAGGTCTCCTCCTGGGTTAAGGCTGGCATCGATGCCTTCATCCCTGCCAGGAAATTTCTGCTTACGTCTCATTTGTCTCCATGGTTCTTGCCTGCTTGCTCGGCCGCCATTGCCTACCGGAATCATTTCTTCCGACTCTACCATAGCTACTCGTCCGACCAAAACTTTTCACTTCAGCTCGTAATAAGTGTAAAAAGATACTTAACGAAGCTAAGACATTATTTGTTGCCAGAATGAAACAATGCATAGCATCCGCTAAGTTCGGCGCCAAAGACTACTGGTGACTCTGTAAAAGAGTACTTAACAAGAGCAAGTCCACAATACCCCCACTAATCAATAATTTTGAGGTCCTCGCCTCCTCAGCGGACAAGGCTGAATGCTTTGCACAGAGATTCTCAAACAATTCGAGTCTGGACTCGTCTGGGGTTTCTAGAACTGAGGCTCAACTGAATGACGTCCACATTACACCCTCGCTTGTCGCTAAGATAATCTCAAAAATTGACCCCCACAAAGTGAGCGGAGGGGACGGAATCCCAATCATAGTCTTAAAGAAATGTGCCCCTGAACTCTCCTCTGTCCTTTCTAAGCTCTACAACTTCTGCCTCTCTACTTCCTGCTTTCCTGCCTGTTGGAAATCTTCCTCTGTAGTTCCTATATTCAAAAACTCTGGAGAACCCTTGGACCCCACAAATTACCGCCTTATCAGCCATTTTTGGCAAACTGTTCGAGGCCATTATCAATGCTGAGCTCGTTCAGCACCTCACAGAACACAGGCTCCTCTCGGACAAGCAGTATGGTTTCTGCTTCACCAGGTCTATTGCCGATATACTAACGACCATCACCGAGTATATATACCAGGCACTCGACAGGAATGGCGAAGCCTGAACCATCACCTTGGATATCTCTAAAGCGTTCGACAGCGTTCGGCATGCTGGCCTTCTATGCAAACTGTGGAGCTATGGTATAGCTGGACAATTGTTTGAACTAATCCAGTCATTCCTATCTAACCACACATTGAAAGTGGTATTAAATGGACATGCCTCCCAGAGCTACCATACGAAAGCGGGTGTCCCTCAAGGCTCTATCCTAGGTCCTATGCTCTTTCTGATCTACATTAATGATCTCCTCGATACCATAATATCCCAAGTAGGTATGTATGCTGATGACACCACAGTTTACTCTCACCTCAATCAAAAATCTGGTGTGGGCGACAAAGCTAACCTTGCAGCCGGGCTTGGAAAGGACCTCCAATCCGTAGTGGACTGGGGTAAGAAATGGCTCGTAAATTTTAATGCTTCTAAAACGAAGCTACTATCAATTAACTATCATAGACAACCGCACCTACCTCCCATTTGCATGGACCAGGTTTGCCTCCCAGAGAGTAAAACACTACGCCTCCTTGGTCTCACACTTTCAGCAGACCTCAAGTGGAATAACTATATCGAATCCATTGCTAAATCCGCTGCTATGAAAGTCGGTTCTCTGTGCAGGGCCCGAAGGTTTTTTCCGTCTGAATCTATCCTGCACATTTATGAATCTACCATCCGCCCATGCATTGAATACTGTTGCCATATCTGGTCGGATGCCCCTGCTATTCTCCTTGGGCTTCTCGACAAGGTACAGCGTAGGATCTGTAATGTGTTCGATACTGACTTGGCAGACTGGCTGCAACCACTCTCTCACTGGCGTGATGTGGCTTCCCTGTGCCTCTTCTACAAGTACTTTCACTGGTGCCCCCTAGGTTCGAATTTGCATGAGATACTAAATTGGCAACTAGATCCCACCCTTTTACAGTGAAACCGATAAAATGCAACCGCAACTTCTACTCCAACAGTTTCTTTTCTCGTGCTTTCCGACTGTGAAATTCCCTTCCACATGACAGCTTCCCCAACAGCTACAATCTCCAGGAGTTTAAATGTAAGGTCAATAGACACCTCCTAACACACTAACTCACTTCCATTCTTTCAAACACTCTTCCCATCCTCCAAACTATCTACCACCCCCCTTCTGACATTTCCTATATCTAACCACTCTATTTACCTTCCCCTATGTAGCCCCAAGCGCAATAGTGGTAGTGGAATACCTTGCTTGGGGTGAAACGATTTAAAAATAAAAATAAAAAGCAACCCAAAATGCCAAATACAGGTAGGGGATACTAGAATCAAGCAAGTGCAAAAATTTAAATACCTAGGAAGTGTTCTAACAGGAGATGGAAAGTGCAACACAGAGATCCAATGGTGAATTGGCATGGAAAAGGAAGTGTTCCAGATGCTGGGTAAAGGACTAATACAGGAAAATTTCACTAAAAACAAAGAAAATAATATTGGATTGCTATGTGATGTCAGTTCTTCAATACGGCAGTAAATGCTGGACAATATCATCGAAAATGAGGACAAAACTTGAAGCAGTGGAAATGTGGTTCTACTGAAGGATGCTGTTAACATCGTGGACTGAGCATGCTAGTAACGATGAGGTATTGGAAAGAATAGCAACAAAAAGGAAATTAATAGTGAGCATCAGGAAGACACAACTGAAGTTCCTGGGACATGCAATGAGGAGGGAGGGCTTGGAGAACCTGATACTGACAGACCAGATAGAAGGAAAAAGAGACAGAGGAAGGCAGCGGATAACATATTTGCAGGGTATGATCAGGTGGATGACAGAATAGGTTGTGAGGTGTAACAGGAGAAAACATACTGAGAGCCACCAGGGAGACGTGGAGAACCATGATCGCCTATGTCCTGAATGGACAGGGCTCATAGAAGAAGAAATGTGCTGATTTTTGTAGATACATTGTCCATACATGACATTATCACAAAATAAGAGCAATAAATATAGTAAAATTAGAGCTGAAATTTTCTTAAATTTTTAAGATTGCTGAGTACATAAAGGTGCTCGTATTTCTCAATTATATTATTTTTATGGTTAAAGCCCCCCCCCCCCCCGAACATTAAATAAAAATCTGTCAACATAATCTACCACTATTAAAAACACAAAAAAAAAAATACATTTCTTCAATATTTTAAACTTAAAATATTTGTTTCAAATAAGATTAATTATACTTTAAAATCAGCTAATTTCAGAAAAGTATATTTTGTTTTTGAAAGATTTTAAATTTAAATCAGTTTTGAAATACAGCATAATATTTTGATTTTTTGGAAATATTAAATTTAATCTGTCATTTTTTTCATTGAAAATTTTTAAATGTTTTGGATCACATTTTTGTACAGGTACCTACTTTTATGTCTCCTTAAGGTTTTTTTTTTCACTCAATAACCCCTTGCATCTTAGTAGTTTTACTGTGTTGCTTGGAGAGGAGGGGAAAAATGTTTCTTCAATTTTGAAGTCTACTTCAGAACAAATAACATTTATAGTTTGCCAAAGTTTTGTTTCCCTTGTATTTATCAATTTTTTTTTTTTTTTTTCATTTAAAAAATAAAAGCCTAGTAGAGTTGACGTGTCTACAAAAAAAATTAACATGATTATTGTTTTTTTTTTTTTTTTTTTTTTTTTTTTTTAATCATATCACCCCAAGCAAGGCGGTAACGCCACTGATGCGCAGGGGGCTACGTAAGGGTAAAAAGAATGGAAAAGAGAAAGCCGGAAACCACATCCTAAACAGGAAACAAAGGATGAGCCTCTTCACCTGTTCAATAGATGTGGGTGGAGTGTGAACCGGGCGATAGTTTAGTCTATCTACTCCAATTGAAATAAAAAAGGAAAAGATTGGAAAAGAGAAAACCGGAAACCGCATCCTAAACAGGAAACAAGGGATGAGCCTCTTCACCTGTTCAATAGATGTGGGTGGAGTGTGAACCGGGCGATAGTTTAGTCTATCTACTCCAATTGAAAAAAATAAAATAAAAATAAAAATAAAAAAGGAAAAGAGTGAAAAGATTGGAAAAGAGAAAACTGGAAACCGCATCCTAAACAGGAAACAAGGGATACTTAAAGGTTCTCTACCTACAATTAGTGTTTTTTACTTTTTCTTCCTTACAATATTTTGCAAGTATGAGGCAGTAATTTGTATTAATGACACTAGAGGGGAATACATAAGTACAACTGTTATCTTTAAAACATTTCAGTAATTTATTACTTGTATGTATGTTCTGGTGCAGTGGCTATCAGCTCGGAACACGAAATCAGAAAGCCTATTTCAAATTTCAGGTGAATACATTGCATTTATATACATGCAAATACCCTTGGGAAAGCTATGAATCCATCAATTCTCCCTCCAGCTATGGGTTAAATAGCAGGACAGATTGGGTTTTATAGCCTTGGCTGACATGCCCTAGCTCATATATATTTCTTTTTGTCCTAACTGTATTATCCAATCTACTTTTGCAGAACACTTCCCAACCCTTCATCTTATGATGTGCTAGAAGGTGGGGCTGAGGTTCAATTGTGTTAGAAGAAAAAGACTGATGACTCCTGTTATATTATTGAGTAATAAAATCCAGGATTTGGCAGAGGAATAGGAATTTTATTCTTCACACAAGTGTATTGGTATTGTATCCCCCGTCTCAGCCAAGGCGAATGGGTTTCCCCTTTCGTTTATTCCCAACTCTAGTTGGACTCCGTGGTGGGTGGTGGAGCATTGGACCAATGAAAATCAAAACCCAATCATGGCTTCTTCCTTTAAAAAATCTAAAAGGTGTTTATCTGACTCGGATTCTGAAACTGACGTAGACTTTTCAAGATTTATTATCATTGAATCACTGGATGAAATCCCATTAGACCAATTGTCTCCTTTTTTAATTGAAAAAGTTATATCAAGTAAGTCAAATCTGAAAAATGTTAAAAAATTTAGGAATGGTAACCTGCTAGTGAAAGTTCAAATGAAGAAACACACAGATAATTTGCTCAAAATGGATACATTTCACAACATCAAATGCAGAGTGTATCCACACGCTAGATTAAATACTTTAAAAGGTGTTATAAGAAGCAGAGAGCTTTGATTAGCAACACCAGAGAAAATTGAAACAGCATTAAAAAAAAAAACGGTGTAAAGAAACATAAGAGAATTACCATCAGATGAAACAATGAAATTATACAGACACACACATATATATATATATATATATATATATACACACTTTTGATAAACCATCCATACCAAAAGATATCAGGATTGGCTATACAATAGAAAGGGTAGAGCAATTTATACTAGCTTCCCTCCTATGTTTCAAATGTCAAAAATTTGGTCATCACAAAGACATTTGCCACGTGTGTGGGAAGTGTGATGAACGTGACCCAAACCACACAGTGAGTGCAAAAATATACAATTTTGCAAACTGTCATGAAAGACATCCTACCTTTTCAAGGACCTGTGATGTCTACAAGAAAGAAAAGGAAATAAAGGATGTAAAACACATAAAAAAAATAACAATACTTCCACAAAACACCTTATTCACAATAATCTGAAAATAACTGACAAGAAAGATATAGCAAATCATCCTGCTGAAGCTTTCTCACAAAACTCATCTGCTAAAAACTGAAGTAAAAACTTTCAAACCATCAAAACCAGTGCAGAAAAAGTAAAAATAAAATTTCGAAACAAAAATGCAGAAACCTACAACTAACTTTTTTTCTATAATAGAACTAAAAGAATCTGTTAACAAGTCTCACAATACTGCAGTTGGACCATATAAGATTCATTATTAATTCCTAAAAGAATTACCAGAAACCTCAGAAAAATATCTCCTACAAATATACAATAATATAAGGAACATCCTTAAAATATGGAAACAAAGCACAGTTATACTGATACAAAAACTGTTTAAAGACGTAACAAATGAAAAAAATTACAGGCCCATTGCTCTTAGCAAAACACTAGAGCAGATGATCAATGCCAGATTGACATTGTACCTAGAAAAGAACAAATTAATAACCGAATACCAATCTGGTTTTAGAAGCCGAAGAAGCCCAATAGATCGTCTTATCAGATTAGAAACATTTATCAGAGGCTTCTATTAAAAAAGAACATCTAGTGGCTGTCTTCTTCAATCTAGAAAAGGCATATGATACAACCTGAAAATACGGTATAGTAAGAGACCTAGAAAACCTTGGGCTAGAGGGTAGAATGCCGATATTTATTAAAAACTTCTTGGAAGATAGAAAATTTAAAGTCCGAATAGGAAATATCTTCTCTGAAGAAAGAAACAAGAACTAGGTGTACCTAAAGGTAGTATATTGTCTGTTATGTTATTTAATATAAAAATAAACAATATTGTAAAAAACCAAAACAGAGGAACAAACTGTGCTTCATATGTGGATGATTTCCTGATATGTTATAAAGCAAAAAACATGAACCACATTGAAAAACAACTTCAGATCTGCCTCAATAAGCTAAACAAATGGACCACAGAGAATGGACTAACATTTTCAAAAGAAAAAAAACAAAATGTGTCTACTTCTGCAACCTATGTAAACTCCACCTTGACCCAGTACTGAAAATTGATAATACCGAAATCCCAGTAGTAGATCATTACAAATACCTCGGAGTCATTTTTGACTGCAAACTCTCCTTCATTCCCCATATTAAATACTTGAGAATGAAATGCAATAAAACTATACAATTACTCAGAACTATAACACATGCTGATTGGGGAGGAAGCAAAGAAACATTAATAAAATTGTATCGCACTTTAATGAAATCAAAACTTGATTATGGCTGCTTTATTTATGGAGCAGCCAGAAAAACATACTTGAAAAAACTAAATACGATACATCACCAGGGAATTAGATTAGCTCTTGGAGCATATAGCACCTCTCCTGTTATTTACTTGTACACAGAACCAAATGAACCACCTCTTGAGATGGGGAAAAACTCGCTCAGCAATATTACCTTAAACTTTCATCATGCCCTCTAAATCCAGCTTTCAGTACTATTTTCCAACCGCAATACACAGAGCTTTTTTCAGCAAAAAGAAACGGCTATCAAACCTTTCAGTTTACGGATTAAAGAATTCATACAAGAGTGTAACAATATTTAATGGAGTGGAGGTAATTAATTTTATTAATTAATCATTAACTATAATTGGAAAATTTTTTAATTACTATTATAGATAAGAAAACGAGCGAAGGAAAAGAAACAAAAGGCAACAAGTTTTGTTTTCCTTGTTGTTATTCTAAACCTGAGAAGAAGAAAAAGAGAGAAAGGAAAGAGAAATAAATTTGTTTTTATTTTCGCAGATAGATAAAATACAGAACAATAGACACTGGAATTTAAAAGAACTAAGCCACCCATGAAAGGTAACAAGTTTTGTTTCTCTGTTGTTATTCTAAACCTGAAAGGGAGAGAGAAAAAGAAAAGAGAAATAAATTCAATTTCTATTCTTGCTGGGCATTAGTAATTTGATTAAATATAAAATCCAGATGGCCTTAGACAAAATTTAAAAGAATCAGTCACCTGCCAAGATGATAACAAAGGAACTAGAGAATCACCTGGCTAGCCTGACATTAAAAAGAAAAAGAAAGCAGATAACAAAATATTTTCTGTCATCTGAAAATATCTGTGACTCGAAAATAGATATTGGAAATGCAGATGCAGAAATTCTTATCTAAGTGACAGTGTGGGTTTGTCAAAGACACTGAAACAAGGAATACTATATTTATGATTAGGATGCTCTCCGAAAGGGCAATACAAATGAAGAAGGATTTGTACCTATGTTTTATTGATTATGTGAAGGCATTCGGCAAAATACGCCACAAAGAATTGGAGATGCTCGGCAATCTCAACATTTTGGAAAAAGACATCAGAGTAATCAAGAATCTCTACTGGCAGCAAACTGCCTGCATATGGACAGGTAACAATTTCAGCAGATTTACAAAGATAGAAAGGGGTGTAAGAAAAGGATGTCTTTTCACCGGATCTCTTTAACTTGTACAGCAAGATTATTCTGAGAACCCTAAAAGTTATGTTGGGATTTGTTATTGGAGGCCACAACTTGAACAACATAAGGTATGCAGATGATACAGTGCTGATTGCAGACATGGAAAGAAAACTACAAGACCTCCTACAGAAGGTAGCTGTGGAGAGACAAAAAAGGACTACAAATAAACAGCAAGAAAACAGAATGCATTGTCATCAGCAAAAAGAGCAACCCAAATTGCCAAATACAGTAGTGGACACTAGAATCAAGCAAATGCAAAAATTTAAATACCTAGGAAGTGTTATAACAGGAGAGGGAAAGTGCGACAGATCTGATGGCAAAATGGCATGGCAAAGGATGCATTCCAGAAACTGAGTAAAGTACTAAGACACAGGAAAATTTCCCTATAAACAAAGAAGAGAGTTCTAGAATGCTATGTGATGTCAGTTCTCCAATATGGCAGTGAATGCTGGTCAATATCATTGAAGATGAGGAAAAAACTTGAAGCAGCGGAAATGTGGTTCTACAGAAGGATGCTGCGGATATCATGGATCAAGCATGAATAGAGCGAGAATCACAATCCTGCCAGAGATAGGACAGGAACAGTGTGGGTTCGTTAAAGACACTAGAACAAGGAACGCTATATTTATGATTAAGATACTCTCCGAAAGGGCAATACAAATGAAGAAGGACTTGTACCTATGTTTTATTGATTATGCGAAGGCATTCAACAAAATACAACACTAAAAATTGGAGCTGCTCAGCAATGAGCCATTCTTTCCAAAACCTCATTATTGAAAAGAAAATTCATAGTGAGCATCAGGAAGAGACAAATGAAGTTTCTGGGACATGCAATGAGGAAGGAGGGCCTGGAGAAACTGATACTGACAGGCCAGATAGAAGGAAAAAGAGACAGAGAAAGGCAGTGGATAACATATTTGAAGGGCCTGATCAGGTGGATGACAGAACGGGGGTTGCATGGTGTAACAGGGGAAAACATACTAAGAGCCACCAGGGATAGGGAAACTTGGAAAGGCAATCATGGCTTTCCATGTCCTGAAAGGACAGAACATATAAAAGAATTTCACACAAACATAAACTTCAGGGTAGAGGAATTTTTGTTTTCATTCCATTTATATTTAAAAATGCCCAAGATTTATCATCTAGTATAAAAAGTTTAAAACATCTAACTTAACTATTACCAACACTGAGCCTCATAGCTACTGCTGCATGTAAAACTAATCTTATTGCATCTCCAACGTTTTAAGAAATACTTCTATTGGATGCTTCAGTACACATCATCAATGATGTTTCTAGCTGAGGTTCATTAGTTTTTGGTCTTTCAACATCATATACTCTCCCTGGTGACCCAGCCGATACAGACTTGTGTACCTTCCTGTCAGCTACAACTTTTTCCATCTTCCAAAACACACACCATGTGACTTTTCTTGGCAATTTATTGTCCAATGGCAGATGACTTCTAGTTCCATAAAAAAGGAAGGAAACACAGCCACAATTTTCTATCTATGATCATGAACATGTCAGCGTGCTTGGCTTGAAGTGATAAGTGCAGATTTGGTTTCCCTCTCCCAAGACGCACGCACACACACACACACACACAACATCACATTCTGCTTATACTTTTCTACATTTTCATTCATGTTAATGATCAGGCAATAAAAAAAAACACTGATACCATAACCCCATCAGGGAGCAAACAAGTGCTTGAAGCTAGCCAGAGCCAGTGATCACCCGTAGGTAACAATGGTTCAGGTTACCTTATTCTGTCCCCTAATCGAACCTCCATTGACGGTTGTAGTTCTAGGTCATATTCCTCCCCACCCCAATAGAAAAAAACATGTATATGTAAACCATGTTTTTCTTTCATTTCCTTACTGACTGCCGCTCACTTGATCTTTTCAACCAAAGCCATCTTGAAACCTCTTCTGCTGCCAATGTTACTGAGTGAATAGCTTTGTTTTTTACCAAACCTGTTACACCTAATTTTGGCAACATCTTACATAGACCACCCAGCGAAGCCTCTGCAACCAATTTCAATTGGTTCACAATGGGCTCGCCAACCACGTCTTCTACATTCCTCTACCAACAGTAAATATTTCCCAAGCTTCCTTTCATGGGCTTCATTGTTAATAATCAAAAAACATTAAATACTTATATTGACCACACACCACACACTCTAACAGACTGACCTGTTGCCTGTTGAAACTATGCAATCCATGCACACATTGACCAGCACATCATGGATGACCAAAATACAATTGTCAACATAAGACAGACATTAGGAGATAACACCAAAATATTTGACAGCACCTAATGCATAGAAGGGCTCAAAATTCAAAAAGCTATTATTATACAAAATAAACAGCCCACATTAAATAAAATATCATTCATCAAAGGAGATGATATCTTGAAATGTATTATATAATTGTGTGCACATATTATTAGTATTAAATTTAAAAAAATAATAAGTCCTTTTTTTGTGTGTGTGTGTGGTGGTGGTGGGGGGGGGCGTCTCATTCCCAATAGCTCTTACAAAAGATGTCACATTTTGTAGGCCTCTGTTGGTCAGGATTGACCATGGGTATCATCCTAGTTGTCTGCTTGACTGGAGAATCAGTGTCTGTGACAGTCCCTGTTGCAGAGGCTGCATTTATTTTCTGTTTCTGGTCTGTCAGAGCTGTCACTTTGTTTTCTGCAAACCTGCCTTTCCATGTGTCAGCTGTTCCTCTCCTGATTTGAGTTGTTTGGCAAGGGTTCCTCTTCACTTGGGCCAGTTGACTGCCATGCTCTCCCATGACTAGTATTGATGTCCACAGCTTTCATGTCATGTTTAACAGTTACAATACTGCAGCAGTGGATCTTCTTTCAGATAGCAGCTCTCCGTACAGGTCTTTTGGGATATAGCAGACATGGCCTAGCCAGTGAAGTCTGTGCTGTATAAGAAATATGAACATGGTGGGAGCAAGACAGGACTTTAGTGTTGTGCACCTTGTCTTGCCATTATATTCCCAATATACAGTGGGTACTTCTCACATGGAAGGTGTTAAGATGCCTTTGTTGCCTGGTGTACATGGTCCAAGTCTCATTGCCATATAGATGCCCTCCCTGCTAATGAGGTCAAACACCTTGGTCAGATCGATGAAAGCAACATACAGGGGCATCTGCTGTTTTCTTCACTTCTCCTGAAGCTAACAGAGTGAGAAGACCATGTCTACAGTTGATCATTCAGTTTGGAAACCACACTGTGACTCATTTGGCATGTTTCTGCAGACAGAACAAATTAACCCGAGCAAAGACTTTGCCCACGATGCAGAGTAGAGAGATACCTCTGTAATGTTGCAGTTGCTTCGCTCACATTTGTTCTTGTAGAGGGTGATGATTGTAGTGTTCCTCGTGTCCTGTGGTACAATTCTTTTTTTTTTTAGCACTTGCAGAAGACTTCATGCAGAGGAAGCAGTACGATAGTCTTCACGATAAGGGGTAATTCCATCACAGAGTTCCTCTATCATTGGCTCAGTGTCAAGCTCTTCCACGACAGGTAGGCACTAAGTGGCGTCAAGGGCTGCAGTTGTCAATATCCTGTTGGGAGCAGATGGAATAATGTCCCACTCATCTCCATCTGTTTTCTTTTGTCTGTGATAACTACCCCAGTAGTGGATTTGAGGGTAGCTGTCTTGTTCTGCTCTGGTCTTATTGCTGTATTAATGCCATCATACATTCCTCTGATATTTCCTGTGATTGCTGCTGTCTGAATGATTTCATTGAGCTCTGTTCAGTACTTTTTAGTGTAGCATCTGGCAGTCTGCTGAGCTTTGCTCCTGGCAGCCCAAAGGATCTGTAGTTTTTCTCATTTGTGAATGCTTGTACTCCACTAGAGAAGTGCACTTGGCTTTAATGACAGGCACCATCTTGGAGGACTTTGCCTCAAGCCAGTCATGTGGCTTCAAGCTCTTTCTCCCAAAGGTGAGCAAGGCAGTGTGGTGCATGGTGTCCCGAAGAGTAGCCCACTTCTCTGTTGCAGTGTTCCCGGTTTGTGAGGTTTTCAGTTTACTCTCAAATCTCTCAGTAAACTTCTCCACAAGGTTTAGTTGTCTCATCTTGTTGACATCAAAGTGAGGATTCACTTGCTTCTTGCCTCTTGGGCTGGAGCTTGATCTTGCAGCACACTAGGAAGTCCATGCTGTGATAAGAGTATGAAGAATGTTCTTTATTCTTAAATCCAGCTGGTGCTAGTGCCTTGAGCATGAGTGGCTTTAAGAGACCTTGTGGTGGAGCTTGGTCTTGAAGGAGTTGGCTATGCAAAGGTTGTGGTATGTGCATAGCTCAAGTAGTCTCTGGCCATTGTGCTTCATTTTGCCAACACCAAACTGTCCAAGGCATGAGAGCCATGAGTCATGATCGGCACCCACTCTGACATTGAAGTTGCCCAGGAGAGCAGGCTCTTCCTCATTTGGTATACTGCTGATGATGGCTGCAAGCTTGTTGTAGAACTCATTCTTAGAGCCCGGTGTTGCAGAGAGTGTCAGGATATACACACTGATGAGGGTGATGGGACCTGCTGTAGTGTTGAGGTGGAGAATGAGAAGTCATTCAGAACAATTACTACCTGGTTCAACTATATTCAAGAGGCTGTTCCTAACTGTGAAACCAACACTGTTGGCAAGGTTTGTTGGAGCTCTTTCCCTGCCAGAGAAACATGTAGTCATTCTCCTTCAATAATCAGATTCTGACTTTTCTCAAACTTTCAACCAACTCATTTTCAGCTGGTGATCAGAGCAAAAACCAGATACTGGTTTGTCCAGAAAGAGAAACTCCCTTCTATGAACCCAACCACAAGCTAACAAATTTATTGTAGTTGGTCTTGTTACAATGTCCCGTACCCTCTGATTTCTCAGAGTTGCTCATGACAAGCACAGTCACATTGTTGGCATGGGTGGAGCATCTGGCTGAGATAGTGGTACTGAGCTGTGTGATTCCACGTAGGACTAGATTTACCTTGCAAAGGAAATGTTCTAATGTAAGAACATATGCTATTGGTGAAAGTGGACAACTTTGAGGAATAGATCTGGACAAAAGGAAAGACTTCAACCATACTCCATTCACCTCCACCATGGCATTGGTAGACCTCAACAATAGCCAGATCCAGGAGTATGGCTTGAAATTATCTAATACAAGAATTGCCTCTATAATTAAGTGTACAAAAAGCAGATTCTCCTGAATAAACCGGCCTTTTACAGCACGTCTGCTCAGGGCCAATCAGACTAGACAGGACAACATGCAAATAGTAGCTAAGACTTTAGCCTTGCAGTATATTCTCATTTTTCAATCATTGGTTAAAAATCAGTGCCAGCAAAGGGATAAGCATAGGTGACTGTCTCAAGCCCAACTCCTAGGCAAGACTACCTATCATTGGAGTCTTAACTTTGCTAGAAGCTTCAGTGCTTCCAAGATATGGACCTCTCACATCTAACCACTTCAAGGTGAGGAAATTCGGCTAAATAGATGTTGAAAAGATCCTGTTAATAATTCTGAAAAGCCTCACTTATGTCTTTATTTATAGTCACATTTCCCCAATAACTCTGAAGGACACACTTCTCTTCTAGATTTCTTCTTTACTTTAATCTTTGACTCATGTCATGCTATGCAGCTCTGCTCTCTTGGAAACTCTGTGTTAGTGTCTGTAAGCATCTCTTTCTGCACCTCTTCCATGCAGGGACCTCCAACTTACAGAATATCTTTCTGTGATTTTCTTCATGCCATCTCTTTGAATAAAGTTTTTAGTCTACCTGTTCAAGACTGTGACTCTGAGGCCTGCTCCTGGGTGAAAGCTTTCATTCCAGCAACGAAATTCCAAGTTAAATCTTGTTCATGTCCTTGGTTCTTACCTGCATGCTCAGCTGCTATTGCCCACAGGAATCACTTCTTCCAGCTGTACCAGAGTGACACGTCTGTTTGTAATAGACCTCGCTTTGTATCTGCTTGTTATGAATGCAAGCATGCCCTAAATGATGCAAAATTATTGTTTGCTGATACAATGAAACAACATATATCTCAGAAGTTCAGTTCTAGAGATCACAGGCAGCTCTGCAAGAGTGTAATTTTGACACTATTTGGTTGCTGGTAATTCATAATAAATCTTATTACTTAGATATACGGAGAGGTATACTTATACACATCTCATGAAAAAAAGTTAACTAGTATGAAAATATTCCCAAGGATAGAAACTCCATTACAAATTGGATATCTGGCCAGGGACAAATCTAATTTAGGTGTTGACAGCTGGCCGATAAAAGAAACTGTAAAAATTCTAAATGCCAGTTAAAAGGTGAGAAAAAGGTTACTTGACCAAAAAACAGGTGGTTGGAATCCAAAACCATGCAAAAGAAACTTAGCTGGTAAAATTGATTTTGGCTAAAACAATTCACTAATGTTGAATGATTCGCCTGAGAAAGGATACCAAAAGATTTTGTGTGGAAGCAATACAGAGGAGGAGAAATGGGGTTGTCTGCAATCCTTACTTGAGAGAGGGGAAAACAGCCTAGTTAGAAATATAATTTACAACCGCCCCCTCTCTGCATCAGTTTAGGGTTGATACCAATAAAAGTGAATGCATGAAGAGACACGGAGAGAGATCCAAGATTTGGTCTGAGAGGACAGACAAAGATTTGACCACATGTGACTAACTGCCTGAGCATAACTCCTACACATCAGCCTTGAGCCAGACTTACCAAAAATTAACAAATTCTGTTAACTATACTCCAGCTAACCCTTACTAGTTTAACCACGTGACACATCCAATTTGGGGACAATTTAGATTGACAACCCTGCATGTACACTACTAGCAAAGTCATTGTATAATATACTCGATGATAAATTGTAATGCTTTTTCATTATTCATCATTCTTCTCTGATTATTTAATTTTTTTTATAATTACTGTACTCCTTCACTCTCTTCAGATCAAACCAAGATAGGATATTGACGACAAATCTCAGCCTGTCTGCAATCAGTTAATCACATAGGGCAGAACAGACCAAGGGCTAAAGAAATCAATTCATCGATCAACCTTAGTGAAGAACATTTCAGACGACTGAAAAGAGAGAAAGAAACTATCTGTGGTTTTGGTGGACTATAGGCTGACAGAGGAGGCATTACATGATGAACAACAGCAAACCCTCAATCTCTTTTCTATTCAGCTAATTTGAAGTCCTCACATCTACAGCAGACAAGGTTGAATGCTTTGCTTGCAAATTCTCTTCCAACTCCACACTTAACTCATCTGGAGTACCCACACCCATTTTCCCACATAGAACAGAGGCTCAACTGAGTAGTATATATAACCCTGTCTCTGGTCTCAGACATCATTCCTAAATTTGACCTTCATAAGGCAAGCAGAGGTGATGGAATCCCAGCCATCATCCTAAAGAAATGTGCCCTTGAGCTGGCCTCTCCAAACTCTACGACTATTGCTTTTCTGTTTCCTGCTTGTTGGAAGTTCTCATCTGTAGTTCGTTTTTAAGAACTCTGGTGAATCCTCTGACCCATTTAACCCTATCAGCTGCTTACTGATTTTTGGTAAAGTATTTAATGTGAAATTGTTAAGAATCTTACCTCTCACAACCTGCTCTCTGACAAGCAATATGGCTTCCACTTTGCCAGGTCTACCGCTGAGGTTCTAACATATACATACCAGGCTCTTGATAATAATGGCAAACCTTGAGCTGTTGCTTTAGATATCTCAAAAATGCTTGACGAGGTTTGACATGCTGGCCTTCTGCGCAAGCTCTCGGGCTACAGTATTTCTGAATGATTATTTGATTTAATCCAATTGTTCCTATCAAATCATAAAATGAAGGTTGTTTTGAACAAGCAAACTTCTATATCTTTTCACTCAAATGTGGGTGTTTCTCAAGGTTCTATTGTAAGTCCTATGCTGTTTCTGGTCTTCAATGATCTTCCTAATGTCATCAGTTTCCAAGTAGACATCTATGCAGATGACACCACCATTTAATCCCTTCTCAATAGGAAATCTGTCAAGACTGACAAAGTAAACTTGACTGCTGTTCATGAAATGTCCCCCAATCAGTGGTTAACTGGGGAAGGAAATAAGATTGTAAATTTTATTGCTCTCCTTTAAACACCATAGAGAAACTTTCCTGTCAGCCATCAGCATAGCTGATGCAAGTCTCCTTGAAAGCAACATATTGCATCCCTTTGGTCTCACTTGTTTAACCAACCTGAAGTGGAACAACTACATCAAATCTATAGCTGCATTTTCTACTAGGAATGTTGGATCACTGTGTTGAGTTAGAAAGTTTTTCTCATCTGAATCCATCTTGCACATTTATAGATTAACCTTTCATCTGTTGCCATATCTGGTTGGGTGCTTCTGCTATTCATTTCGAGGTTCTCAACAAAAATCCAAAGAAGGATCTGCTATGTAATTGGTCCTGACTTGGCGTCTTAATTTCAGTCACTTTCTCATTGATGTGAAGTGGCTTCCCTCTGACTTTTCTACAAATATTTTCATGGAAATTTCTCTAACAAGTTCTTTTCTTGGTGCCCCAACCACGTGAATTTAAGCGTGCTACTAGATTAGCATCTAGCCCCACCTTTACTGTTGAAATAGTTAGATATCACCAAAGGTCACACTATCGCCCGGTCAATACTCCTCCCATGTCTATTGAACTGGAGTAGAGGCTCACCTCTTGTTTCCTGTTTAGGATGTGGTTTCCGGTTTTCTCTTCTCTCTCTTCAGACCTTGGTACTGGTGCTTCTGTGAGTTTCCTGCGATCTGGCCGGTTGGTGGCAACGGCTCATCACTGTGAGGGTACCGGGTTGGCAGTTTCCTGGTTGCTGCTTCCAACTGATAGTTAGGAGCCCTAACTCTTGGATAGGTGTCCCTGCAAGCACTTTCGGTGGGCAACACCGAGGCCACACCTTGTTGCAGCCCTAGCCAGTTCCCTCCCAGCACAGATCGTGGATAATGACCGCCTGTATCCTCTACCCTAGGTCCCTTTCTACAAACAGAATCATGACTAAACAAATCAGAAATGACCCTAAACCAGTTAAATCCTAACCACCTAAACCCATTAACCTCTCCTTCACTAATATCCGAGGTATTCGTACTAACTTTCCTAGTGTAGAAGCGTTCCTGCATGAAAAGTCCCCTGACATCCTTGCACTCTGCGAAACTAACCTCAACTCAGCTATTCCCTCCTCTGACCTCTTCATCCCTGGTTATCTTCCCCTTTTAAGGAGGGATTCCACTGTCCACATGCATGGGCTGGGTGTTTATGTCAGCGAACACCTCCCCATAGCTAGGGTGACTTCACTCGAATCTACTGACCACCAATACATATGTCTCCGCCTGTCTCTCCTCAGTTCTGTTAGTTACCTATTCTTTCTTTACCGTTCTCCCTCCTCTCCGGACTGCTCCCTACTAGATAGCATTGCTGACGACATAGATAAGGCTATTTCCTATCATCCATTCGCCCACATATTTGTATTTGGAGACCTCAATGCCCATCACTCTGAGTGGCTTGAAAACGCCGTTACTGATCCAGCGGGCATTCACGACATGAACTTTGCTATTTCCCAATCCCTTACGCAAGTGGTGGACTTCCCCACTCACTTCCCAAGCACTCCCTCGGGTCATTCCTCACTGCTAGATATATGTTTTACCTCTGCGCCTGACGCCTGTCAAGTTTCGCAGCTTTGCCCTCTCGGCAACTCCGACCACGCTGTAGTCTCTCTCAGTATCTCTTTCCAATCTCACTCCCCACAGGAGCCCCCTACTTATAGGACCTCCTACCTCTACCAAAAAGCTGACTGAGATGCCTTTCGCGATTTCCTCTGCGACGTCCCTTGGGGAAAAGTGTTCGACCTATCATTGATGACTGTGCCTCTGAGGTCTCGTCATGGGTGAAAGCTGGCATTGATGCCTTCATACCCACCAGGAAGTATGGCTTAAAACCTCATTCCTCTCCGGGGTTCTCTCCGGCCTGCTCAGCCGCCATTGCCCACAGGAACCATTACTTCCGTCTATTCCGGAGACAGCCAACTGATCACAATAGGTGCCTGTTCACATCTGCTCGCAATGAGTGCAAGAGAACCCTAAATGATGCCAAACAGTTGTTTGCTGAGAGAATGCGACAGCACGTAGCTGACCGCAAGTTCGGCTCCAAGGACTATTGGAGGATTCGTAAACGAGTGCTCAACAATAGGAAATCCTCAATACCTCCTTTAATCCATGGATTTGAGGTTCTCACGTCATCTGCGGACAAAGCTGAGTGCTTTGCCCACAGATTCTCATCCAGCTCCTCATCCGGAGTACACCCACCCGACTTCCCTATTAGAACTGAGGCAAAACTGCACGACGTATATATTACCCCGACAGTAGTATCCAGAGTAATTTCAAAACTCGATCCCCATAAGGCCTGTGGAGACGATGGAATCCCGGTGATAGTCCTTAAGAGGTGTGATCCTGAACTTTCCCCTGTCCTCTCTAAACTTTAACTACTGCCTTTCTGCTTCCTGCTTTCCTGCATGCTGGAAGTTCTCTTCAGTCGTTCCTGTATTTAAGAATTGTGGTGAACCCTCAGACCCATCCAACTATCGCCCTATCAGTCTTCTACCGATATTCGGGAAAGTATTCGAGGCTATAATCAATGCTGAAATAGTTCATCATCTCACTGCCCACAAACTGTTCTCCGACAGGCAATATGGATTCCGCTTTGCCAGGTCCACGGCCGACCTGCTAACAACTGTAACGGAGTACATGCTACAGGAACCTTGATGAGTCTGACAAGGCTCGCGCGGTTGCTTTGGACATCTCCAAGGCTTTCGACAGGGTTTGGCACTCTGGCCTCCTATGCAAACTACGCAGTTATGGTATTACCGGTCGCCTGCTTGACCTAATCCAATCTTTCTTAAATAACCGCAAAATGAAGTTCGTTCTGAATGGGCGTGCCTCTTCATCCTACAGCACGAATGCTGGTGTCCCACAGGGCTCTATCCTGGGCCCGACGCTCTTCCTTATTTTCATCAACAACCTCCCAGATGAGATCAAGTCCCAAGTAGGCATCTACGCAGATGACACTACAATATACTCCCGCACCAGTAAGAAACCTGTCGTGGCGGACAGACAATCTCGCTGCTGACCTTGAACGGGATCTACACTCTGTGGTGAACTGGGGCAAGAAGTGGCTTGTCAACTTCAATTCATCTAAGACCAAGCTGTTGTCTGTCAACCATTACAGGCAACCTCTCCTGCCTCCCATAAGCATGGACCAAGTGATTCTCCCTGAGAGTAATATACTACGCCTCCTCGGACTTACCCTGTCCTCAGACCTCAAATGGAACCACTATATTGAATCCATGGCAAAATCTACTGCTAAGAAGGTTGGGTCACTATGTCGATCCAGGATGTTTTTTCCACCTGAATCCATCCTGCATTTCATGGCTTCTGCTCGGACGAGCTTAAGTCACTGATGCCTCCTCAACAGGTGTTTACTCGTGCAACCAGACTGGCAACTGGGTCCCACTTCTACTCGAACAGCTTTTTCCTTGCACTTCCTGCCTGTGAAACACCCTTTCATTTAATTGCCTAGCTACAAGCGCCAAAAATTTCTATCTTCTTGAATCTTGTTCATCTTTTATCCTTTCTTCAATACCCCCTATACCCAGTCTTTTCTCTCATTGTAACCCCCTATGCACTAGTGATGATCCCACCTTGCATAGGGTGAAATGATTGAATAGAAAAAATATGTTGTCAGTCTAGCAATGTAACACCAGTGATATGTCAGTCTGTTGCATTTCATCATTCTGCTCACCTCAAAAGATATTCTTTTTAGCTCACCAGAGCTTTGTTACTTAATAAACAAGGTCAGCCAGCTCCCCCACCCAGTTACAGCTATTACCCCAAATTGACATTCTTTTCTATTTTATCTTCCAATACCTTTTGTGCTGCTAATCCAAGTTGAGTCATTTGATAAAGTCAGCAGTAAGTACTGAGAAAGAAAATGATAGAAAAAGAGAGTAAAGACAGGAGATAGCAATTGATGTTATGTTCAAATTTTGTAAGATTGTAGTTGACAGGAAAGCAGAAAGTTAGTTTCACAGTCAAGAAGTGAGAGAGAAGAAACTATTCAAATAGAATGTATGGTTAAATCTAGTCAGTCAGTCAGTTAAGTGCCATGCATGAAACATGCTTGGGCGATCATGTTTCGAAAGAAACATGACTGACTGGGCAGAAGGTTGCCATTGCTTTCTGCAGTAGACTGGTTGCTGACCAAGGCTATAGAACCCAATCTGTCCTGTTATTTAACCCATAACTGGAAGGAAGAGACAGATTAATACCTTTCCCAAGGGTATTTGCGCGTAAGTGAATGCAATGGATTCAAGTGGAATTCGAACTTGGCACCCCGATTTCTCATTCCGAGGCGATATCCACTGGACCACAACGCACATCCTTTAAAATATATATATTGATCTGTTTTGCTCTATCACAGCTCATCAGTACAGTTAGACTCCGATTGCTACACAACCCAGGCTCGAAACCCGACCGATTTGGCGTCAGTCGGCGACTCTATCCCTGGGCCACGGGGTACTATGCTTAAATTCATGAAGTCAAGCTCTTAATGAGGAAAGCTCATCAGAACAAGTATTACGAAAATATTTATATAAAAAAAGGCATAGGGAAACTAGGTTGTGGTCGTGGGAAAGTGACAGAAGCTGAGATGACAGTGCCAGACTGATAATATTGCAGATTCTTTTTGAGATTTTGTCAAGAATCTCTAGATACATGGAAGTAACAAACCAGGTGTAGCAGCAGTATTCAGTGCATGGATGAATGGTAGACTAAATCTATAAGATAGATTCTCATAGAAATAATTGTCTAGCATGACATGGTGAAACAACTTTCCTAGTAGCAAACCTAGTAATCAGGTCAATGTCATAATTGCTGTTCATGTCAGTGGAAAATGTGAAACTAAGAAGGTGCAATGAGATGCTCTCTTAAAGGTCGGCATCAGCCATGCTGGTGGAAGGCAGAAAAGGTCTTCTTAGAGCAATATTTAAAGGACAAAAATCACTAACTTTGCATATTTGACGGTGCTTTAAATAAAGACTTTTTTCTTCCTACTATGGAACTTTATTGAAAAGATGTTAGCTATTTCAATGTCTTTTTAAAGTAGCTTAAACCTGATCCCAGGTTGAGAAGCTTAATAGTTATGCATACAAACTAGCAGTCTAATAATTAAAAAAATGCCATGTCCCTTCAGGATGTAGGTGATCAGGATTCTCCATAGATTCCTTTTATTATTATCTTATAATGTTGCTTGTTTGTGCTAAGGAAGCAAAAACATGTGTATGTGTGGGACCCTGTTGAAAATTGTAAAAAAAAAAAAAAAAAATTGATTTAAGTAATATCACTAAAGTCTCAATTCTGTGCAAAAATAGGCTCATACAGGCATTCATTTTTGTGCAAAATTAGGCTCACCTGATCTCCAAATTCAAATTTTTACATTAGTATTTATTACCAATCAGAGACATTATCTTAAATGCCATTCAAGCTTTCAAAAAAGCAGACAATTCTCTTGCTTGTCACAAAATTTGAAAGATCACTTCAAAAAATGAGTAGCAACAATATTTTCCCTCCTAAAAATAGAAATTAAAGATTGGGAAATACATTTATTAACCAATAAACTTATGAGTTTAGTAAATCTAACTTTTAACTTCTTGCGATTCAATTTTTTCTTCTAGTGTACCATAAATTAAGAAAAGTTTTCGGTATAAACCATTGACCAGGGAGGTAAACAATGCTGAATACTCTAATTTTTTACTTGTTCAAACTAACTTACTTCAGTTCTCAGTCTCTTGCAAATAATTCTTGCTTTTGAGATAGTTCATACAACACAAAAATATAGGAGAAAAATATATAAACAAAGCACATTGTAGCAATAGTACAAATCACATTAACTGATAACATGCATACATAAAATAACATAAATGTGAAATTTTTGCATAAAGTAGTCACATCTATTCATTCATACTAACACAATTCACTTCTTTCTTGTTTTAAAAAAGACGTTTTTTTTATTGAAATATGCTTGCAAGTAATTTTGTAACATGTTTCATTCAACTTGAAAGAAAACAAGATTACTTTTGTACTCAAGGAAAAAATTTAAATTTGTAAAGCTGTGTTTGAAGGTTATTTCTTTTCTTTGCTTTTCACACTTTTCCTCTACATACATATACCCTTCCAATACGACATATGAAAAAGACATATCAGAGATGCTATTTAGTTTCAGTGAGAAAATGAATAAAAGGGAAGATAGAAGTGTTTAATGTTTGTTTCTTGAATAGAAAAAGTTAATTTCAAATCTTTTAATTTGTACCTCCTTACTACTTTAAATAATGATTTAAAACTGAAAAGCAAAATAAGAATTAAAATAAAAACCAATTCAAACCAAAATAGCCGACATGTTTCAAAAACTAAACAAAGAAATTTTTTTTAACTTGTTTTATTCTGTCATTTTCTGTCCCCTTCTCAAAAAAATAAAATTAATAAATGAAAATATCAAAGAAGAGTTCAAGAACAAAATTAACAAAATGAATGTAATAAACAAACTCAACTTTAAGTCATGAAAATTAAGAGGTCATAAACCTTTTTTTTTTTTCTTTAATGGAAAATGTAAAGTTAGTAAAACAAAAAAATACTTATGATTATAGCCTAATGATTGGTTAAGCCAAAAAATTAAGAGAGGGAAAATAAAAATGGAAACCAAATTATATGCTAAATTTATAAAAATCTTTGGCAACTCAGGAATGTTGAAAGTTTACTTCTCCCAGCACTAACTAAATTTGCTGTGTGCCCAGATCTATGCACACCACCATTTAAAAAAAAAAGCCTCTGGTTTTCCACAAGATAATTGTTATTGATGTCATTGTGTCATTTATAGCAACTATTTTGACTTTTCAAAGATATCATGGTATCATGGATGAACACTTCACATAAGATATTAAAATTTTAATGGCATGAATATCACTTAAAAAAAAAAAGCCTAAAAATAGATTTCTTTAGGTCAACAGTAGACTGTCTTCAAGCAGTTGGACAGTAACAAAATCACTAGCAAAAAAAAAAAATAGAAGATATTTAAAGCAGTGTTGGAAACAATGTATGCTTCGTGAAGAAATCTACCAAATATTATGGACATGCTGTGAAAGGCAAGTTTAGTTTATTGAACAGTGTTGGAAAAATAGACAAGTTGTGCATCATCTTATACTATGGTATCCAAATTAAGAGGTAAATGAGTAAGAATCTTCATTGATCAACATATAGATAACACTGGAATCAGAAAATAAGTGGTTAGGATGTAAGGACAATCCTATAGATAGAAAGAAGAAATATTTCTTAAATTTCTCACCTTCATTTATTTAATCAAGTTGCTTCCCCTGAACCTGTCACATTTATTTTGGTTTTATTTCTTAAGTTCAACTGCCCAACCACAGGTTTAAGATGCACTTTAGTTATGTGTAAAGCTTGTAAGTATTATTTTCAACACATCATATGAAATACCATGAATTATAAAGTTCATTTTCTTTGCTGCATAGTTTTAAGTCCATATATTTTTGAGATTAAAGTTTCTCCATAATTATTTATTACTAAAGTCTTTTTATTTTATGTAAACACTGAAACTATAAATTTATATATGAATAATGAAAACATCACAAAAAGAATATGCTAAAAACAAAAAAAAACTGAGAAATTTCAGTAAATGGTGATGTTCCCCACTCCAAAGTTTTTCTTAATACAAACCCTCTATAAATATAATTCTACAAGGCAATCCAATTTCTGAAAGGTTTTTTACAAATGATAATCACTCTGCAACTCTTCTTATTCAACAACAAGATGCTCTTACTACTATATCAACTTTCCTAACAAAACTTGACAACTCTACATTCCCTTTCCATCAGGTACTACTATGCTCACTCTTTACTCTCTCTAGCAAGGACTTTTATAATGTCTACTACTAAGTTACCACTGTCTCTCTAATTCTTAAGATGTTTAAAAGAATATTTTGAGCAACTCCTACACCTCTTTTCCTTTTCCCATGATTGTGAATAAAAAAATTCTTTGTTTCAATAAGTCCTTTGTTTAATTGTAAGCTGGTTCAAATATAGTTAAGATGTACAGTAATGAAATAAACACTTGAAGGAGAAAAAATATGGTTTATCTCAAGTATAATATACAGCAGTTTCATTAGTTGCGGTTCACATGCAGGTCCAACTTTCCTTCCTTTTGGTGAATTTTGTAGGACACAGGGCCCCCAACCCTGAGTTTGACTTTCTTTTTGGACTTATTCGCCTTCTCATTCCTTTTCCTTTGTGCCCTCTGTATTCTCCTTTTGGCTTGGACAAATAATCTATGCTGCTAATCTATTATTAACTGGTGATTGTTTTTCCCCACATACTTCCTTTGGGGGCTTCAATAAATTGTTCATTGGCAAGACAACATCTCTACTAAACAGCATGTAATATGCCGAGAATCTGGAGGCCTTATTGAAAACCTCATGGCTGCCAGGCCCTGTGTCAGGTACAGGTCCAAGTTCTCAGTATTGTCCCTCATCAATTTAGCCAATATATCTTCTAAGGGTTTCTGGAACCTTTCCATCTTAGCATTACTTTAGGGTTGACAAGGAGATATCGTTATGTGTTCCACATTTAGACTAGTCAGGACCTTATATTGTTCACATTTTTCAGTCCATTGTCTGTAACTAACTGCACAGCAGTACTGTACCTTGGGAAAATTTCACCAACTCCCCAGATCAGCCACTGTTTTAGCTCTTTTATCCAGCACAGCAAAGTCCTCTGGCCAATTCGTCATTCAATTCACAAAGCTCATGATGTAACTGTTACCTCTAGGGGTCTCCCCATATGGTCCTGACACATCCATACTTATTTTTCAAATGGGAAACTTGAGACATCTATCTCTTTTAATGGCACTATTCTCTGCCTCCTACTTTGTGCCTAACACACCATACATCTTTGAACATAGTCAGTGACCTCACTGTACAACTCGGGCCAGTAATAAGTTCTTCCTATGAGGTCATAGGTTTTATTAATCCCCACGTGGCCCAACATTGCATGACATTGCTCTAATATCTCCAGCCTCAAATCAGCCTAGGTCTAACCTCATTTTTCTCCCTTCATGTATTGCAAACTTGGCGGTCTCTCCAGCCTCTACTCTTTCTCTAAGACTCTAAGAGCAATTATCTTTGTGTCCACCTATTTTTCCTCGATTTTTTTTCCTTCTAGTAGGAAGTTAATGACCACCTGTGTATCTTTTTCTTCATCTGTCTCTAACACAGGGCGTTTTTTCAATTTATTGAAGCTTCTGGTAAGTTCTTCCATATACACTCGCCTCCACTCTCACAGATTCCCTCTCCAACCTTCTAGGTATCCTAGGGAGCAAATCAGCACAGGTGCTATCTATTCCAGCTGGGTACTCTATTTTACAGTCATACCTACTTAACTTCAAGGCCCACTGCTGTTTTTTGTGTGTCCACTCTGCTTCCAGTAAATAAATACTGGAGAGGCCTATGGTCAGCTTTTATGGCAAATGTGGTTCTGTTTCAATAGTAGTCTAATTTCTGAAGGGCGTACATGATAGTAAACATCTTCCTTTCTATTACAGTCCATCTCTGCTGGGTGTCTGAGAGTTTGTGTGACAAAGTATATCGGTACTTCCTCTGGTATACCTGGCACTGGGCCTTCCTTTTCTGGAAGCAGCTGAGTGAGGACTGCTCCTATACACCTGCACATGGGCATCCGTGTACAGGAGCATGAGCTTGCTGATATCTGGAGAGGTCAGCAGGGGCACAGTGATCAGCTGTTCCTTCAATATGTCAAATGCCCTCTGGTAGTCTTCTGTTCATTTAAATCTGGCATATTTCTTTGTTAAAGCTATCATTGGAATGGCTATTCTGGAGAATGCTGGGATAAACTGCCTATAGTATTGTATGGCCCCTATAAATCTTCTGTCTTGGGCTCAGGCATTTCCCTGATCACCTCGACCATGATCTTAGATCTAAAGTGGAGAAGTAACTAGCCTTCCTTAACAAACCCAGTATATCATCGATCAACAGTAGAGGCATTGCTAATGGTCTGGAAACCACGTTCAGCTTTCTGAAATCCAATTGGTGCTCGCTATCTTTCTTGTCTACTACCACTATGGGAAAGCTCCAGGGAAATTCTGACCTTTCTATCATCCCTGCTTTCATTGTATCCTTTACTGTCTCATTTACCAGTGGTCTCTTATGTATGGGTGCCCTATAGGGTCTCAGCTTAATTGGGAGTTGGTCACCTGTATCAATTCGCATCTTAGCTGTGCTAGTCTGGCCCAATTCTTTATCTGATCTGGCCATCACGTCCTGGTTAGCTCTTAGCAGAACCTTCACTCTTGCCTAAACCTGTCAGGGGCCACTATTTCCTCATTTTCCACTTCCTTCATCTGTTTTAAGTATCTCTCCTTTTTATCCGTTTTCACCCGTTGCAAGGTTCTCAAAGGTAGTACCCTTTCTACATCTCTCTTCTTCATTTTCATAGTTTTACTAGCCTGATTTACTAACAGTATGGGCACTATCTCTGCGGTCTTCACAACCATTTCACATATGACTACCTCCTTTTCTTCATAGCTATCTTCCCCTATAGGGACCAAATGAAGAACCTCCCCTTATCTTTTTCCCTGTCACCAGCCTGCCCCTTCCCAAAACTGCAGTTCTAGTGGCTGATTTGATATCTTCCTTTATTACCAGTGACCCAGACCCCTCAGGTGGGCCAGCCACCAAGAGCATCCTTTCGCCATTTACAATGGGGTTGAATTCTATGCTGGTTCCATGGCACAGATCAGGGGTTATTAAAGCTTCTAGACACTCCTTGTTCCTCTCATTTTCACAAGGAGATTCACCTTTATCTTCATTGAGGTCCCATCAACCTGGGTGATTTCTATGTCTACTTTCCTCATCCAACCCCTACTCCTCAAACACTCATATTTTCTCTCTCTCTCTCTTAGTAGTGAGACTGATGCCCCAGTATCTATTAGGGCCTTCACCACTGAACCCCCCATTACTGCCTTACAAGAAAGCTCTTTTTTTTGTGTTAATACAGGAAACACTCTGGCTTTTTTTCATCTTCTGGGTCCTTGGTTTTTCATCTAACTAAATATAGCCACTGGCATTAGTTCGCTTCTATCATTATCTTCATGGGTAGGTCCTGTTTAATGCAGTCATCCTTCCTTGTTGAGGACAACTTCTTTTCAGGTGGCCTGGTTTTCCACAGAACCAGCACCTTTTCATTGGGCAATTTACTGTAAAATGGCCCCCATGACCATATACCCAACACCTCATTCCTTTCCTTCTTACTTGGACCACCCTCCCTCTTACTGACATTTCCCTGGTTCTCCTTGGGTTGCTCCTCTTGCTTAATATTTCTACATCCAACAGGAGATCTTCATCTGACCTGCTGCCTGTCTACTTCCTGATACAGCCCCAGTATTTGAATCCTTTTTCTGGCCTTTTCCCAAATTCCTAAGCTTTATTAGCCAGGGCCACTGCTGCCAATAATTTCTCACTGAGCACCTCCATGCACAGACCGGCCAACTGGGCCTTCATCACAGCATTAGCCCTTATGTCTTCTAGGAAAGCAAAACTGGCCAGTTTCTCTACTCTTGCCTCCAACTCTCCAGGGGTCTCATTCTTTAACTGCGCCAACCCCAGTAGGGCTCTCATGGCCTCTATCCTGTGTGATTTGCACTTCCAACCTCTCCCAAGCCAGGTGGGAGTCCTCCAGTAAGAGCAAACCAATGAATTATCATGGTATTCCATGCAACATGAACAATCTTAGCTTTATTGATCAACAAATGCCAATCTTTTCTTTTGGCTGGAACCTGGGGACCCCTAATATCCCTCTTAGGCTATTTATAGGTCACTGCCCCACTACTTCTTCCTCAACTTCTACCACTTCATTCCTCTCAGATTTGTGGTCACTCATGCTAAGCTAACCAATTTAGTTGATAAAAATCAGAAAAATCAAAACAGCAAATCATCTTGGCAAGATGCAGCAAAAGGAATAGAGAAATTTCAGGGAAAAACTGAAAAGCGTCCTACCTGACACTTGTTGTTTTCCATTCAGTTTTGTTGTTATATGAAGAGAAAAAAAATATGGAGTGTTTAAAACTGTATAGTTGAAATGACCAAAGTCTGTTGGTTCTCACTTTTTTTCATCGTTGAATGGATTCTTGCCCCAGATGTGGTCAACCCGGGGTCAATTCAATGGTCACTGGCACCAATCTGTGACACCTTCTTTATCAGCCTGTGGCTCATAGGAACCACATATAGCTTTCTTGCCTTTCCAGTCATCTGAAACATTCAATGAATTAGTCTCTTTGATTCTCAAACTGCCTTGCCCTAATGTTGTGATTAGTTTGATCCATTTCTCTTTTCTGATCTGAAATTTGAGTGCACTGAGTTGGATTTTGCAGGGCGATTAACATTCGACAAGTTGTTAAAATTTTGCAATTTGTTTTCACTAAAACAAATTTGTCAGCCAAATATTTTTCTCTTTGTCTGTTGTCAGATACTGAACACCTGGTTTTTCATAAAGTAACCTTTACACCTGGCACAGGGATTTTACAGTTTTATCAACCAACTGTCAACACCTCACCCATTGTACAAGTTAGACGTTGTCTCCTGGCAGACATCTGGCTTGTTTTTATAATTTTCAATCTCCTGGAACAAATTATTTCATTCTGTATATCTTTAATCTTTTACATGAGAAGTTTATCAGTATATTTTTCTTTATATTCAAATTAAAAATTATTATTAATTACCAGCAACCAAATAGTGTCACATGACTAAGTGTAACAAAAACAAAAACTTTCTGTAGAAAATCAGTTAAGAACCCAGCTATATGACTAAATTTGATTTTTTGCTTGCTAATTGAGCTCATAAACAAACTGATATGACATTGTCCATGTCAGATAAGATCCCAATTAAATCTTTTCAGGGGTTACTTCATTATTTTATAATCACTGCTGTTTAAAAGTTTGAATTTCAGATGAATCTCTTGCCTTCACTTAGGCGCAAATACCCTTGAGAAAGGTATTAACGTCTCGTTCCTCCAGCTATGGGTCAAATAACAGGACATATTGGGTTCTATAGCCTTGGTTGGCAGGAAAACCTGCTTAGTCACTCATTTCTCTTTTGAGACACGATTGCTTAAGCCTGTATTACATATGGCACTTAACTGACTGACTGCTGTTTAAAATAAGAGAAATTTATAATTCAAACATTTCTTGAATAAACTGTTTCTTACTCCAATAATTCATGTATTTTATAAGAGATAAGAGCAAGTTTTGTTTTTTATATAGTAACAATGAAAAGTGGATAATAATAATATTTAAATTTCTTAAAGTATTGTCGTTACTGATTTGCCTAATGTTGTTTTATTTTTGCTTTGTTTTTATTGTAACTCAGGTCATTTTATATTTTGTAATTCCTAAATAAAAAAAAATGAATAAGGTATTCCAAAGTTTGACATAATTCTATATTTATTTAATTAAACTTTTTAGAATTTTATCTTGATTCATTTCCCTCAATAATTTTAAAAACAATCATGTAATATTTTTAAATTACAAAATAAAACTTTCATGATTTAAGAGATTTTTGCCAAAAAAATGAGTTCAGAGAAATTGATATCTTTATTTTTTTCATTTTCAAAGTTAAAGAAAAATAAAAGTAAATTAAAAATTCCTTGAAATTTCTGCTTTTAAATTTTCCATTTTAAATGTCTTGTCTAAAAAAGAAGCAAGTAAGGGAAAATATTGACAAGTTACTCAAAATTTTTTTAGGATTTTGCTTTGGTACATCTGAGAAGGAAAATTTTTTTTTTTAAGAGGAATGAAACCTGTATCATTTGGTTCTTGTGACATTCTTCTGTTTTCTTTTGAAGCAACCAACATAACTTTGTTCAAACAGCTGAAATTATTAGATTGTACTGTTTTCTGACAATGAGAACAAACATAAAAGTTAGCCAGTAGAGATGACAGCTTCCTCAACTGCCTTATTATTCCTCTCAATATCCCATTCCAAATGCACCCCACTAAAAAAAAGTAAAGCCCTCCAAACTACTGCAAAATGTATTGCATCATTAAACTGCTCTCTCTGGTTCATCTTACACTGTAAACGTCACAACTCCTCCACTTTTATAATCACTCCAACTTCCAACATTGTTTCCACAATCAACTGGCATAGCAGTCTTAGAGGGGAAAAGGAAGAAAAACTGAAGTGCAAAAAGGAGGAAGAGAGTTGTGAAATCAGCCCAAATGTAAAAACATAAAAAAACAAACATGCAGCCTCAAAAAGGCCTTTCACAACTCCAAATTTGTGAAACAGGGCAAAAATGACGGGATGAATTTGTGGAAGCTTGAGTTGGGTGAAAATTTGGCCTTGTAAAAATATTCAACTCAACCACAAAAAAAGGATAAGAGCAGATAAAGTGTAAAATCCAAAGTTTTTATACTGCAGAAATTGTGTGTTTTTTTTTAATCTTTGTTTTCATCCAACAAGTAGACAGGAAGATTATTTTATTCCTCCTATTACTATTCAAACTCAAACTGTTACTCCAAATGCTACTTAGAGTGACTACTTGATATGTTGTTCTTTTATTTATATCTGATATGTGGATGTAGTAGTTGATACATAAATACATGCAAATATTTACAGAAAAATGCTTGGCTCTATTTGAATGTGTGTTAGTTGATGAGTGTAAATTTTCTAATAACTATATAAGCTTAAAAGCTGAAACTTTGCAGACTGATAATTTGAAAGATGTTTAAATTCTGTGTAGTTTTTATCTTTCTCCATAAATTATAAGTTAATTAAATTTTATTTTAAGTCGGTATCTACACAGTAGGGATATTGTATCTTATAATTAAGTTTTAATAAAAAGAGCTTTTTTATTTTGTCAGAAATTGATTATTAAAACTTATTCTATTGATTAATGTGTCTGCTATAATTTATCTATTTGTCTTCTCTGTTAAATTTGAACAAGTTGTACCGAATCTTAATTTAAGTTGTGTACAGAATTTGGCTGTGGAGTTAGTGGGGTATGTTTTTTTTTCAGGGAGGTGGGTACATTAAGGAAGGTGGTGAGCTCATATGAAAAATTTAAAGTTGAAAAAAAAAAGATGAAGTAATAGAGGAAGTGGTGTTGAAGGAAGAGATAAATCATTGTAAAACATGAAAACATTTTTCGGACTCTTTCAGTCATGAAGTTCAGTTTCACAATTATGACAGACTGTACAAATTGTCTATTTTTCTATTTCTCCCAAACGTCCTGGGTGCATGACAATTTAGAGGAAACTACAAATGCTTTTAAGATGTCACTTCTAGAGTTGGACTGCAATAATCCAACTTTGTAAAAACATAAATAAAATAATTTTGTTTAGAGAGGGACATTTATATTCTTTCAACCTCTTTATAGAAGGCAGTAAAACTAAGGTTTGTTATGATGTTATATATTATCTGAGCTGGTGCATAATTTTATGAAGCAGCAAAAATATGCAAATAGCTAGCAAAAGAAAAATATTAATTTAAAAATATTTGATTGTTCAAAATTAAAGAATGCGGACAAAATTCTCAAGGTCAGGAAATATAGAAACAAAAATATATCTATAGTAAAATAAATATTATTGCAGTGAAGGAATATAATTGATTGCTTTGATAACTAGCATGGCCAAGGTCAGATAATGTAGGCCTAGAAGAATTTGTAAACAATGTGCTTAAAATATGATGTAGTCGCTTATATAAGAGACTGATTAGTAGTAGGAAGAAGAGAGTCAATCAGCAGTTGAGACTGGAACCCAGACTGAGAAAGACTGGCTGGCTCAATTCATGTATGCTGACCCCCTCTGATCTCCATCTCTTACTCCACAGCTACATCATCTGAAGAGAATAAAGAAGATAAGAAAATGTTGTATGACTTTATTTTTATATACATCTTACAGTCGTCATTTTACCAGCTTGTCATTTTGATTGAGAAAAATTATGTCATTTGGCCTGCTAGAAGATTAACAAGTTTTGGTTGCAGTTTAATTTTCATCATCTTGATACAACATAGCAAGTCACCATGCAACAAAATGACTGCTATGTTTTTTTGAGAAAAAAAAAACAGATTAAAAATGAACCTAGTTGAAATTTGCAAGAACATTAGATAGTCATGAAAGATATTAAGACAAAGTAGGTGACATATTTTATTTGCCTATATGGGTGATCTGCTTGTATTTTTGTTATAAGAAAAGTTACTGGTTCAGACAAAAACTAAGAATAATGCATACTTTTTGGCTGTGGAGTTAGGTGGGTATGTTTTTTTCAGGCACATAAGGAAAGTGAAATCATGAAAGAATTAGAGTTGAAGAAAGAAGATGAAGTAATAGAGGAAGTGGTATTGAAGGAAGAGATAAGTCATTGTAAAACATGAAAACATTTTTCGGACTTTTTCAGTCATTAAGTTCGGTTTTAGCCCTAACTATTAGTAGGTGGTTGAAAGTCATCATTGGAATTACCTCTTATCATCGCTTAGAAAGAACATAAGGAAAGTCATGATAGTTAAGTTCTGTGAGGTTTAATTGGGAGTATTACAAGGACCACAGGGAAAGAATTTAGATATGTGTGGAAAGATTTGTTGTAGATTAAGATGTTGGAAAAGCAAATGGCACTCAAAAAAGGAAGGAAATTAGATTGGCTTCCTTATGGCATTGTGGGCAGTTGCAATCCATTTGGAAAATGTTTAGATGTGGTATTTAGAGTAAGATGAGTCTATTTATAGATTAAGTTAGTTGGGAGCTTAGAACTATAAGAATTGCAACTAATCCTCCAATTGAAATATATGTCAGCATCATCAGATACAATCAAATCATTAGGTAGTTTTCTTTGTTTTTTTTTTGTTTTTTGTCTTTTTTTAATGCTTGGTTGTTGTTGTTGTTGTTTTCTCAGGTAGACTTAAAATAATAAGCACTGTAAATAATGGCAGATTTCCATGTTCAATCATAGTTTGATTGAAATTTAGGAAATTCCATGTGTAATGAAAACTTGAGCAGGAGAGCACATGGGTATGCAAAGTCATTTTACCCAATATCAATTTGAAATTGATGATGGTTAAAATCTACAATGCATGATCATGCATCAGGTGTCTGTGTGTGTGCGGTGCAATTCAAAGGGAGAAGGAAGAGACAGAAAAAACAAATTTTTTGTAACAATGTGGAATGTTGTGATGTGTGTATCTTCAAAAAGAAAAATGAACTTTTGAACATTGTAGAAACATTTTAGTTGAGAGTGTTCTTCAAAAATAAAAAAGGCAAACTTTTCAAACATTACAGAACTCTTTGACATTGTGTTAGAAAAAAAAAAGAAGGAAGGAAAGAACAAAATAATAATAATGATAACAGAAAAAAATGAAATGCTCTTTCACTTTTCTCTTCCAGTGCATTGTGTGTTATTTTCTTGGTTTATGGTTTTTCTTCAGGGTATCACAAAGGAGTTGTTAGATGCCACAAAGTCAACAGCAAACTCACTAGAAAGATAAGAAGAAGCAAAGGATACCTGAAGAAAATTAGTCCTTTAATTGGCCAGTATATGTGGGTTGTGACTGGCACTGGAATGAACAAATAAATAAATGAAAAAAAGAGAAAGAGTAAAAGAACAAAAGGAAACAGTTAATGTTCAAATAAAAAGGTGAATAATATCACCATGGCAAATGGATGCTATAAATAATTTGTAAAATGATGAATCTAAGATGTGTGGAAAGTTTTGAAAGTATGTGAAAGATAAATTCTCTTGTGGTTATAAGTTATGTCTCGAAATGGTGATTTTTTAATTGTGGCTTACATGTGGTGTAAGGACATTAGTGAGGGATTGTTGCTGCTGGCACTTAAATTCAGGTGAGCAGAGAGCCATAACCCCAAGTAGAAAACAGCTAAGGTATTCTCCTTGTTGACCCAGGAGGGGGAAACTCACCTGTGCAGTAACTGTGAGAGGGTTGACAATGAGAGCCCTGATAGATACGGAAGTCTTGGTTTTCTTAATGAGGGAGAAAAAATATAAGAGCCTGAAAAATAAGGGCAGATAAGAAGATATTATTCAGGCAGATGGAAAACTCATGAGAATAAACTGAATAATGAGGCTTCCAGTGAGAGCAGGCAGGACTTAGGGTGTGTATAAATTTATATACCCCCCACTCCACCTCTGTGGAGAATTGATCTTGTGGGAGGATTCGATATATCACCAAAAAGCGCAGATTAAATTTAACCCCACTGTGTTAATAGTAGATGACATAGAGACATCATTAGGAAGCACCCCGGAGAGACCAGGGACAGTGGTGGTTGATGAAGACATAAAGTTACCCCCTAGAACTGCTGTATCAGGCAGAGGAAGGTTAGTGACAAAAGGAAATTTAAAGAAAGGAGCGCTCCAATTGGTCCCTGTAAAGGGGAATGACACTGAGGAAGGTGAAGTAGCCTTGTAGAAAACAGTGGTAAAGGCAGCAGAAATAGTGCCTATTGTGTTGGCCAATCAAGCTATGAAGGCAATAAAAGGAGCGCCTTGCCATTAAAAATTTCAGTAAAGAAGAAAAGAGAGAACCAAAGCAAATGGAAGGTATAAGTTATGAGGGATGCTAAGTTTAGGGCTAGAATGGGGTGTCTGTTGAGGGATGGCCATGATGTGGTGGCTAAATCAGATAAGGAATTAGGACAGTTGCACACAGTAAATTTGCGGATATATACTAGTGACCAGTTTCCTATCAAATTCAGACTATTGAACACCTATCCATAAAAGGCCCCTAGTAGAGGAAGCTGTTAGGGATGATTGAGAGATCTGAATCACCATGGAGCTTCCCCATAGTGTTGGTAGATAAAAAAGATGGTGGACACAGGTTTTGTCAATTTTAAGAAACTGAACATATCTCTAAGCCCTTCGTGATGCCCCTGCCCTTAATGGACAACATATTTGCTTTGTTTCGGAAAGCTAAATACTTCTCCACCAAAGATCTAAGATTGGAGTACTGGCAGGTGGCCCTCGATGAAACCAATAAAGAGAAGGCTATGTTTGCATGCCACAGAGGCTTGTTTCAATTCTGGATTATGCCATTTGGTTTGGCAAATGCTCCGGCTATATTTCAGGAGCTGATATCCATAGTATTAAGCAGAGCAGAAGATTTTGCTATGGCCTATCTGGATGACATTTGACCATTTGGAACAAGTTTTGGGTTGATTGTGAGTACATAACTAAAAGTGTCGGTTTATGAGAGAGACAACTAAATATCTAGGTTTTGTGATAAACAGAACAGGGATTAAGCTCGACTTAGATAAGGTAGAAGGGATCAGAGAAATGTTGGAGCCAATGACGGTGAGACAAGTAAGAAGATTCATAGGGGCTATAGGTTACAATAGATGCTTCATCCTGGCATTTTCAAGATTAGCAAACCCTCTAATAGCATTGACCAAAATGTATACCAGGTTTAAGTGAATGGAAAACTGCCAGAAAGCATTTGAGTGCCTGAAGGAGCAGTTGACCACTATTCCCTTGGTGAATCATGATCATGATTCACCATGATATCATGATATCAGCAAGCTTATGGTCCTCTATACAGATGCTAGTGAACAGTGTATAGGAGCAGTCCAACCATGAGAGGAATGGTCCAGTGCCAGGTATACCAGAAGAAGTACCAGTACATTTTTTGTCACACATCAATGCAGCAGAAATGGCCAGTGATAGAGAGAGAGGTGTATGCCATTATATATGCCTTACAAAAGTTGGTTTACTACTTAAGTAGAACAGTCTTTACTATCAAAACTGACCATAAGCCACTCCAGTACTTACTGGAAGCTGACTGGATGAACAAAAAGATCCAACAATGGGCAATGAAATTGAGCAGATACAACTGCCAGATAGAGTACTGGAGTACCTGAGCAGACCTACTCTCCAGGAAACCAAAACAGTTAGCAGCAGAATTTGTGAGGGTGAAGCCAGGGGTAGAGGGTAGGGCATACCAAATAGAAGTGATCAACTCAAATAGGCTGAAAAACCATCCTGTGTTGAAGACGGATGCAGAGGAAGACACACAGAAGGTAACTGATCCTTATTGGATAGAAGAAATTGAGAAGGGTCAGAGAGATAGAAAGATAGCTGCCCTAAGAGCGAAGGTAGAGACAGGAGAGACCGCCAAACATGTAATACATGAAGGGAGGCTATATTATTTATTATTTCTCAGGAAGAGATGAAGAAATAAGACTAAGAAGAAGTACTAATCTTCAAATGGCATGTGACAATATCAATCAATCAGTCAGTTTGATACACACTTGGGCAATCATGTTGCGAATGAGACATGACTGACTGGACAGAAGATTATCCCTGAGTAGGTCACCATTACTTTCTGTGGCAGACTGGTTGCCAACCTAGGCTATAGAACCCAATCTGTCCTGTTATTTAACCCATAACTGGAGGAAAGAGATGGATTAATACCTTTCCCAAGGGTATTTGTGCATAAGTGAATGCAAAGAATTCAGCTGTAATTTGAACTCGATTTCTCGTTTCGAGCCAATATCCACTGCACCACAATGCACATCTACTATATCAATTGGTTAATAAATAACTTACAAGAACTAAGACAGGAAGTAACTGATAGTTCAGGGGTCATAGTGGATGAGTTGCAGGAATTGAGCAGATTTATATAACAGTTTTTCCAGTTAATTCTCATTACTGGTAAGGCGTGACTGACTTAGTCTCTAACAATTTTATTGGAGCATGTGAAGGCTCAACTGGATATATTGTCACTAGGACACCTGTCTCCAAGCATAGTGACTCCCAGTCACTTGAAAGGTCTGTTATTGAAGATACAGGCTGAGCTAATCCATCATTTAAGATTACCAGTGGACCCCACTGAAGAATTATGGAAATACTACAATGTTGTGTTACCTTCTTGGAGAATGGGAGATTGCTAGTGCTAATGTGCATTCCGTTGTTGGACAGAGAAAGTATTTTTGAAGTGTATCAAATCATAAATTTACCTATTCCCTACCCTCGGGTAGATCAGGGCCTATGGGTGATTACAAGATACAAAACTGCGACAGAATATTTAGCTTTGAATTTAGCTAGAACAGAATTTATGATGCTGACGACAGTAGAAGTAAGAGAGTGTAGGGATAATGCTTTGGGAACATGTACCTCATTAGGTCCTATATGTGTAAAGGGTAACTACAAATTGTGTGTACTTGAGTTATTCAAAGAAGGGATTAAGGAAAATTGCCAGGTATTGGCAAACATAGTATTACTATAAGCTATCAGTATATCTGATGAAATTTGGGCAGTGGCCGCACAGAAGCAGGTTGATCTATCCAGGGTATGTGGGAGAGAATCTACTAGGATACTGAAGGATAAAACTATCCATGGGATGTTCAGCATTTGGGATATCCATCTCCCTCCCTCCCTCCCTATTACCAGGCTGAAGAGAAATATGAAGAAAAGGATTCAGTTATGGGGATAATTGACAAAAGTTTAGAAAATTGCACAGAATTATGAGAACCAGTGATGGGCAGATTTCCTGAGGTTACCTTAGAAAAAATAGAAAATCTCAATCAACAGACAAATTAAATATTTTTGAAAAAGAGAACTTGGTTTGGGATGACAGTAAGGGAATCATAATAAGCTGGTCAGCATTGTTAAGTACCTTGATAATTATTGTGGCAAGAGTAGCAGCAATACAGAAATTTAAGAGACATAAGAAAAGAATTGATGGAGTCTTGGCAAGTATGATGCAACTTGATAAGGGAGTGCCATGTGGTGTTCTTTATTCAGACAGGTCAAATCAAGAAGTCAATCCTTATTGATGAGACTTCAAAACCTCCTATTGTGGAGAGAAGAAGAGAGGACCTAGAATGAACACCCCCTGAAGAAACACCAAAACCCCCTATTGCAGAAAGAAGAATAGTGACCAAGAAGAACAAACCATAAAACAAACACACAAACTTTAAGGGGTGTTGTGACCCTGTATACACATGAACACATGCATGAAAAAAAAAAGAACCTTTAAAGGGCTGCTGAGAACCCAAGATGTTGAACAATAACATGATGTACAAAAAGAAGGATATTTTTTAAAAAAGCAAAAAAAAAAACAATATAGATGTTGCATGACAAATAGTGTTAGTTATGGATTTTGGGGCTTTATATGACATATACAAGTAAATGACAAATAACAGTATGGGAGAGATGTAACACTATTTGGTGTTAAAGGGTTAAAAAATAGAAGGAGAGATATATAGATAAACTAAATGAAGATTTTTTTCTTTTTTGTTAAAAAAAGACAAAATCTCAAAAATCTAAAGAAAGTTCTCATGGAAAGGCAGAGTGCAAAATAGGCCATGTGGTGAATATAGACAGTTGATTAATGAGTGTCTTTTGGTACAAGTTATCAAAACACAGGGCTGGATAAAGAGATTTTATACAAATGAAAAGTTGAAATAATAAAAATTTCTTTGTGATCAGCTGAAGCTGACAACAAACGAGACTTCACCAAAAATCTGCTTTGAGTTATAAAATAAAAATGTAGTAAACTAAGACACGATTTAATTAAAATAGCTTTTAATTGCTTTTAAGAATAAGATATTGTCTTAAGAAAAACATTTCTTTCAATGAACAATGAACTTTTACAAGGACTGTTTTCATTTTTTAAAATTAGAATAACTTATAAAGTTTTAAATCTTTTAAAATTCGGTGTTAATTTGTATGGGTTAGGTGATATTGTAATTGAGTAAAAACTATATTTATTAATCATAAATGGAAAAGCTGACTACAATTCAGTGACTCCTTTCCAGTATTTTAAAAAAGAATTTTGAATTTGTTTTATGTGTGTATAAATGTGTCAATTTTTGTAAATATAAACATTATCAGAAAATAAGAGTGGTAACAAAAGTAAATTTAAAACCAAAGTACCTAAAATCCAATAAAACATTAGATTACAGAAAATATTTTCCGAAATTTTTAAGCTTATTGAGTTGTTAAAAATTATATAACAAAGGCATTAATTAATGAAAACCAAAGAAAATTTGTCTATGTGAAAATTAATAATGTGGATGTAAAAATGCAGCTAAACACTAAAAAAGATAAAAGTGGCTTCAGCTATATTTCAACAAGCTAGATGATGCATTAAATAAAAGTGTATTTAAGAAATAACATATCAGGTATGTGAAAACAGTTTTTAAAAAAATACAAGGGTATGGGTTAATATTGTAAGAATATACATTTTTCATGTTAAAATAGAAATTTATTAAAAGAAATGAATAACAAGAATTCGTAGAACATTCAATGAGAAAGTTAAAGGTATCAAGATTTGTGGAAAATGTAGTAGTAAGTGTTTAAAGAGTATATGCTTACGTACATTTGTTCAGTAGGAATATCTTTGGATGGAGAAGAAGAAGTAAAAGAAATCAGCACACAAGAAGGAAAGAGAAGGAGGATAAATAAAGCTTCTCTCGTTACATTTTAGCTATGTCTCTCGCCGCTCCCATCTGAGTCTGTCCGACTGGAGCTAATCAGAGCCTTTTATTGTAATTTAGATTTTTGCACTAAATTACTAAGTTCCTTTTGGTCTTGCAAGTCATTTCCACTGGTCAGAAAACCAGTTTCACACCTACTTGCGAAATCTGGTTTCGACTTTTTATTTAAGCACATGGTCAATCCTTTTTCTATCTGGGAAAAACCAGGATTTCACATGTCATTGTGAATTTTTGTAAAGGTGAAGGTTGATTTCAACTCTCAATTTCCTATCCCACAAATTCAACCCAGTCTTGATATGACTTAATTAAAAATTTTGCTTCCTAAAATGAGGACATTGAAAAAAAAAATGTTGTGCACCTGGATGGAGATTAACCACTACTGTACTCTCTTGGAGTCAATGTACCCCCTGAAGAGTACATATGTACCACTGAGGGTACATGTACTCCAGTTTGAGAACCCCTGCAATAGACAAATCCATTTCTATAATCTTGTAAATATTAAATTCAATCTTGTAAATAAATAATTTTAATGCTCTGGCCCCTCGGGTCGAATATCATGGCACTATATATTTAACCCTTTCCGTCTCCGGGTGGCTATCCTGGTCTCTGAACCGTATATCTAGCACTTCCACTCCACGGGCCTATTCCGATCAATATGCACCAGACCTAACTCTTCTACTCTGGCCCCACAATCTCTGGTATCTTCCTCTTAAGGTGTCTATTCAGTCTTAACTGAACTCAAAGGGTTGGCATCTGCTGGTCAATCAACTGGCTCACTAGTTTAAATCTGCTTTCTGCCCACGTTATGATTATTAGATCCAGAAAGCAGAAGTGTTGTTCATTCACGGTCAACTGAAGAAGTAGACATGGCTGGGGGAGCTGGTGTATTCTACAGCAAAAATAAAAGAAAGAAAAAAATAATGTCCATAGAAAGCCTTGTTTGGCTTTCTATAGACATTATTTTTTTGTTCAATGGTTGCACTGTTATATACATGAAAAGAATAGAGAAAGAATTAAAGGCTACAGAAAGTAAAAGTTTTTTAGTATAACAACTCACACACTGGAGTCTAGACAGAGAGAGAGAGTTTGTGTATGGTTCACTTGTTGTTAAATCATCTCTTTTCAACAATGTTCTCCAGACTCTTTTGGCAGAGTCAATTCTTCTCAAATAAAATGCTGGAACAAACGACGGATGATGCAATTCTAATGTTGTTGGACTAGTGACGACATTAAGGTTCATATACTCAGTGGTTTTCAATGCGACCTCTATAACGACGTTACTTCTCATAGTCCTTCAGCGACTATTAAGTTTCAACGATCCACAACAAATTTGGGGCGACGCTTAAACTTTTCAAATCATAAATCTCTTTGTTGGAAATCCTCAATCCGACTTCTTCACAAAACATCAATTTCACATAAACATTTCATAATCTTCTTCTTCCTTGTCCTCCCGTCGTCACTGCCAACAACAACAATTAAAATCTGCAACAAAGCCTTCATCTGAACAATAGGACCAAATCCAAGTAAAATATAAAATATATTTTACTCTCGTTTTTCATGCAAAGACGTCTTTGGTTAGTCCAGCGAAGGGATGACCCGTACACTAAAATGGTTCTGGTTTTTTCTTGTCAGCACCCCTCTCATCGGGGAGACCCGATATCGCACAACCATATGCTTCTACTGTTGTTGTCTGACTCTTTCTTACTTCAGCATTACAACATGCTTATATAGAAACCGGAGGGTCATAAGCCAGGCCATTCATGTGCTTCACCCGGGTGTCTGGTTGCTTCAGCCAAAATCATGTGAATTCCAAAGTTCCTTTTGCTTACTAAGCTCTATTTCAAATTTCTTAGTTGATAAAATTAATTTGCTCATTTCCACCGTTCTCCAATGACCCAAATTAAACACACTAAATCAGATTTTACCACTGGTAACCAAAATACATTTCGAGGTTCCAATTTACTTAAAAAAAATTGATTTTGTTTAGCTCCATTGTTGACCCAAATATAATGGCACTCACATTATGCTGAATCAGATTTCGCTACCGGTAAACAATTATGCTGGTTAATTTCACTGTTGTATTTACTCCAATTTTTGACCAAAAGAAAAATAATTAATATTGCCATGGTTTCTGGAAGTAGAAATTCTGTTTAAAAAAAATTCTTAATAAAAATTAAAAAGAAACGAATAACGTGATGTTTCGGCCTTCTTCAGGTGCCAGAAATTTTGAAGCTTTTAAATGTGTGTATGTGTTTGACTCTCTTTCTCTGTCACATAATGTATGACATTTGTGTTGTTATTAAAATTCTAAACATAGATTTTTAAAAACAATAAACATTGCCAGAAGAAGTGTGCAGTAATAGTAGTGTCAAGAGAAGATGCGTCTTTTTGACACTTGTTTTTTGCAGGTCCAAAGGTTATGTAATTTGTGTTTAAGTTGATTTTTGTACCTATAATATTTTCATTCTTTTCATAATAAAAAGTCTTATTTTAAATGTTTGGAGAACTGGTCATGTGTCTGACAGAGAAAATTTATTTGAATAAATGTCAATTTACAGGAAAAAAAAGTTTAAAAATACTGACTTCAAGAAACTACTATGTAGTTTCAGTTGTCAGTGAATCTTTTGATCATTATCCATTTCATCTTTTGGGAGAAAAGGAGATGTTTGGCATTTTCGAGTTAAATGACTAAAACCTTATTGCAGTCTTTCCTTTTTTCACTTTTTAGGGGCCGCAAGGCGCCAGGAAGTCGCAAAGCTCTTTTTGGCTCTGCAGATCTATTGTAATGCAAAAAAAAAAAAAAAAAAAATTATTAGGATTAACTTGAAAATTATTATCATATTTGTATGTTGAAATATATATATCTATCAATCTGTCTTTCTCTCTATCATATATATGTGTGTGTGTGTGTGTGTGTATACACAAATCGGCAGATGAGTCAGATCATCAGACTAGTGGAGAAGCGTTTCGCTGAGAATTTTTCTATCCACTCATGGATACAATTTCACAAAGTCTTCAGGAACAGTTTGAAAACATGAATGATTTTAAATCAAAGTATGGGTTTTTGTGTGGTGCAAGTAACATGAAATCTGCAATAACCTCAGACATGTTTGCCGTCCTGCTGCGCTGCTTTGGCAAAAGATATTGGAGAAGGCGATATTGACTGTGAGAAACTTGAAAGAGAAATTATCAATTTTGTCAACCTCATGGACACTAAGAAGTGTATTACATTTTCCACTATTGAATGTATAAATTATATAATGAAACACTTGTCGATTTATATCCCAACCTAGCTGTTGCACTCAGAATTGTAACCATATTGCCAGTTACCGTGGCATCTTGTGAGCGCAGTTTCTCTAAATTGAAACTAATTAAAAACTTTCTTCAGAACTCAATGTCTCGGAAAGACTGGCTGGCTTATCTGTTAAGCATTGAACATGAACTAAGCCAAGAAATTGACATGGAGAATTTAGTGCAGCAGTTTGCCACAGAGAAAGCCAGAAAAGTGAAATTTTAAATATAAGGATGGCAGGAACACAAATTTTCTTCAATTCCATTTTCAATTTTGGTAAAACCTGTTTACTGTTTATTTTTTTCGACTCTGACCAAAGCTTTCTTGTTGCTTCGGCATGCACAAACTTTTTGTGTGACTGAAAACCTGTTTTAATATCATTTTGAAGGAATTTTCATCGAAAGGCTGTTTTTACCTCACTGACTTTTTAAAGTACAAATTAACATGAAAATACTTTTATCTGCTTCTTTATTTATCCAAGAGAATACAAATTAACACGTCCCTATAAAAACCTGTTTAGTGTTTGTCTTTTCATTAACATCTAAGTGAGTTCCATGTTTACCATTAAAGGGCGAAATTATCTTTGTCTTTATTTGAATCACAAATATGTTTTGAATAGTTTTCATTTTCTTTCTTTTTCAGCTTTCCCATGCTGATACATTAGATGTGACATTTGTTTTTGTTTCTTATTGTTAATGGATTTGTGAAATAATCACATTTTTCATTCAACAAACCTGTTATAGAAGGTTCCAGTGTATTAATTATCTTTGAAGTAAAATATTTTAACCAGATAATCAGGGATTTATTTCCGCTGTAAAAGTATGAGAGAAATTTTATTAAAATAAAAAAAACTTTGTTTTCTTTATAAGTTATCAAGTTTGTATTTATCACATCTTAGTGGGGATGTAGGGGCTTTTTAGCACTTAATGACTTTCTCCTACATCATGACATTTCAAAATGATTTGGTTACTTTTAATGTTGTTTTGATTTAATTCATTTTTTTCTTCCCCCCACCCATACCAACACTTTCTGACACCCCTCTCCATTTTTAAAATAAACTGAAGTCTAATTTTGGACAGTATATCAAACTTTCTGTAGCAAAATAGTTTTGAATTTTAGGTTTAAATTGTTTGAAAATTCTTTGGAAAAACTTGTAGAAGATTGAGAGCCAAAACGCACTGAAATGGCTATAAAATAGATAGAAAATACCAAAAAGTAGCAAAGTTCATTTAAAAGTTATATCACTCTAATGTCTATTGTCTTCATCAATTATTAACTTATCAGCATACATTGCAAAGAATTTAGGATATTCTTTGGCCCACTTAGAAGAAATCTATATCTTAGGGCATTGAGTTCATCATCCACTGAAGAGAAGAGTGAATATAAGGTGATTTCCATGTCAGAAAGATTTAAAAAAGAAAATGTAAACAAATTTTCAATTTAATTCTTAAATCACAAGAATTAGAGAAAATATTGCCATAGATGAAATGAATGACCATTAAAAACTTGGACACTTTTAAAAAAACATTATTTTTCAATTTTATGGACAAACATGAGAATGTGAAATAAAAAAGAACTAAGAATATAGACAGTTTATATATTTATTTTTCTATTTCATAACATGAATTTTGTTTAATGTTTTTTTAAGAAAATGCACAAAAACAGCTGAGGAAAAATGGATTTGAGAGTGACAGTTTGGACAAAAAATGCAATGAATTACTAAAGAAAATATAAGAAAAAGGTTTAAATGGTAATATCTATTGATGAAACTAGTTTGATTTAAAATGAAATTCAACTGGTGTTATTCATTCACTTGGTCAGCAAGACAAATTTTGATGAATTGGACCCAAATGATTTGTATGAAAATGAACAACATATACCATTCTTTTGATTTATATCTGACTTGAGTTGTATGAGTGCAGAGATATGAAACTAATTGATTATGAAAGATGGGACATTGCTCTACAAGTAGGTGCAATTTTCATTTTTTTTAAGTGTTGAATTTCTATGGTATTTTAGTCATTAAAGTTTTCAACTTAGGTCTGAAGTTGTTCTTCACAAAACTTTTCATCATAAAACCACATTCCTTTTCTTTAACATAGGACTCTTTTGATGTATGTACAAGTTTTATAAAACACCACTATGAAATTATCAAACTTTGAAAAATGTGGAAAAAGTGCTAGCTGTCACTGAAATCGTGATGCAATTTAAAGAAACATGGAATAAAAACTAATCAACACACATGAGAATTATATCTTTATAAAGTGAAAAGACTATATTTTGTTTATATACTAATTTTATCAAAATAACCTCAAAATTAAATGAGATATCAACAGTTGAAATGGAAGGAAAATTCCCTATTTTGATACGTTTTTGCATTGTCAACTAAAGCAGATTGGGATACCTACTAAAACTGAAATAAAATTCATAGATTAATTTTATTTCTAAGTGAATGTTTTCTCCAGATATTTTAATAATAAAATACTAGAATAATCAAGAAAGATAATAAACAAAATGACTTTAAAATATTGTTTCATTTGTAATCAGAAGTTATAAACATGTCATAATGTTTATTGTATTTGTGAAATTAGTGATGTGGAATAGACTAAAAAGTTTTATATGAATGAGAATGCAACCTTAACTTTCACTCAAAGAAAGGAATCTTGTAATTTTAAAGCAACATAAAATATTGTTTACTTTCTTTTTTAATATTTGAGGCTATTTGGAAAATGTCTCCAAATTTCAATATAAAGTTATTTAGCTAGACTTAAATAGAAAAAAAGAAAGAGAGAGAGAGATACAAAAAATAAAGTTTACAGGCCCTTACTCTCATGATTAAGGTCTTTCTATACAACACAAGAATCTATCATATAATTCAAATATTACAAAAACATTCATGACAAATAACTGGTAAAAATGAAACAGCTGTAATGAATTAAAACATTACCAGAAAATAAAGGTGTAAATTAGAATATTACCATAAGATAAAGGAGTAAAAACAATTTATGGAAATACTTAGAAATTTTTATAGAAGTGGTTTATTTATTTAAAGAAAATTTAATATATATTATTGTTGTTCTGATGTCTGTAACATGTTTTAAGTTAAAATATTTTTAAAGAAAATTTGATCGAAAAATAAATACTAGAATATTTGACATTGTATAATGTATAAAAAATATTACAAAAACCCATTCTTCTTGAAATAGAAAGATGCAAATATGTATTCAAAAATATAGTAGAAATTGAAAGCCATGATGATCATAATAGCAATTTGTATATAATGATTAGAACCATACAAAACAATAGAACATGCTTTATTGACAATATAAAAGGTAAAAATGATCAAAAATATTATTGAAAGCAAAAAATAGAAACATCTTTTCTGGAATACTAATAAAATGATATTGTTATAACTATTATTACGTATAATGAGTAGATGATTGTGGTTAATGCTACATGCAACTTGGCTGAACCAATCAATTGTCAAAAAAAGATCAGTTGATTATTCCTAATTTGGGTTAGAAACCAATTGTAATTTCTCACCATGTCACTTGATAATCATGACAAAAATTAAAACAGAGATCAGTTTGATAAAATGTATTTTGTTTTCTAAAGCAAAATGGAGAAGGTAATTATGTGAGGTTGAAATTGAGTTCGGTGAATTTGAGTAAATATGGATAGTTGCAAAAATCTTTTAAGTGTGAAAATCAAATGTTTGGAAGAATCAAGTATTTAAGAGATCTAACATTTAAATATTAAAAAAATATATCTAAATATTTTAACTGCAGCAATTTCTTGATCTAGTAAAAAGTTTTTTTACACTAAAGTATTGTGTGGACTGTGTGAAGAAGAAATATGGCAATTACTGTTTGTGGAGGCATATTCTAGGCATGACATGACATTCCATGCTTCATCAGGTGGATGAGTAAGAAGCGTGGTCAGCTCTGTCCAGTGAACAGTTGGTGTTGTCAAAGAGATTTGTTTTGTAATGTTAGTAGAGCAATTGATTTGTGTTTTCAGAGGATTACATCTAGAAGAACAAATAGGCAACAGAAGTGGCTGTCTACTTTGTGGAGTGGAAAATGAATAAAATCCAGAATTTAGCAGTGATTCAATCAGAGTTGAATTATTAGAACACAATAAATTTGTTGCTTGTTCAGATATTTCAATTAAAAATGAAGTTGATTCCAGGAAGCTTGTGACATTGAATTCTGATAGTCCTTTAGAATTTGCAGCCTCTTTCAGAGACTTGTGATGGGCTTTATGCACTTGGAGTGCTGAAATATAAATAAATTAAAAAATTGGCTGTTTTGTAAGGAAAAAAAAAACAGAATATAAAATTGGCATCAAGGTATTAGACAGTATTTAATATATTATTTAATATAAATTTTGATCATGTGATATTATCAAGTGATACAACAGAAATAGATTTATTGTACTTGTTTCAATAGACAAACATATTTTCACTGAAATCACCAAAGCAAAAATACTCATAAAAAACGTGTGTGAATGAGAGAAAATGTAAGGTCATGAAATAAACCTGTTTACAGATATATACTGATGATAACAAAACATAGGTACACAGATATTTAAACTGGAATAGATGAAGTAAGGAGTTGTTTGTTTTTAGTTTATAAACAAAAAAATAAATAAAATTATAATATTTATCTCAGTGTTTACAAAATATCCAACAGTGTTCTTTTTGGTTTATACTCCATTTTGATAGTTTTTTGTTTTGTTTTAATGTGATTCACTTATTGTCTAATATGTGTCTTCCTTCAACCAATGGAACCCTTGAAACTTATTTTACCTAATTCTAGAGCTACTGAAATGAACTGAATCCTGATTAAGTATTTTGCCCATGACTAATGAATAACCTTCTCAGTTTTGAGAATAATACTTTTTTTAGGGTTTACATACATACATATGTACATGATGGCTGCAAATTGATTTTGAGTAATATCACTTGACTGATCCTCAAATATGGTCAAGTATTGCACAGAGCTGAACTCACTATCTCAATTTCAAATAAATTTGTCAAAACAAAGAATTGGTCTAGACCATTAGATGCAAATGAAGTTGCAGGTATATTATTATGACTTTTCTTTCTCCTATAAAAGATGACTTAATAAAGACTAGGAGTCTCTCACTCCTAATAAGCATATAGTGTGTGCCCAGGTAACAACCCAGGTATTTTCTACATCTCTTTATGTCCCTATATATATATATATATATACACACACACACATATATACACACCAGTAAAATAGTGGCTAGTTGGACCAGGAGATGGTAGATTAAAAAAAGTGCTCAATGCAAAATCAAAACAAATGAACTGAACATGCAAAGCTAACAATAAGTCAAAAACCTAAACACACACCACTTACTTGCTAGCTAGGTTTTGATCGTGTTGGTCTCTTCTTGCCCATGGCCGCCAGAACTCCTACAGAAGGGGAGGGAAACACCTACTAACACCGTCAGCTTAAAACATACTTTTTTGCATGCCTGCATCCTGTCATAACCTCAGACCTTTCATTTAATAATTTTTTCTGGTATGAATATGTGACAATAGCCAATTTTTCTTCCTAACTCAACCTGCAAACCTTATCACCAACACTGTAAGGCCAGACCCTCCTAATTATACTCTGTTTGTTATATAGCGACAAATAACAAACACAGGTGTATATAAAAATATATGACTTATATTTTTATTGATGAACGATGGACCGTGTGGCACAAGGGCAGAGAATTGAGAGCGCGCTTCTAATGGGGTTTCGACGGGAGTGTGGCCTCTCTGCTTAGCTCGTCTAGCTTCTTCTTCGACTTCTCGAGACTGACTTCTGTCGAGGCTGACTTCTCCGACTTCTCTTCTCTGACTCTGACTTTGACTTCGACTGTGACTTCTGACGAGACTGGCTGGGACTGTGACTGGCACTGGCTTATCTGTGTTTTCGCAGTCTTTATATATCTTCCAAAAACGGAACTCGCCTCGATCGCGACGCCTACTCGACGCCTACGTAATTCTCATAGTCACCTGTCTGTTTGCTCTGAGCTATTTCCGCTCTGCCGGAAATAGGGTCAAAACGACATCCGCTGCTTTCAATGACCGAAAACACCCACGCTTCATCAGCCTTCTTCGGGTGGGGCCAGATTATTATATTACACATTTCACATGAGGGCTTCTATTTTTTTCCCTTCAACTCCCACATGTAGCTGGTGAGTCTGGTAGAATTTCTATATCTTCCTCACTTGAATGAAAACTTCTGATTATACCAGTGAAATTGAGTTAGAGCTGCACCAGTAACTTGGATAAAGCTGTAAAAAGACAAAATGCCAAGAACTCTGAGGGTAACATGAAGAATGAAAATGGTGACTCATGTAACTGCAGGGACAAAGGCAAATGTCTGCTAAGTGGACCTTGTAAAACAGAAGGAGTAGTATATAAAGCTGAAGTGGAAGATTCTAATGTGCAGAAAATTGTGTGGGGTGCACGAATGGCAGTTTTAAATAGATGGGAAGTGGTAAGCCTCTCACTACTCTATTGCTACTTTCAGGGAAAGTACTTGGATGAACTGTATTTCTTGGTTTCGCCAGTTCTAACCATCACAACTAGCATCTGCCATGCCACTCACATTGTAACAAATCACTCTCATTCCCTCAATATTCCAATGGTGTGAAGAGAGTTCCACTCAAACAGCTTCTTCCTGTAAACAACTGCTCTTTGGAACTGACATCCAAGAGGATGTTTTCCCAATCACTACACTCTTAAACTGTTCAAATCTAGGGTTAACCATTATCTTTTCTTTACTATCTGCATGAACTGTGCCTCTTACTCTGTAACCCTCTACTTCAAGTTGCCACTTGTACAGGGTAAACTTCACTGTAAAAAACAAACAAAACTTAGACTTATATACATACACACACACATGAACATAAAAACACCTGGTCCATATATATGTATGCATGTACACACACACACATTTAATAATACACCATACAATATAACACACATTATACATGTGTGTACTATTAACCCAATTAGAGGTTTCACTGGCCTTTGATAGGTCTTATTTTTTTGTCCTGTTGGATTTCTAGCCACTCATTTTAACAGGCAAGGCTAGGGTGGGAAGGTGAACCATTTTAGTTGCTGATCACATGACAACTTTTTATGGCTCCCCCAAAATTAACCTAACAAATATTAAGCAAAGAAACATCAAACATAAACAGAAAATCAAAAGAAGACACTATGGAATTCAAAAAAGTTGTACAAAGGTAAACAAATACAAATATTGAAAAGTTTAGTAACTGTGGAAAAGATATCTGAAAGAAAAGAAAATAATAAAATAAATAAAGCTTAAAATACTGTAATCACTATTTATGCAATAATTTACTATAAATCATTGTCATTATATATTTTTAATTTCACATATGTGCATTGTTTGTTTTTGATTTTGTAGACTGCACAGTATAGTAGAGTCAGTTGGGCACTGTCTGTGAGAAAAAGAATACTATGACACAATTCACTCCACCAGAAATTTTCAGAATGTTTGGGTATCAAAGAGTGTTTGGGTGTCAAAAAGTGTTTGACAGTGCAGAGGATTCAGAAAGAATTGGATGAGTCTAATGGTGATTACGAAAGTGTTTGGACTGATCACTAGTGATGGTGACATTATACATCCATTCATCTTCCCACAGGGCCTCAAACTCAACATGGAAGCTTACATCAAATGGTTTGAAGAGGTAGTACTGCCCTAGGTTAAGAGGATGGCTGTTGGAAGATCCTATGTCTGGCATCAGGACTCTGCACCATGCTACACAAGCAGGAGAACCCAATCATGCCTGTCAGACAATTTATGCAACTATATCACCCCTTACATCTGGCCATCTAACTCCACAGGCTGCAATCTGATTATTATGTGTGGGGTGCAGTTGAGTGAAAGACCAACAAAATACCTTGTAACACCAAAGATGAACTGAAGGCAAGGATTATGGCAGCATTTACTAACTTAAACAAGGAGAATGTCCAGAAGAGATGCAGGAGATCCCAAAGTTATCTGGAGGCTGTGGTTAAAGCCAAAGGCAATTTTATTGAATAAATTTACTCTTTAGTATTTAAAGATATTTTTGTGTAATTTTGGTAAATATATATGTTAAAATGAGAATCCAGTGTTATTTTCATTTGTGCATAATTTAGACGACAATTTCACCCCTATTATATTTTTGATAAATGATGAAAAACCAGGTAAGCAGAAAGTAAAAACAAGAAAATACATATTTTCAGAATAGAGGTAAAAAACTAAATACAAATAAAGAAAAACTCAGCAATTTCAGAAAAAATAGTCAAAAGATAAAATAAGATAATAAAAAAATAAAAGAATAAAATAAATGAGAGCTTAATTCTTTCACACACACACACACACACACACACTAAATTCAATAATAAAATAGCATGTAACTATTTTTCATGTGCGATTTCAAGTTAATTTACCTTGTTCAATTTTTTCAATGATTTGTGCTTTATAGAGCCTGTCACTGAAAGTATTTTCACTGGTTTTGATATTTTTAAGAAACTGTGCTATTCTCATAGTCTTGGCTCTAATGGATCGACTTAGGCAAAGCAGCTTTTGAACATCATAAGCCCTGGCCAAATCATAACAAGCCATCATTTCCTCTTTTAATCTTTTGGCTGAAATTCAAATAGAAATGAATATCAATGAAAATGCAGAAAAAAAGGGAAACATAATAAAATTATTTTTTTTTATATTTTATTTTAAAAAAATTGTAAGGTTGAAAAAAAAAAATCAAGTCATATATATATATATATATATATATAAAAGATGCTTCCTGTATAAATATAATGGGAGATTTATTAAGGAATCAAAAGATTCTATGTGAAATATTCTACAAAGTTTAGAATTATTTAAAATACAGAGATTTATAGAATAGGGTATTCCTATATAGAATAATAGGAATACCCTATTGAGAATTATATTTTGGTAGTGAAACAGATTTTTAAAATGACATGAAAGAAGTAAATCGAAAGGACTATTTCAACAAAAAATGAGACAATTAAACAGTTATATCACTTTACACAGTTACTGTTAAAATAACAATTTTAATATCAAAATATAATACTACTTAGCTATAAATAAATGTACAAATAAATGAACTTAAATAAAGATTCACAGGTATTTAGCAATAAAAGCATTTTTATACAATTTTTTAATCATTTCACTCCAGACAATAAAGATGCTAAGATGCAAGGGTTGAAGAATATGAGAAAAAGAAAAACATTATTAAAGAGAGACAGCAATAAAAGAACAGGTATTAAGAATAGTGGTGAACTTTCATTTGTATATTTGGACCCATCTCTGGTATGTGGGTGTAATTAATCTGACATCACCTCTTTCAGTAACACAATAAACACAAAATGTTTTCCACATGACCACACCAGTTTGGAAAATTCTAACAGTGGTATCCTATGCAAATGAGCTGAGTTGTATTTAAGTGCTAAAATGCTGTTTGGATCTCCATTATGTCATGGTAATGGTGTACCACATATTAAGTACTGAAACTGCAAGATATACCAGATATAAGAAATGGTGTCAACAATAAGATGCTTGTATCCCATGGATGATTTTGAACATGTTGAGATTTGTATAAAAGCTTTTGTGGCTATAGCAAGAGTGCATAATCTCAAAGATTCAAGAATAGAAGGTAGACAGAACCAAATAATGTACCTGTTTATGGCTTCTGTGGGGTACAAAGCATTAAAGAAAATCTCCACAATGATGTACCCACAGGAATTAGAACAGATGTCTTTTGAGGAAGTTGCCTGGATAATAAAAAGAAACATCAAGCTGAAAAGAATACTAAATTTCTAAAAGCCAGGTAGTGACCAGAGGTCTCTATTATGCAGTACATACACAGACTTAAGGGACAGGCAAAGCAATGTGAATTTGAGAAACTATGGACTCAAGGCATGTCAAATGACCTGCAGCATAAACAAAAAGTACTGGAATGTATGCAAAATGGCCATATGAATTTAGAATCAAGTGTGGTCTACTTACAGCAGCTGGAGCAAACCAGAGTTTTTGACCGCCCAAGAGAAGAGTTAGAGCCATACAGGTTGGACATAACCAAAGCCAAAGAGAAGTGCAGTTCTTGCAGAATACTACATGAAAAGAATAAATTCAAGTGCCCAGCAGTGGGGAAACAGTGTCTTAAATGCAGAAAAACAAATATTTTAAGACTGTTTGCAGAAGTGAAAAAAAGAACAGCAGGAAGCTAGCATATCTGTGATAAATATGCAAAAGAACAGTAGAGAGAACGTAAAAATAAATGGCTGTATGTTTAGCATACAAGTTGACATGGGCAGCAAGATAACCCAAATTCCAATAAATTTTTGGATCAAGCTAGGCCCACCCAAATTAAAAGAAAGTGGCTCAAAGTTAAAACAATTTGACAGAACAACAATAAAGATAGGTACCTTCCATGGATGTGCATTGTGGTGCAGTGGATATTGACTTGGAATGACAAATCAGGAAGCCAAGTTTGAATTCCAGTCGAATTCCTAATATTCACTTACGCACAAATACCTTTGGAAAAGGTATTAATCTGTCTCTTCCCTCTAGTTATGGGTTAAATAATAGAACAAATTGGGTTCTATAGCCTTGGCTGACGACCAGGCTACTGCAGAAAGCAATGGCAACCTACTGCGAGATAATCTTCTGCCTGGTTACATGATTGCCCAAAGTGTGTATCACGTATGGCACTTAACTGACTGACCTTACATGGCATGTTTGAAACAGATACTCGGTTTGAGGATATTCAAATTATGGTAGTAGTGTGCAAGAACAACCATGGATACAGTACATAAAGACAAATTAATAAACTCCTTGGAAGCACAAGAGAGTGAGCTAAGACTTCTAAAAGGATACAAAGCGAATATTTGATGAAAAGAAAATTACCACCCCAAATACATTCAGGTCAGAAAAGTACCAGTATATATAGTGCCTTTAGTGGTAGCCAAATTAAACTATATAATCAAGCAAGCCATTCTTGAAAAAGTTACACTTGGTGGAAGTAACTGGAACTCACCTATCATAGCAATAAAAAAAGGCTGATGAAGATTTCCGGATATGCGGTGAGTATTAAATTGGAGTAAATCACTAGATATGCTTGGACTCATTTCCATTACCTAACATCGTAACTGCGAACCAAGAACTGGCAAATGGGGAATATTTTGCAAAACTTGACTTGATATCTGCTTACAACCAAATTCAGATTGATGAAAAATTTAAAGAATGCAATGATCAACACCTCTATAGGCCTGTTAAGGCGGACTTGCTTACCATCTGGAATTAAAACTTGTAGTCATATTTCAAAGGGCAGTCGAAGGAATATTGTTAGGCAAGGTAACTAACATGATTATTTACCAAGATGATATGAGGGTAGAAGTGAAGACCAAACAAGAGTTAAAACAAAAAATGGATCAAATATTATGGTGATTGAAAAAGGCTGGATTAAGAACAAATATAACTTTGATTGCAACAACCTGGCATATTTGGGGTACCAAATATAAGACTGGTATAGCATCTAACAAAAGGCTAACAAAAGAGATTACGGTGACAGTAACTCCTCATAAAAAGGAACTGGAATCCTTTTTGGGTTTGACAAGTTTTTACAGTAGATACATCCTGAAATATAGTGAACGAATTGAACCATTGTCAGGGTTGTGTAAAAAAACAAAAAAAACAAAAAAAAAAACAGTGTTTGAATGGACACAAAGACGAAATAATGCTTTCATGATACTGAAAGCAATTATGGAAAAGAAACCTATAACAATGGTGTTTGATCCTAAGAAAGAGACAGCATTAACCATGGATGCAAGGGCTGCCATCCTATCACAGGAAAATCATCTAGAAGATTGATAGCAGAGATAAATTACTCAAACATTGAAAAAGAGCAATTGTTTGGAGTATGGAGAGAGAGCACAAAATTTTTTACTAGGTAAGAAATTTCTACTAAGTTGGATCACAAGCCGTTGGAGTTTATTTTTAACGCAAGGAAGGAGTTGCTAAAGGTTACGTTGTTGAGAATTTTATGCAGGGGTATTAAAATTATAGCATTTGATTTTGACATTGTATATGTTATTTGAGTTTTGTTTAACAGCATATCAAACTCTGTGGGTTATTTAATGTCAGAAAGGTAGAGTTTTAAGATATTTTTTTTAATATATGGAGGTTGGTTTAGTCAGATTTTGATGAAAAACTTTTTATTTTTATTTTTATTTTAGAAGACTAACGATATCTTCTATTTTTGTATTCAAAAATGTATTGCTGGTAATATTTTTTTTCCTTCAAAAATGTATTATGACAATTTTTTTTTCAAAAATGAGTAATGGTAATAATTTTTTCTTTTTCAAAAATGTATTGTTGGTAATATTTTTCATTCAAAAATGTATATTTTTCTATAAAAGTGTATTTTTATACTTTCATAGTATTTTGACCCAAGTTTAGCGGAGGGGGGGGGGGAACTATTTTCCCATAATTGGGACCCTAACAGATGCTACTACTCCGGGTCAGGAACCTGGACCTGGGAACAACAGCAATTAAGAGGTGGTTCCATGCTCCTCACAACCTTCCAATCAGAGGTTTTGCTGCTAGATGCAGTTTACCATCATACCCAGGACCATTGTATATCTTAAGGATAAATGTAGATGTTTTGTCAAGACTACAGTTTATAAAAGGAACAGATGAAAAACATAAAACTGAGGAAAACAAAATAATCCTGTGGGTAGAGATGGTGTACTTCCAGTCAACAGGTTAAAAAATGAGACCAAGCAAGATTCAGTATTGAGCAAAATAATTGAAAGAATAAGAAAAAATAAGTAGAACAATTGTTCAATTGTAGAGCAGCCATTTCAGGAGATATGCCGGAAGTTAACAATTGAAAAGGGAATTATATGCACTGGAAAGGTGATAATAGCCCAGTGAACATTAAAGACAGACATATTTAGAAGGGTACACAATTACGTACATTGTGGCATCGTGGCAACACGCAGAAGATTAAAGTTTCAAGCAAAGGATATTGAATTTTTTGATAAATGTCCAAAATGCAATGAAATTGGAAGATTAAAAAAAAAGGAGTTTCATTCATAGCCTAAAGATGCACAACCATGGCCTAGAGTATATATGAACAATGAACACATCAGTAGCATAGGATTTTTTTTCATAATAATGGATGCATACAGAAAAACAGAAAGCATCCACAGTCAAACAGGTCTTGAGAGATGTATTTGCAAGGAATGGAGTACCGCAAACATTAGTGTCAGATAATGGTCCTGAATTTTGGGATGAAAATTTGTGTACATGGTTGAGGCGGATAGGCTGTGTGCCACATAAAACTCCTTTGTACTATCCTCAATGCAACGGGATTGCATAAACAGTTAAAATGACATTGAAGGAATTCTCATCCATCACAGAAAACATTGAGGTGTTTATAGCAAAAATGCTCCTCAGTTATAGGATGATACCTTACACAGAGAGGAAGCTGAGCCCATCAACCTTCATGGGTAAACATTAGAGCCCCCATTACCATGTCTTGCCACAAAGGAAAGAGAGTATGGTACAAGAAAGACAAAAGTGCAAATCCTGAAAAAGCGAGGCATTAATACAGCTTTGATTGAGAAGAAGGGGCAGTATGTTTTGGCTTATGCAGATCAATTTAGAAAAAGGATTGTATTGGACGATGCAGAGACGGAAGACCAAAATCAGAAGGAAGGTAGCTACAATGAGGAGGCAGAGCAGAGAACAGAAAGGCAGGCACAAGAAGAGAGAGAAAACTACATTGGATGAGGATGAACATGAAATGGACATAAATGGAGAAGAAAAACTGATGAAGAAAAGGATGAAGATCAAGGTCGTCAATAAAAAGCAGAAGAGAGGAGCAAAAGCAAGAACTATATAAATCAAGAGTAGTTAGATGTAGTAAAATGGAACAACAAAGGTATATGACCACTCTGCTTCATGGAGGGTGTGGTAACCTATGCAAATGAGCCAATTTGTATTTAAGTGTTAAGCTGCTGTTTGGATTTCCATTACATCATGTGTAATGGTGTACCACGTATCAAGTACTGAAACTGCGAAATATACCAGACATAACACTAATTTAAATTTAGAATTTAATCAAAATCATAATTATTATCCATAATATCTATCATACTGTTTGAAGCCTATGAATTAACACTATTCATCATGATCGTAAACTCTTTATCAACATGTTAAGTGTTAACTACAGATTTACTGTTTTTCTTACTATTTTATAAAGTTTCTAAATTATAAAACAAATGATTATCATCATTGTAACAAGAATTTCTATAACTACAAGTTATATATATTACCAATATCAAAATTATACACAGGTAAAATAGCCAGGAAATAAATTTTTATTGAACAAACGAAAAAAGTGACAGATTTTCACAGTTTGTTGGCACTAATGTACTGTTCAAGATCTAAGAAAAAGTTACCAATAATAGGAGAAAATATTTTCTTTAATTACCTGAGACAGCAAGAAAGAGGCGTGGATCAATTGTAAGGTCCAATAATGTGACTAGATTAGTCATTTGACTTTTCCATTCTTTGACTAGCATCTTCAGCTGAATAATGGCAGCATCAGACATACAAATAGATGACTGATTTGAAAGCTCTTGAATTTTCAAGCTTATCAGTGAAGATATTTCAGGATCCAAACATTCAAAGTTATGAATTGCTATTTCAATTTCACGCACTCCTACAAATTAAAGAAAAAGGCTCAAATTTCACCAAAATCAAATATAAGAATCAGTCAAGAAGTAATGCTTGTTTGTCTTTAATTTAACTGATTTAATAGTAGGTACACAGAAAGCATACTAAAATTAAGATAAATTACAAACCTAATCTTCATAAGTCTGCTTCTTTTTCAGTCATTTACTTTTGAATGAGGGTATGCATACCCTATCTGTAGAAGTATCTTGACTGCTTTCTTAACCATGTGTAAGTTGTTGCTTTCACCTCATCATTATTAGAGAATTGCTGTTCCAAGTACCTACTTAATGGGCTCCAAAAAGAGGAAAGCCCTTGGGTAACAATCACTGTTTGCCCTTTCATAGAGACTGTCAGCTTTCATAGAACTCACTTTGCACTACTGTGATAAAGGCTTTCACAAAGTTTTACAATGGTGATTTTTTTTGTCAGCTGTAATGAGAACAGCAGCTTGTTTGATGTTATTGTCATTCACAGTAATCTCTGGCCTACCACTCTAAGGCCTGTCACAAAAGTCTTTGTTTTAAATAAAAGTTACTCTTTTCTCTAATCATATGGTTGCCATCCAACTGAACATGTCTAAGTTATATTTCAATATCTAAGTTGAAAGTTGGAAAGTTATTCATTCATGTGTAGTATATTTTAGGCAAGTAGACCTGACAAAGCACGTCTTTCTCCAGGTCAGACCACAGCCAGTGACCTTCACTGTTACAACACTTCCTGTCTAGGAAGACCTCCACAAAGCAAGACTGTGTCATCATCACCCTAAATATACTGACAATAGTTCAATTCCATATGTAGATTTAGTCTGTAGCCAGTTGAAATTAATTGCAGTTACTTGATTAAACTCTCCACTGTTGAGAGCCTTACTGTGCTTAAATCATGTGCATAATTAGGAGCTTGTCATCATATCATTCCTCCCAAAAAGCTCTAGTTTGGTCTTATCCAACCATAAAACCATTTGTCAGAACATTTTTAGATTATTAATATGAGCTTTGGCAGAGTTGAGTTGAGCTTGTTTGTACTTTTTTCTAAGCATTCTGCTATGAAGACTAACATCATTCAAATTTTATTGCACTGTCAATGCATGAACATGATTCCAATATTAGCCAAGGAGCATTGGAGAACCACAGAGGTCAAGCAGAATTTGCCTGGACTTGCTGAGCTAGATGTCTACTTGCTCTTGCATTTATTTTTGGCATATGGCCACTTCTTGATTGAAATGCAGTCATACCAAAAGCTTTCCATTTATAAATAATTTGTTGCACAGTGGAGATGTGCACACCAAATTGTTTTTATTACAGGCTTTAATTATCTGAGTTTTTAATGTGTCAGGAATTTCTTTTGATCTTGGCATATTTTATTTTAAAATTTAGTCTTTAACTGCACCCTTTTGAATATACAGTTGAATTATATTGGTTGACTGCAGTATATATCACTTATCAAAAGAATGAACACATCATTTTGATTTTTATACATGCACAAAAAATTATTTGCACTAGCAACCATGTAAAACAGAAATACAGAGTGTAAATGTAAGGATTCACTTACTTTTACACATCTTAATTTTTAATTAATATTTTTATTCTAGGTTGATAAACATTTTTGGAAGTGGTTGTAATTTATTTAATAAAGCTTTTTTTAATGAATATAAAGTTCAATTAAGATTTGTTGATCTTAGGGATTCACTTACTTTTGTGCAACACTGTATATAAATGAGTATTATGCATGTGTGTTTATGCAAATTATTCGTAAATTAGGCAATTTGATTATTTTAAGTGAAACCTTATAAACAGAGTTAAATATTCAAGATGGCATCAGAACTTTTAAAAATTTTTTATTAAATGATGTCCTGAAGAAATAAAAGTATTTTAATTACCTAAAATGTTATCAAAAGTTATTTAAAGTGCATGTCTACAAAATATTAACAATTCTATGTAGCAGTTTAAAAAAGATATACATAAATTGTTTGATGTAAACTTTGCTTGGTAAGATTGGTTTTTTGATATCTGTATCAAAAAACAAAATTTATTATTGCTTGTGACAAGTAGAAGACATTGGAAAATTATCAAAGTTAAAAAAATGATGAGGAAGTAAACCAAATTACAGTAATTCATGATTAATAAAATTATTCAAATGTATTTAAGGAAAGAAACATACTTTTTAATTTGTGTGTACTGGCAGCCACAAATCGAGCAACATTCCAAACACTGTCCAAGTGATTATGGAAGAAATCTTTCAGTGACATCAACTTTTTTATATCACACTCACTCTGATAAAAATAGCAAGAATGACATTAAATGACAGACAATATTCCTTGTAATATGAGAATATTCAATGAGATGAGAGAAATGTTATTCTAAAAATAATGATTAATAATTTTTACTCCTTTGATAAATTTGACTACAAAAATTTTTAGTAAAAAAACATCTGGAATGGAAAGAAGGTTAAAAAATGAAATAAAAACAAGTAAAATTTTATAAAAGTGCAAAGTTTTAAACTTTTTGAATAAAGTTTAATTCATAAACTTTGCAGTAAAAGCTTAAAAAGAAGATTCAAATTATACAAAACATGTTTTCATTTAAATTCTATTGATTCACCGAATCAACAAATTTTCATCTAATTAGCAAATTTACTTATAAATATGACCATGGTTCTAGTGTAGCTATAAAAATATACAACAATATATCAGCAGAGGAAATTTAACTGAAATCTTTACTTGAGAAATTTCTATCATGACAATATTTTATAATAAATTGAAATTTATCCTCAGTTTTTCATTTACTTTTTTCTAGGGAATTTTCAATACAGGTACTGAAAATTCTCTTGAAAAAACTTACTATAGATTTTGTAATCTACAACTATCAGTTGTCATTACTTTTTAAAATCAACACTAACTTATAAGACTGCATTCATCTTGAAATCATTCTTTGTTTATTAGTTTTTTAAAAATATATTCATAAAATTAGTGATATTTTAGAAATAAAAATTAATGAAACATTATTCTGAAACTGGTTAAATGAGAAACATCTTGATAGATACTAAAGTATTATTGAGATGGAAAATGTTTTTTTTAATTATTAAAGATAAATAATTGATTGAAATTTGTTTTTTTTGTGTTGAAACAAGTAGTGAAAAATCATAAATTTGGAAACTGAAATTAATGTTGAAAGTTGAAAACTGAAATTAAAGTGAAAAGTTGTTTAAACTTTCAAGATATCTGAGAAGCCAACCCACAAGTCCCTTAATTTAAGGAGTGCAGGATGACTCATCACTGCCAACTCTTCTCCACGACAACTCACCACAAGCCTACTCAGTGCAAAGACAACTTAATGACATGCAAACTATAACATTTTTTCAACTTTTTAAAAACAAATAAAAGTACTTTATTAAGGATCATTTTTTAATACATGACTTTAGTTTTAATTTAAAAACTTTTTGAAAATTGTATGCAATTCCTCTCAAATATTCAATTGGAAATCGTTATGAAAAAGAAACAATCTGCAAAATACTTTCATTTGCCTTCATATAATTCTTCAATTTTAGTGGGAGAGGGATAACATCTAATTAATTGCTCGAAATATGCAGCCCCATAAGGAATCTCCATATTGTGGGATGCTTCATATCCAGTGTTGAAGTTGAGTTATCTTTGTTCCTTGTTTTTAGATTGTCTTCCTGGAATAAATATAGTCACAGCTCGCATGTGTTGCACTGGTTTACAGTAGCATGTCACTAACAAACTAACATTGGTAACAAAAGTTGTCTTCTTTCAAATGATGGAAATTATTATTACTTTTCAACTTATGTTGAAACACGTTTGAAAGAAAGATGGCATCCTTTGTGAAACAGCCACCTATTTTGTAAAGTGAAGAATTCTTTACACAGAGTGGAAACAAGATATAAGTATATGGTCTATCTTAACGGATTTACCTAAAGAAAAGCAGGGCCCTGTGGTATTTTTTGTCATTACCTCAGAATATACAAGAATGTGTTCAACGTTTGGATATAACAGACAGGTTGAAAGTCATTACAGATAAGTTAGATGAAATTTACTTACAAAATGAAAACATGATGGCATATATGTGAAGCTGGAATGAACATAAATGACTTTTTGGTATGTTATGAATTTCTGTATCAGAAATTACTTAAATATAGAATCACCAGGCCATTTTTTGTTTTGAATGCAGTGAATGTATCTGAGGAAAATGAAAAGTTAGTGAGAACAACACTTGACTTACACAGTGATGAAAGAAACATTAAAGAAAGTGTTTTCTGATATTTCCTCATTGGAGTACAAAACTGCTTTTACTATTAAGGAAGAAATTGAGACAGTAAATTTCAATTGGTACAGAAGTAGCAGGGAACAGAAAACCTATCAAGGGAATAAAACAAATGCAAAGGACAGACAAAATAAGATAATGCGCTGTTTCAAATGTAATTCAACTAACCATTTTGCCCAAGACTGTATCAGTTTTAGTTTTAGAAGTGATATTAACACTGTCGTGGATTGATTGATTGTGTTTAACGGCCTATCACCCTCCAAAGGGTCATTTAAGGCCAAAAGGTGTTTTTGCTTTCAGAGTTGTTTGTCTTCAAGACAAAGGTGTTTTTGCTTTCAGAGTTGTTTGTCTTTTGAAAGGTCAAAAGCAACCAACTTTGAAGTTGGTTGCTTTTGACCTTTCTTTTAAGGGAAAAAAAATTTTTTTTTTTTTAAAGAGGGTAATGAGCAGTGGTGAATAGTTAGTGTTTTGGGTTTTTTTTTTTGTATGAAAGCGATTTAGATTTTCATATATAGTTTAATTTCTTTTAGAAATTGGAATATTTTGCTTGGGTTGACGTTGTTAAATAGATCTTTTAAATTGTTTGATCTGTAATATTTTGATTGAATGGAGTTGAAGTCATAGCAGCTTATCAAAAAGTGTTTCACTGTGAAGGATTCCTGGCATGCAGTGCATATTGGGGGTTCTTTGTTTTTCAGTAGGTATGAATGGGTAATCTGAGTATGTCCTATTCTTAGTCTAGTTAGTGTAACTTCCTCCTTTCTTATCTTACAGTAGCCTGGATACCATTCGCTGACGGTAGGTTGGATATTTTGTAGCTTATTGTTTGGGCTATTATTCCATGTTTCTTGCCATTTAGTTCTGATAAATTTGTGGATTGTTGGTTTGAAGTTGGAGTAGGGGATCTTGACATCAGATACATTTTGATGTAATGATTTTTTTGATGCTGAATCAGCCCTCTCATTGCCATGGATGCCAATATGACTTGGTATCCAGCAGAGTTTAATGATTTTGTTTTTGGAGAGCTGGTTAAATCTATATAAAAGTTTGATGATAAGTGGGTTGGTTGATTCTTTGTTTCTTAGAGAAATAAGAGTAGATTTAGAATCTGTGAAGATGATAAACTTCTTGAGTTGATTTGTTGAGATAATGTCAAGGGCTAAGTTGATGGCTAGAATTTCAGCACTTTAAATCAAGGCTTTATTTGGGATTCGTTCTAGTAATTCCGTGTTATTGAGGATGGCAGCACATCCTACTCTGTCTTCCTTTTTAGATCCATTGGTATATATGTGGACGTAATCGGGGAAGTTATCTATAATAGAGTTTCTTCTTTAAAGGTGGCTGGATTTGTTTTTGCTTTAGAGTATCTGGTTAGGTCCATCAGAATTGTAGGTTGTTCCAGCAACCATGGGGGTGTTTCTGGAATGATGACCTTGTGTATGTGATTTATGTCTATTTGTGTTTCAGTAATAAGTTCCTCCATGTGGAGACTGAATGGTTTAAGGAATTTTTCTTTTTGATGGAAGAGGGGTTTAAGTTGTGGTTGAAATACTATTTTGTGGGCAGGATTTGATGGATTAGAGGCTAGTTTTATGTAGTATTGCATTCCGAGTTTTTGTCTTCTTAGTTTTAGCGGAGGCTCATTTGCCTCAGTATATAGGCTTTCCACCTGGGAAGTGGTGAAAGCACCTGACACAAGTCTCAGACCTTGATGATGGATGGTCTCCAGTTTTTTAAGGTATGATTTTTTGGCTGATCCATATACGAAGCATGCATAATCAAGTTTGGAATGGATCAAGGTTTGGTATAATTTAGCAAGTGTTTTTTTATCTGCACCCCATTCGGTGTGAGCTACTACTCTTAGAAGTTGAATGGTTTTATTGCATTTGGCTCTCAAGTATTTGATATGTGGGATAAAAGATAGTTTATGGTAAAAAATAACGCCAAGAAATTTATGTTGTTTGACGGCTGGGATTTCAGTATCATTGAGTTTTAAGACAAGGGTCGCTATGCATTTTGTGGATTTGGCAGAAGTGTAGGCATTTAGTTTTCTCTTTGGATAATTTGAAGCCATTTTCCATGGTCCACTTGCTTATTTTATTTAGGCATAGTTATAGATGGCACTCTATTGTGCAAATGTGTTTAGATCTGTAACAGATCAGAAAATCGTCCACGTATAGTGAATCGTCTATACCAGGGTTTAGACATTTTACAATGTTGATTTTTATGTTGAATAGGGTAACAGAGAGTACGCATCCTTGTGGAACCCCCATTTTTTGTTCTTTTGAGTCTGATAAGGTATCATCCAAAAGTACTTTAAAATTTCTGTTTTTTAGAAAGTTGTCTATATATAAAGGCATTCTTCCTTTTAGGTCAAGTGCTTTCAAATCTCTCATTATTCCATATCTCCATGTGGTGTCATAGGCCTTTTCAAGGTCAAAGAAGACCGCTGTGAGGTGTTCTTTTTGGATGAAGTCTTTATGTAGAAAGGTTTCAAGTCAGACAAGGTGGTCAATTGTCCCTCTTCCCTTCCTAAAACCTGTTTGGAGGTTGGTTATTAAGTTGTTAGTTTCCAAATACCATGTCAGTCTGTTGTTGATCATTCGTTCCAGTATTTTGCTAAGACAGCTGGTTAGAGCAATAGGTCGGAAATTGGTTTGGTATGTTGTGGTATTTTGATGGGTTGGGGAATTTGATATGTTTTTCATGGATTTTGGAATGGGAATAATGGTGGCCTGTTTCCAGAGTGTGGGAATGTTACCAGTGGTCCATAGGTAGTTGTATATATTTAGTAAATAAATAAGAGAGTTTTTAGGTAGCTGCTTTAGAAATTCATAATGAATTTCGTCTGGACCAGGAGTTGTGCTATGGGCTCTGGCTAGTGCAGTTTGGAGTTCTGAAATTGAGAAAGGTAGGTTATAACTTTCGGTATTTTCTGATTGAAAGTTGATGTTTTTTTTTCTTCACATTGTTTAATGTTTTGGAATGTTCTATCAACATTTTGTGGGGATGAGTTTTGTGAAAAAGTTTCTGTTATATGGTTCGCGACGTCTTTTTTGTTCGTAAGCTTTACGTTGTTCAAGGTGAGGTGTTTTATTGGGGTACTATCACATTTTCCTGATATCCTTCTGATCATGTCCCATATTGTTTTGGTTTTGGTGTTGGTATTCAGTTTTGAGATATAATTTTTCCAAGTTGATTTTTTTGATTCTTTGATAATTTGCCTGGCTTTGGCTCTACAATTTTTGAAAAAGTATAGGTTTTCTTTGGTAGAGGGGGAGTTGAATTTTCTTAAGGCTGCACGTCGCGCTTTTATTGCCCCTTTGCATTGATCATTAAACCATGGCTTGTTGAATTTCATTGAAGTGGAAGATTTAGGTATACATTCTTTAGCTATAGATAAAAGAGTTTTGGTGAAGTAGAGGAGGTGATCTTTGTTGCTGGTATTGGATTCTGGAATTAGTTTTAAATAGCATAGTTTTTGGAATTTTTCCCAGTTAGCTATTTGGATATTCCAGCATGGTTTTTTTCTTCCTGAGTTGAGGATTCAAGTTTTCTAGAATGATAGGGAAGTGATCACTTCCACAGGTATCCCCCAGGACCCTCCAGTTGTAGTCCAGGAAGACAGTGGGGTCGCTTATAGTTAGGTCAATAGCGGAGTATGAGCCTGATGCTGGGTGAAGATATGTGTTTGATTTGTTATATAGGCATAGGCTGTTTTGATTGATTACATTTTCAATGATTTGGCCTTTGGGGTTGGTTTCAGAGCTTCCCCAAATTTCATTGTGACAGTTGAAGTCTCCCATTAGAATAAATGGTCTTGGGAGTTGTTGGATTATGTTGTCTAGTTCTGGTTCTGTGATATTGTAACAAGGGGAATATATATAGAGCATATAGTGATTGTTTTGTGTAGGGTTGCTGACACCGCCACTGCTTGTAAATTGGTTTTTAGTTTGATTTGACTTTGTAGTATCTTATTGTTTATGATTATGGATGAGCCTCCAGAGGCTTTGTTAGGATTTTTGTTTATATGGTTGTATGAGGTATAATGTTTTACATTAGGTATATGGTTTTCTTTAAGGAATGTTTCCTGCAAACAAACAACTGCTGGGGAAAAGTTTTTGAGAATTATTAGGAGTTCATTGAAATTTGCTTTTATACCTCAAATATTCTACTGAATAATTTTATTCGGTATATGTGGGTTTCAAATTTGATAGGGTTTTTGTTTGGGATTTTGGTGTGTTTGAGGATTTTGTTCCTCAATATCCATTGCTTCTAAATTTTCGAATCTGTTTTGTCTTGGGTTCAAGCTGGTTTGGGTTCTTGATTTTGATGTTGGTCTATGTCTTGTTTGCTGGTTCTTTTTTTCTGGGGATTTTTTTGGTTTGTCCGAATGAGGGGTTAATTTTGGTTCAGTTTTTTTTGGAGAGTTTGTGTTAGGGATAATTTCTGTTTTCTTATTGGGTATAGAGGGTTTTTCGTTGTTTGGCTTATTTGATTTAGGTAAGAGGTTTTTGTCCTTGTGGGTGGGTTTTTGATTTTCATTTTGGTTTTTGTTAAGAATTGGTTTCGGGTTTTTATTGGCAAAGGAGGATTCAGATTTACCAAGGGTAATTTTTAATTCATTGATGAATTTGGGCCAATCGTTTTTCAAGGATCTCCTTGAAAAACTCATAAAATGAGTTTTTCAAGGATCTCCTTGTATTTATCTTTTGTTTCAGACTACTGAAACAAAGAGGGGTTCTTCGGGCGATGTTGGAGTATGAAACCTTATTTGAGTATACTTCAATGATTTTCCTTGCTTCCCAAAAGGGTATATTTCTATTATATTTTACCTCGAGTATTTCTTTTTCTTTTTTCCATATACAACAATTTCTCGAGTATGCCGGATGGTCACCTTCACAATTTGCACATTTGATAGTTCGATTGCATTGATCTTCTAGGTGATCCAAATCCCTCATTCCACATTTCTTGCATACAGGCTTCCTTGTACACTGCTCCTCATGATGTCCAAACATCTGGCATTTGAAACACCTGAGCAGGTTTGGGATGTAGGTCTCAACTTTAATTAAATTGTATCCGACCTTAATCTCTTTTGGGGGCTTGTGGGAGATAAAGGTCAAGATATATGTGTTTGTGTTAATAGTGTTGCCTTCTTTTTTGATGGTGATTCTTTTGTAATCTATGACTCCTTGACATTTTAGTCCTGTTTTGCTTTCATCTGGAGTGCAGAGGGAGAGTTCCCGGCTCTTAGCTACTCCTTTAGATGTGTTTAGCATTTGATGGGGTTACGCTTTTATTTTTAGGTTGTGAAAGGAAGTCATTTTGAGCAGAGAATCTGCTTGTTTCTTTTGGTCAACTTCTACTAGCAGTGTTCCATTTTTTGTTTTTTTGACCATCTTGGGAGTTATCCTGGAGGATATTACCTTTTCTATCACGAAGGGAGATAGCTTTGATAAGTGAGTATCTTCAGTGGACTCAAGGACAATGAATTTAGTGAAGCCAGGTTGGCACAGCTCAGAGTCACTGTCTGATTCCATATGGGGTCTCCTGGAGGGGTTGGGGAAAGCCATAATATTCATTTTGGTATAAGTTCACCGCATGTGCTCCCCACCCACCAGTTCGGAGCCCGCAATTGGGGTCTGCCGGGGGGAAAACCCAATCACCCTGACAGACCAGGGACTACACAGGCAGTATACTCACTGCAGTGAGAGGTCCAGAGCACCTGCCACCTCATCCAATGCTCTGCTCCAAGACACAGTGCATGGGTGAAGGGTCTGCAGCCATGTCTGGACCTGAACCTCAATGAGATGATTGACCCTCAGCCAGCGCCTTCTAATGTCTACAGGTTCTAGGTATTCTTCCGTAGTTTTCGTTCTGGTTAGTTTAGTTTGGGAAGATTGGTAAGGTTGATGTTGTTTATTTCCTGTAGTAGACATTAGGGCGTGACCTGACCAGCCGATTGGTCAGATCGGGCCCCTCCGACTGCCCTGGTAAGGGCCGAAGTGGTGTGTTGGGAAGTGGAGGTACTTAACCTGACCTCCAAGGCCCTCAACCACCAGGATCCTGTCCCAGGGCATCACGGGTCGCCACCCACAGCAAACAGGTGGCCCCATTGAGGGATTTTTACCCTCTGCACGGGGAGCAGTTGGTGTATTCTGATGCCCCACCAACAGGGCCACACTGTTGTGGATTCAGACCAGGTACACTTTATGTTATTTAGTGTTCAGTCATGATAAATGATTCTAATATAAAAATGTTCAAACTTTTTGAAAGAGACACTGGGTATAGCAGTGTTGGACTCTGCCTATTCACAAACTGTTGCAGGAGAACTTTAGGTCAGTGTATTCTTTGATATATTAAATGACCAAAATAAGCGGTTAGTGAAAACTGTGAGGTCTAACAGAATATTTTGTTTTGGAGATAGTGCAGAGGTAAAAGCTCTTAAAGTAGTTAAATTTCCTGTAACTTTCAGAGCATATACTGAGGCTGACCTAGTCAAAAATGATATACCCTTGTTACTAAGTCATAAATCAATGAAAACTGCTGGAATCTACTGGATTTTAAAAATGACAGCTTTCAGATTTTAGTCATATATATAAAATTACAAAGTACTACTTTCTGGGCATTATAGTCTTTGTTTTGTATGTACCCATGGACAGTAATGGGTATGTCCCAATCCTTAAATAATATATTGGACTCTATTGAGAAAATGCTGTTTTTCTTACTGTCTAGTAGTTCTCTACTAGCAGTGGTTATTTACTTCATGCAGCTTGCAAGTTTTGTATTTGATGATATTATAAATATTACTATTTATTTTCAACCTCCATTTGGTTTATTACTCACGCAGTAATCTTTTAGGTTACAACATTTTGGCAACAAAGATTTGGCTGTTGAAATTTTGCACCAAAGATTTGGCCGTCAGAATTATGTGAAAAAGATTTGGCCATCGGAATTTTGTGAAAAAGATTTGGCTGTGAAAGATTTGACAACAAAAATTTGGCCCAATACAATATTTCAGCTGAAGAAGATTTTCATGATTAAGTTTTGGTGATTAACATTTTAGCGTCGAAGATTTCGTTGAAGAACATTTTGGTGACAAAGACTTTTGGTGGTGAAGATATGGGCCAATCTCAAGAAAAAGATCACCAATAAAATATTTTTGTGACAAAGATTTTGGCCAAATACAACTAAATGTTCACACATACAACATTCCATAAACAAAGTATTGGCAAAACTCACAAAAAAAAAAGTTACCAATATAACTTTTGTGAACAAGGATTTTTGCTTTAAAATTCACTTAGGATACATTGGTAAAAGAAAAAAGTACCAAAGCTACAAAGTATTTTGTGGCTACAAGGATTTACCAAGGACTATATGGATATTAACCAGTTGTTTGAATTACAACATTCAAATACACACACACTTTGGCGAAAAGTAAAAATGTATGAGCTTAAAATTTGCTAGAAATCATAAATGAATAGCAAGAAGTTTTAGAACAAAGACTCAAAAAATTTGGTGAATTGTTGTTAGAACAACAGAAAATGATAAGTAACAGGAATGAAGATTCAAGTACTTTTTCTCAAGATACTATCATAAATGAAATAGAATTTAATTATATTCCAGAGGAAGATATAATATTCTTGTTTTATTTCTGTAGATACAAAGTTCTTTACAAAACGGACTTTGCAAATTGGTTCAACCACAAAAAGGTTAGACTTGTTTTAAGAGAATTAGACAATGTTGAATATACAAAGTTTATGAATTATATATTACCAAAGAAACCTTGTGACCTAACGTTTCAAGAAATGGTTACTTTGATTTTGGAAGTGTTCAGCCCAAAGACGTCATTATTCCATAAAAGACGAAAATGTATGAACTTGGTAAAAAATGACGAAGACTTCACAACATTCGCTAGCATTGTGAATAATCAGTGTGAGGGCTTCAAATTGGCAGAACTAAGCCCTGACAATTTTAAATGCTTAATATTTGTTCAAGGTCTGATGTCAACAAGAGATGCTGAAATCAGGAGACAGGTGTAGTGGCAGTCAGCTATGTCTGGTACAAGGCCACTTCACTAACATAGCCGACGATTCTGCATTTAAAGATATCAGGAGGTTGAAGGAATAAAAACATTTCATTTGTAAAATAAGTAAAATTTTATTAACAGAATAACATCAATTTGAAAGAAGTAAAATTCTTAACTATGTAAATGTTCAAAGAAAAAGTGTAGTATGAAGTTAAAGGAATCAAGAGTTGTAAAGTAGTAAGTCATGTCTTGTTCTTCTTTTTCTTTTTATGTCCACTGAGTAGGCAAAAAGGTAAAAGGGCGACCAATTTAAGGTGAAAAAGAGTGTGTGAGTGAGAAATAAAAGATAAGCGGGAAATGTACTTATCGGCATTAAATTGTTTTTAGAGTCAGTTGAAAATGTATTGTTATGTCTTTGATGGTGAGTGAGTGAAGATGAAGAAAGGAAAAGAAAGGAGAGAAAGAACGAATGTATGTCAATGAGATATGTCAGGTTTGGTGTCTTGAAATTTCTTCCTTACATTGTGGCAATGTCCTTAGCAGATCTTTGCTCCCATCTGACTGATTCGGCTTTCTTTCTCTTTTTATAGTTAAAGACTTTTTCACATTGACTTGTTAACTTCTCTCTCAGTTTTGTTTTCATTGGTTAGAAAATTAATTTAACATCAGATCACTAAATTTGGCTTCAGCTTTTTTTTTTCAGTACAGGGTCAATCCTTTTTCTCATTGGTGAAAATTAAAATTTCACACTGGATTGTGAATTTTGTCTTGGTCTGGTTTTTCCCAAAATGTTGTCAGTGATTCTGATCCAATTTTGCTTGTGTGCAATTCTACTTTTTGTGTTTCAGTTGTTTGTTGGAATGATATAGGATTTGTATCCTATACAGATTCTGAATAAGCTTGAAAATGAGCCCAATCTTATTTTGCTAAACCTAGCTGAAGATTGTCGGAGATATATAAATATTCAACAAGATGCCAAGTATATTGAAGTAAGCAGTGTGTCACACATTAAAAAGGTGCACCAAAAAAATAGTGAAGAAGGAAAAAGACATTACTCCTAACCTCTGCTATGCATGTGGAGAACAACATTTTTATAATATCTATTCATTTAAAAATAAGAAATGTTTTTGTTGCAAAAGAAAAAGACATAAAATTCACTTAAGACAGAAATAAAAAAAAACAAGTGAGTAATTGCATTAAAGTAACTAACATAAAATGAATCTTCTGGTTGCAATACAATAAAATTTTTATAGGTAAAAATCCTGAACAAAAATTTCAAATTGCAATTGGATAGTGGATCCGACTTAAATATAAAAAATGAATATACATGGAGGAAAATTGGCAAACCAATGTTAATGGTTACTAAAATAAAAAGCTCATAGTGTGACGGTACAAAAAACAAAATTCGAAAGAGAATTTATTATAAATGTGACTTTAAACAAAAGAACGTTGAAGTCAAGAGATTTTGTAATGAAAAATAAAAATAACCTTTTTGAGATGAATTGGATGAAGCACTTTAAATTAAAGAGTCCAATCAGTTTGTTTTGCAAGAGAGTTAATTTTCTACCAACAAAACAGAAACTTTAAAGAGAGAATTGAAAACTAAATTTCCAGATATATTTTCTGGTGGTTTATGCAAGTGTAATAAATTGAAAGTGAAATTCGAGCTAAAGGAAAATGTACTAGTTTTCAAAAAGAAAAGGAGTGTACTTTTTGTATTGTTAAAACAAATATATGAGGAGCTTGACAGATTCAAAAAAGCGGGTGTTTGTCCAAAGTCAACTATAGTGACAGTGTTTCACCTACAATATAGATTAAAAAAATTAGAAAGAGATATGTTTCTGTATAGATTTTTCCATGGACTTGAACATTGCCCTCAAAAATTATTATTACTCACTTCTAAGGCTGGAAGGTTTTTGCACAACATAGCAGAGGTTAGATATTTTCTAAAATCAACTGAAGCAATGCATATCTTAAGATTCAAGTAAATGACGAATGTTCAAGATTATTGACCATAAATACACATCAAAGATTGTATAAATTCAATCATTTGCTGGTCAGCATTAAGGTTGCTCCAGCTATTTTTCAGCAAGTCGTGGATATGATGCTGAGTGGACTTACTTTGCAGTTGCATATTTTAACAATATTTTGCTGAAAAGTGAAAACATAAAAGGACATGAGAAAAATGTTTTCGAAGTTTTCAAAAGAATTAAGGACTATGGATTCAAGCTGAGAGACAAAAAGTGGGAATTCTTTATGGACAAAATCAAATATTTGGGTTAAATAACTGATGAGAATGGCAGGAGACCAGAGCCAGTGCTATAAAAGACGTGCCTGCTCCTGAAAACATCAGTTGTCTACAAAGTTTCCTGGGACTAGCAAGCTATTACAATGCTTTTGTCCCAGACATGCATTGTTTGTGAGCTCCTTTAAATGAACTTTTGAAGAAAGTCTCTAAATGGGTTTGGACAACGGAGTGCCAGGAAGCATTTAAAAAAATTAAAGAAATACTCATGTCAGATCCAAAGAAACAGAGCCCTCAAGAACGTGCAGTTTGGCTCACATCTGAACAAGAACAAGCAAAAGATGTGATTGATGCAAAGAAAAAAAAAAAAAATACTGAAATTCATGAAGTATATGAATGTGTGCCTAATACAGGTCAGAAATGTATATCAACAAAATGAGTCATTGTTATATCATGGGAACGATATAAACAAAAAGGTAACTTTCAAGTGGAAAGATTTACACAACTCGTAAAGGGTAAACAAATAACAGAATTTATTGTATGGTAAAGTACAATTAGCAGAGAGTTCAATAAAAGGGTAAGCCAAGACAGAATGGAAGCGGAAGTCAAATCATCTCCCCTTGCTTACTTCTTAATCACTTCCAGACAAGTCAACTGTCAGGATCCATTATAACACCTTCCCCTGTCACATTCCACCCCCTTCTTTTGAACAAGATTAGAGGTGATTGCCTTGTTTCTTGTTTAGGAAGGGGTTCCCAGTTCATCCCCCTTCTTCGGTCCTAATGTTAGTTCAGCTGGAAGCTCTTTGCAGTTACTGAGTATGGTGGCAACATCTTTTCATTCTGAGGGTACCGGGTTGGCAGATTCCTGGTTGCTGCTTCCGACTGGTATTTAGGAGTCCAAACTCTTGCGTAGCATCTTGAGAGGCTGTTCTGATCAACAGTTGATCTAACGGGTTGGCAAGCCTTTTTCCAAACCAAAAATCGACAGTAGTGGTTTATGATCAGTTTACAAAATGAATGATCTACCATGAATAAACCTGTGAAATTTTTTTACAGCATATATCATTGCCAGAACTTCTTTTTTGGTTTGACTATAATTTTTCTCCACAGATAGTAAAACCCTGACGCATGTGCAATCGGTTTTGTTGATCCATCATCGAATGTGTGTAAAAGTACTGCACCTATACCATATTTGTTTGTATCTTACGTCACAATTCCTTTTTCGAATCGTAATGCGCTAATGCTAAATCTGATAATAAGTCCTTTTTTTATTTTTAGAAATGCTTCTTTGCATTCTTTTGTCCAGCACCATTTCTTACCTTTCCTTAATAATTCATTTAACGGTGCTCTCAACTCGTGCATTTTAGGAATATACAAACTGTAATAATTAGCCAGGCCAAGGAATGATTGTAATTTGGTTACATTATCTGGTATAGACATATTTCCTATAGCTTCTGCTCTATTTGGGTTAGGCTTTCTTCCTTTATAATCAATTATCTGACCCAAATATTCAATTTTGTTCATGCAGAATTCACATTTTTCTAGCCCCACTTTAAATCTATATTTTTCTATTCTCTTGAATACCTCTCGAACATGATTTTTGTTTTCTTCTAAATTTTCGCTCTTTATTCCTATGTCATCTAAGTATGCCATTTCAAATTCTAGACTGGCCAGCATAGTATAATTTGTTGAAATAAAGACAGTGCTACTTTCAACTTTGAAAAAATTTCTTTTGCCGTAGGAAGCGGATAGCTGTGGTCTTTTAGACATTCATTCAATCCTGTTGAAAAGTCAGTGCATACTCTTATTCTTTTCTTTTTCTTTTTTACTTACATTGTGGGTGACACCCACTCTGAGTAATCTACTTTTTTAATTACTTCAATTTCTTCTAGTCTTTGTAACTCTTTGTCTATTATTTCTAATGATGAAAATGGTACCTTTCTTTTAGGTTTAAAAATTGGTTTTACTTTGTCCCTTAGTTTTAAGTTTACTTCAGTCTTAGTACAACAACTAAGTCCATCAGAAAATACTCCCGTAAATTCATTTTTCAACTCATTAACAAATTTTTCTGTTTGGATTTCTCTATACCAGATACATTTAATTTTTTTACAAAACGTACCAATTGGTTTTTCTCATAAATTAAATAACACAATCCAGTCGATACCAAATAGGTTTGAATTTCTTCCGGATTTGCCTTGTAAGCCTTATCGTCGAACAACACTTTTGCGTAAAGTTCTTTTTTAAATTTTAACTTTCTTCCGGAAACACCTTGAGCAATTTTCTCAGTGTTTCGTAATTTTGGTCATTCCAATTTCTTCCATGTTACTTCGTCACTTCCAGTATCAAGCAAACAGCTTATAGTTCGACCATTTATTTTAACATCTACATACTTTCTTTTACCATAATTCTTATCTTTTTTAGATAAAACTGTATTTATCCTTTTGGACTTCTGGTAATTTTTCTCTTTGCATACTGTAGCTTTATGATCTTTTTGGCCACATTCATAACATCTTCTATTTTTAAAATAACAGTTACTTGTAGCATGATTCATTCCACCACATGCTTTGCAGTAATATTTTACTTCCTTGCAAACTCATTGTTTAACCCTTTGTACCTGGGCTGTATTTTTTCTCTTCTATACTTATATTGTCTCGTTTTATATTGATTAACTTTTGGCATTCCTCTGTCACTTTTTGCAAAGTTATTTCCGTATGTTTTTCCATAATTGACAGTATTCTTGAACAAATTGCTTTATCCTCTGTTGCAATTAACCCTTGAACAAAGATTAGACACTTAAACATGTCTTTCTTAATTTCCTTGATCTTGAATAATTCACACTGCAAATTCAATTTTCCGGCATATAAAAAAAAGTCCTTATCATCTTCTTTACCAATATTTAGGCATTTATAATGTGTGTGAAATAAACTGTCATGTTTGCCAAATATTTTCAACAATATTTCAATTGTTTCTTTAAACGAGATATCTTCTGGTTTCCTCGGTAGGATGTGTTTTCCTGAGCACCTAATTTTTGTAATAATAACATGATTTTTTTTTTCGTCGGACCTGATATATCCCAAAAAGAAATACAGTGTAAATAGATCAGTTGAAGAATGGTGCTCAACACCAGGAATAAGGTATAACAGATTTATTGTACAGGGGCCCAACAATATTTTTCGGACATTTTAGTCTTCGACTTTCCGAGTACCATAGAGTGGCGAAATTCCTTCAATAGAATAGCATAAACATACAAAGACAATACCTGTAATAAAAATGGAAGAAAATCGATTAGGTAAGGAAAAATATTTATTTTTCATCATTTTTTTACAAAACACATGCAACATTATTTTTCGGACATTGTTGAAAAACTGTTAATAGTCTGTAATATCACTTTTCTTCTCAATAACTTTTATCAATCTCTCTTCATAATGATCAAACATATGCACAATAACATCTCTACGTGTTTCTATTAGTTGTTTTTTGGCATCTAGTATCCGTTCCCATAGTTGAGCCTCTTTCGTTATTTCAGGTCCATCATAGACAAGTTGCGCAAGCATTTCCCAAACATTTTCTATTAAATTTAGATCTGGGCTTTTTGCAGGCCATTCCAAAGTAGTCATATTCACTTTAGCCATCCATTCTTTCATGAGTTTTGACACATGGATGCTGCAATTGTCTTGCTGTAGAACGAAATCATTCCCTATCTTATCCTTGATAGGGCTTTCTTGTCCAGCAACTGTTTGTAGCTTTCGCTGTTCTGTCATCCTTTCAGCCACTCCAACCATATATTTCCATTAGCAAAGATCATACCCCAAACCATAACTCATCCTCCTCCCATCTGTCGTTTGTTCAGTAGAGCAGGCTCACCCCTTCTCGACCAAGTACACCATCCATCGGGCCCATCAAACTTGAAACGCTTCTCATCAGTAAATATAACCTTCTTAAAGTCAACATGCTTTGTTAACCACCTTTTAGCACACTCCAGTCTTGCTCCTTTGTGTTTCTTTGTTAGTGTAATTTTTTTCTTAGCCTTTGCATACTTCAAACCAATCCTATGCAGCGTTCTTTGTACTGTTTGGACGTTTACATTCAATTCACATTTCTCCTTCACTTTTCTTGCTGTAACTTTTTCTCCAGATGTCAAAAGCCGTGTCACAGTCCTCTTCATTCTCCTTTCAGTCCTCTTGCCAATTGATCTTTTCTGTCCTCTCTTCTTTTTCCGCTCAGAGTTTGTCTTCAGCATGTATTCGACCGTTGATTTCGACAGCTTCAAATCCATGGCGATCCTTCTGATGCTGAGGCCATCATCCTGCTTCTTCCGTGCCAAACAAACGACTTCTTTTGAATGCATTTTACCTCATTAAACTTAATTGTTTTGCCAGTAAAATAGAACAGATAATTGATTCTAATGATGACAGCTAAGTGTACAAGCAGAAAATTTGCATACAGCAACATATACATGAACTTAGCTCTTAATAAAATAGGATTTTTTGTCATGTCCGAAAAATAGTGTCGCGCAAGTTTTCGCAAAAATCACAAAAAACTAAAATTATCAAAGCCAAACTAAAAAAAATGATTACACTAGTAGTGGATTTTCACTCCTCAACTACGTACTTACAATCTCAAAAGTTTTTGGCACTAGTAACCACCTTGAAGTACTTTTTTCAAAGTGTCCGAAAAATATTGTCGGGCCCCTGTACTAAGGTACAATTAACAATGATACACATATAGGCAAGTAACGGGTTAGAGCAGAATAGACTATCGAATAATGAATGCCTTTGCCTAAGACCTTCCTTCTTTGTACTGCTCATTACCGTCTTTTATCAGGTAGAGCATTCTATTCTCGGGGGATGGCAAGATGTTCCACTATAACACCCAAGCTAAATTCTTCCTAGAATTTTGCTCTTAATATCTTTCTCTCTTAGGATCTGGACATAGCCATTTAGTCCTTTTCCTTTTTCTGTTACTTCTTCTCCTGTCAGTCCGTGTGTCTTCACTTCTAGGAGATTGTTTGTTTGTTTGTTTTTTCCTGTTTAATGGCCTATCAACATCTAAAGGGTCATTTAAGGCCGGAAGCATATTTTTATTTTAAATGAAAGTTATTCCCTGGAAACAGGCTTATTCGGAACACAGCATGCTATTTTACCCATAGCTAAGAGGAAATGTTATAGTTTATATGTCTATGTTGAAGCTATATAATAAAGTTAAATTTTATTAAATAGGTCAATTTTCCAAAGGAAGGCTAGTATTTTGTCAATGTTGATGTTTTCAAATAAAGATCTTAAGTTCTGTACTTTATAAAACTGTTGACGAATTTTAGCCAGGTCTGTACAATCAATTAGTATATGTCTTATGCTATTATTCATCTGGCATTTAGAGCATTTGGGCGGATCTACTCCTCTTAACAGCCAGGAGTGGGTAAAAATTGATGCTCCATCGGGTAGACGTCTTTTTTGTGACGTTATCTAGTAGGGCACAGCATCCACATTTCTCACCTTCTTTCGATCCATCTGTGTATACATGTTTATAGGAAGGGAAACTATCGACAATCTTGTTCAGTTCTTCGTAGAAATCAGTAGGGTTGGTCTTTGATTTAGGGAATTTGGTGAGTTTTAGCAATACTGTTGGTTGGATGATTTCCCATGGAGGGCTTTCTGAAATGAGTGATTCGTGGATTCGTTCCAAGTTTATATTGGATTCTCTGATGATTTTTTCCATCCTTAGGCCAAATGTTTTAATTGTTTTCTTTTTCCTATCACAGAGAGGGTGATATAATGGGTTTACAATACAGTCGTAGGTGGGATTGGAGGGCAAGAGAGGATTTTGGTTAAATATTGTAAAGCTAGTTTGTTGCGGCAAATTGATAATGGCGGTTCATTGGCTTCTGCATATACACTATCAATGGGAGAAGTTCGAAAGGCTCCCAAGGCCAGTCTAAGCCCCTGATGATGAACAGTGTCTAATGACTTTGTATATGACTTTCTGGCAGCGCCATATATGTAGCAGCCAATTTCGATTGCATTAATGATCTATATAACTTCAGTAAGGTTTGTCTATCAGCTCCCCAATCTGTGTGGGCAATAACTCACATCAGCTGGATAGCTTTGTTACATTTGTTTTTTAAGTGTTTGATGTGTGGAATAAAGGTGAGCTTTTTATCCAGTATTAGTCCTAAAATTTTGTGTTGGTCTACAACAGGAATCTGAATCCCGTCCAGTTTTAACAGAGGATCTGGATGTAATTTTCTAAGCTGGCAAAAGTGCATGCATTTTGTTTTGTTAGTGGAGAACTTAAATCCATTCTTGGTTGACCATTTTTTTATTTTGTCAATGCATTGTTGAAGCTGCCGCTCAATTATGTGGATATACCTTGAGCTGTAGCAGATTAAAAAATCAACATACAGTGAGCAATCCACACCTGGATTTATACATTGATTTTTAAGTTAAACAATGTTACAAATAAAATACTCCCCTGTGGGACTCCCATTTCCTGTTCCTTGGGATCTGAGAGGCATGCTCCTACATGGATATTAAATAATCTGTTGTTTAAAAAGTTATTGATGAAAATAGGTAGTCTTCCCATCAGTCCAGCTTCTTTGAGATTTTTCATGATATCATATCTCCATGTGGTATCGTATGCCTTTTCCAAGTCAAAGAAAATAGCAGTAATATGTTTTTTTGGATAAAGGCATTCCTAATAAAAGTTTCCAGTCTTCTTAAATGATCCATAGTACTCTGCTGTTTTCGGAAACTGCATTGAAGATTGGTTATTGTTTTATTGATTTCAAAAAACCAAACTAATCTCTGTTATTAACCATTCTTTCAAGAATCTTACATACACAGCTTGTTAGCTGTGGGGCGGTAAATGGAGGGGCCAGATGCATCTTTTCCTGGTTTTACCACAGGAATGACTATGGCTTGTTTCCATATGGCAGGGATATTACCACTGATCCAGATGTCATTAAAAATAGATAGTAAATACTTCAATGATTGATCAGGTAGTTGTTTTAAGAACTCATACAATATCTCGTCTGGTCCCTCAGCTGTGTTATTAGCCTTCTTTAATGAATCCTTCAGTTCATTAAAAGAAAAAGGTTTATTATACTCTTCTTCATTATTACTTTTAAAGTTCAGCTTGATTTTTTTCTGATTCTTGTTTAATAGTCTGGAATTTTTTACTGTGATTTTTGGATGACGAGTTATTTGCAAGAGAGTCTGCAAGCAGGTTGGCCATGTCCTTTTTTGGGGTTATTTTGTTGTTGTTTATACAGAGGTGCTTGAGGGGGGAACTGATGCTTTTCCCTGAAATTTTCCGCACCATATTCCATATGGTTTTACTTTTGGTGTTGTTATTAATTTTGGAAACAAACCTCTTCCATGACTCCCGTTTGGCTTCTTTTAATATTCGGCGCGCTTTAGCCCTGTATATTTTAAAATGGTTTAAATTCTGAGCAGTGGGTTGGTGGTTGAATTTTCTTAATGCAGCACACCGTAGCCTGATAGCCTTTTTACAATCATCATTAAACCAAGGCCGGTTATATTTAGTTGATGAAGTTGTTTTAGGGATACATTTTGTCTTGTAGAAGAGTTAAAGTTCTGTCCTCGAGTCATTCACTTCCTATTGGTTGGCCAGCGAATGCATGCTGCTTAACTCGGCTATATTCTGTAAAAAATGCTTTAATTTTTATTTTTGTCTTCAGAAATTTAATTAAATCAACTTTTCTGTGTTAGCTGCTTGTAGTAAGTCAACTGGGATTCAGTCTGTTTTTCTGTAATTTTTGGGAACTTTTTTTATTTTTGGGTTTTTTTGGTTTTTGTTCGTCTTTGATTTTTTTTTTTGTCACTAACTTAGTTTGTGTAAATTATCTTGCAATTCAAGGTTATTTTCGACTTATACTAAGTTAAAACTTTGTAAACTTCAGTCACTCCTTTTTTTTTCTTTTCTTTTTTTAATTGGAGTAGATAGTTCCTACTATCGCCCCGTCTCACACTCCACCGCCTTCTTTTGAACAAGTGCAGAGGTGATCGCCTTGTTTTTTGTTCAGGAAGGGGTTCCCGGTTCATCCCCCTTCTCCGGTCTTAGTGTTAGTTCAGCTGGAAGCTCTTTGCAGTTACGGAGTATGGTGGCAACGTCTTTACATTCTGAGGGTACCGAGTTGGCAGATTCCTGGTTGCTGCTTCTGACTGGTATTTAGGAGCCCGAACTCTTGCGTAGTGTCTTGAGAGGCTGCTCTGATCAACAGTTGAATAATACCGGGGTTCTTGTAGTGCCATATCGTGTATGGACGGGCATCCCTGCATGAACGTTCGGTGGGCAACCCCGAGGCCATATTATGTTGTAGGCTGCGCCAGTCGCCATCCTTCACATGTTGCAAATGATTGACCGACTGATTCTATTCTAAGACCTCTCCTTAACTGAATCACTATGGTGGGCAACCCCGAGGCCATATTATGTTGTAGGCTGCGCCAGTCGCCATCCTTCACATGTTGCAAATGATTGACCGACTGATTCTATTCTAAGACCTCTCCTTAACTGAATCACTATGGAAAAAAGCAAACATAATAGCAAAACTAAACCAGTTCGTCTGAAAACGCCCAAACCTGTCTGCATCTCTTTCACTAACATACGTGGCATCCGCACCAACTTCCTCAGCGCAGATTCATTCCTCCACATTAACTCACCTGATATATTAGCCCTATGTGAAACTAACCATAACCCTTCTATCCCCTCTTCTGAGTTTTACATTCCTGGCTACCTTCCCCTCTTCAGGAAGGACTCCAATGTTCATATGCATGGGTTTGGTGCCTATGTCAGCGAACACCTTCCCCTAGCTAGGGGTGTCATCTTTTGAATCCTCAGATCATTCTTTCATGTGTTTCCGCCTCTCACTTCTCAGCTCAATTAGCTATCTCTTCTTTCTCTACCGCTCTCCTTCCTCCCCTGACTGTTGGTTACTTGACAGCATCTCTGACAACATCGACAAAGCCATTTCTTCCCATCCCTCTGCCCATGTATTCGTGTTTGGTGACTTTAACGCCCACCACAACAAGTGGCTGGAGAACGCTGTCACCGACCCTGCTGGTACTTCAACAGTTTCTTTCCTCGCACTTCCCGACTGTGGAATTCCCTTCCACCTTCCCACAATCTCCAAGAGTTTAAATGTAAGGTCAATAGACACCTCCTAACACACTAACTTGCTTCCATTCTATCAAACACTCTTCCCATCTGCCCAACCCTCATCCTCGGTATCCTTACCCATCTATCACCTTCCTCCTGACATTCCCTATGTCTAACCACTCCTTCTCTTTACCTTCCCCTATGTAGCCCCATGTGCAATAGTGGCAGTGGAATGCCTTGCTTGGGATGAAATGATTAAAAAAAAAAAAAAAATTCCTCAGCTATAGAAATAATAGTATCTGTAAAATGAGTGACTGGATCTTTCTCATGTTTTCCAGGTAGGAGTTTATATTTGCATAATTGTTTGAATTTATTCCAGTTGGCTTTTTTAAGGTTCCAGTGAGGTATTTTTGATATTATTTCAGGGCCAGTATGTTTTAATGTTATTGGGAAGTGGTTGCTTCCACATGCATCCTCATGAACAGTCCAGCCGTAATCCATAAAGATACTTGGATCACTTATAGAAAGATCAATTGCTGAGAATGTGTTTGTAGCAGAGTGAATAAAAGTTGCTTTCTTATTATTATATATACATAGGTTGTTATTGTTGATAACATTTTCTATTATGATTCCTCTTTTGTTTGTGTCTGAGCAGCCCCAACTAGTGTTGTGACTGTTAAAGTCACCTAGTAGTAGGAAGGGACAAGGGAGTTGGTGATAGATTTTCTATTTCTGTTTTGTCTATAGGGTCATTTGGAGGTAGATAAATGGAGCAAACTGTGACAGTCCGATGTAAAGTGGTTGTAATGGCAATTGCCTGTAAATTAGTTTGTAAATTTATCTGGCTTTGTGCTATTTTATTATTGATAAGAATGGATGTTCCTCCGGAAGCTCTACTTGGGTTATTTACTATGTGGTTGAATTCAGAGAAGTTGCAGAGTTTAATGCTTTCAGACGGTTTTAAAAAAGTTTCTTGTAAACATATTATTAAAGGACATTGACTGGATGTTAGTAGAAGAAGTTTGTTCAGATTGGCTTTTATACCTCTGCAATTCCATTGAATTATTTTGCTGGCCATGGTTAAATTTTATGTATTTGATTTCCGTTTATCTTTATGAGTATCGAGGTGGTTGTTTTCTACAGGAGAGATACTCTCCGTTTCCATGTCTTCTGAATCTACAGATGTGCATCGGTTTTTTTTTTTTGTGTTTTTCTCCACTATAGTTCTTTGTTTAGAAGATCTCTGTACAGTCTGCTCCTGAGTAGTAGTGACTTTCTTTGGGGGAGGGGACTTAGATGCCTTCCGTAAAGTCGCTTTTTTTTTTGGATAGTTTCCCTCTGGAGAAGAGGTTTTTGTTCCGCTATAGAGGTATTTGATGTTGATGGTTTTTCCATGCTTGAAGGTTCAGTGTTATTGTCAGGTTCAGTGAGTGGATTAATTTATTTAAAAAAAGCGGGGAATGTTTCTGGTGTAAGTTTTGATAATTTACTGAGTAGGAGTTTGCAAGAATGGCATTCTTGTTTTTCAAAGTTGTTTGGTTTTGGTTTAGTAACTGATGCATATGATTTAGTGGGGAATAAGCCAGTTGCTTCGACTATCTTTCTAGCTTCAGAGAAGGATATATTACGTGTGAACTTGATAGTGTTGATCTCTTTTTCTTTTTTCCAGATTATACATTGTTTGGAGTCTGATGGATGATTTTCAAGACAATTAACACATTTTGCTTTTTTGTTACATTCTTGCCCATGGTGGTCAGAATCTCTTTCTCCACATCTTCTGCATGTTGGAAGTCTTGTGCACCTGTCTTTATGGTGTCCAAAAAGTTGACAATTGAAGCACCGTAGAGGGTTTGGGATGTACTGGTTGACCTTTTCAATTGTAAATCCTATTTTTAATTCCTTTGGGACTTTGGGGAGGTTGAAAGTGAATATATATGTGTTTGTTTCGAAGACATCTGTTCCTTTTCTAATTTGAATACGTTGTACGTCTATTACACCTTCTGTTTTTAGCTGAGTTTTAATTTCTTCGATAGTGCAGAGTGAAAGCTCAGTGCTTCTGACTACACCTCTAGATTTGTTCAGCGTGTTGTGTGGATATGCTTTTATTTTTATTTCAGAAAAGGTTTTCATTTTTGAAAGTGTATCAGAATATGATTTTTTTTCTACTTGGACAAGTAGCATACCATTTTTAAGTTTCTTTACCATCTTTGGTACTATAGCATCAGAAAGTACTTTTTCAATAACAAATGGGGATATCTTTGTTAATTGTTTTTCTTCTAATGACTCTAAAACAATAAACTGAGGAAATTGTTTTGTAATAATAAACTCACTTTTTGAGTCAGATGGAGATTCTATATAGGGGCGTTTGGAATATTTATTAGACATACTATATAATATATTATTCATTGGAGGGTTATCCCCACCCACCAAACCAGGCTGGAGCCCACGAACGGGATTTGTCAGAGGGGAAACCCATTCGCTCTGACAAATCAGGGACTTCCCCTCCAATATACTTAATGTAGGTGCACAGTTGGATGGCTTGCAGCCATGTCCAGGCCTATGTATCTTGCATCGTCGATGGACCCTTAGCCAGCGCCTTCTAACATCTATTCATAGAAAGCTGGTGGTAGTTTTCTTATATATAACTTTCCATAGTCTGTTAGTTTTTTTTGGGGTGGGGGGAATATGTATGGTAGGATACATCAGTCTTGGTAGAAAATGTTTTTGGAGGGTATGTTTGGGAGTAGATGTTAGGGCTTGACTTGACCAGCCGGTTGATTGGATCGGGCCTCTCCGACTGCCCATCTAGCCCAGGTAAGGGCCGAAGTGATGTGTTGCAGGACCATGACCTCTTTGCACCCGAGCCATGGCCTGCTCAATCACCAGGATCCCGTCCCCAGATGACACGGGTCGCCACCCACGGCCAACAGTAGCTCTTTGTGTAGGTGTTACTTCCAAAGGTATTCCATTGTTAGTGGGTGGTTGAATCTGGAATGTGTTATATACTACCTCCATTGGTATCTCTTGGTCATTCGTAATGGTTTCGATGTATCGGTGTCTCAGTTGGTTTATGTGTCTTTTACAGACAAACTTCTCTCCTTTAATTATGTAAATGACTCTACCGATTCTTCTAATTACTAAACCATCTTCCCAAAAGCACTTTTCAGTCCGATAGTTCTTAAAGAAGACCTTGTCACCTTCTTTGAAAGATTTAACATTTGAGTTAGGTTTGCAAATATGCTTTGGATAAAATCAATTTGAGAAAATTTTACCTTCATTCAACATTGAAAAAATTTCTTCTGGCATAGGAAGCAGATAGCGGTGATCTTTTAGACATTCATTCAATCCTATTGAAAAATCAGCGCATAATCTTATTTATGAAGTGGCAGGTAGAGACTCTTTATATCACCTCAGCATTTTTACAAGATGATAGGCTGGAGAGAGAGGTATTTCTCAGACCACCATCTGAGGTATGCCCTGCGTCACAGGTATGGAAGCTGAAAAGATGCATTTATAGATTGAATGATGCACCCTGTTCATGGTACAAGAGAGTTAATCATGAGTTAACTAACCTAAAAGGAATAGTGAGTTCATATGACAATGCGCTGTTTCTTTGGCATGATGCATCTGGGAACCTGATGGGTATTTTGGTAATGCATGTGGACGATTTTATATTTTGCGGAAATGATTCATTTAAAAAAATGTGATCTCACAGTTCAAAAAAATATTGATCTCACAGTTGAAAAATATAGTTGGAATGCATGAAAATGAAACCTTTAAATTTTTGGAATTGAGTGTTAAGCAAACAAAAGTTGGGATTATTATAGACCAAAATCTATATGCATCAGCTCTATAGATATACAAAAAGAAAGGTCCTTAAGGAAAAATGATAAGTTGTCAAGAGTAGAAAACTGATCTAAAAAGATTAACTGGTCAAATGTTGTAGGTACCCACTCAGACTTGACCTGATGTATCATTTGATGTACGTAGGATGAATAATATCAGAAAATCTCCAAAAGTAAAGTTACTCTTTAAGGCCAACAAGTCATTAGTAAAACTAAAATCCAAGACAGGTTCCATATCTTTTCCACAGATGGGAAAAGCTTCAGATTTTAATGTTTTCTATTCAGATGCTGCCTATCCTAGCTTAAAGAATGGTTCGTCACAGAGTGGTTTTACCATCCTTGTTTGTATAAAAAATAATAGATTGGCTCTTATATGCTGGTCATCAAAAAAACTGGAGTAATAAAGAGTCCATTAGCTTCCAAGACTCTTGTGCTCAGTGAAGCAGCTGATGCAGGTGTATTCATAGCTGCCATGACTACCCAGGTTGCCCTGAAGTCTTTTGTAAAACAGACAATGCATCTTTGGTAGAGACCTTAAAGCCATCAAATCTTGTAAATGACCAGTGTCTGAGAGTCAATGTGGCCAGAGTGAAAGAAATGATGGTGAAGAAGGAAATCCAAGTTGATCATGGGAAGTGAACAAGTCGCAAATTGCTTGACAAAGATAGGAGTCTCTTTGAGAGACTTGTATTAATAACCTGTTTTCTTTTTTTAACAGAATTCCAGTTTTCACAAGAAGACATCAGCAATGTTGAAGTTGAGTTATCTAACTTGCTTATGTCCCTTGTTTTTAGATTTAAATATGGAGTCAAAGCTCACCATGTGTTACATTGGTTTTCAGGAGTATGTCATGAACAAACTAACACCCAGCTCCGCGTGCAGTCTTCTATTTAATTCAGCTTTGTTATTTGTCTGTTTGAAAATTAAACACAAGTCAGCCAAGTAGGTTGTTGCAACTAATAAATTACTAAGACAAACAGCCAAACTTTCAAAATCTCTACAACTGAAAGCCGCTCTAAGATATGTGCACACTTTGACAGAGAACGTGAGTTCTGAAGCTATGAATTCAGCACCAGTATTGAGTTGTTCTCGCACTGAGTAGGTTGGTGGTGAGTTGTCATAGAGATAAGTTGACTGATGTTGAGTTGGCAGTGATAAAAGGTCCCATCCTGTAATTCAAGACACATTGTCAGGAAATCCATGTGGTTAATGTTTCTTGGGAAAGCAAACTATGAAACAAAATGAGTTTTCATTTGCAGAGTAGTGAACCTGATTGAGTCATAATATTCCATGAAACATTGTTTAGTGACTTGAGGTATTGAAAGAGCCAAGAATGCTAAGTGAAGGATTAAAAATGCCAAGATAACAGTGAATCAGATTAGAACCAAGTAAGAGAAAAGATTAGTTTAAAAATATTAAGCAGAACCTATAAAATGCTCAGTGGGATTTAAACCCAAAATAAATCCAATTTAGTAATTTCTGTACAACTGAATTACATGTGTGTGTGAAAAAGTCAGCATTTGTATGTTTGTGTTGTAGTAATATGGATAAAGGAGATAAGTAGAATTTAGTTATTACTGTGGACAGTGGTGCCATAGTCTGAGGCGGTCTCCTTTCAGTTTTGTCAGTATTAAGTCTAACATTGCTTTTGTGTGTGGACATGAATGGGGTCTTGAATATCAGTAACTAGTGATGTGGACCTTTGTGAGTCTCTAACTTTGGGCCAGACTTTGTGATATTTATACCTTTTTTTCTAAGAAATCTGCTCCAGAGTTATATTATTTATTCCTAATTGCCTTAAAATACCATGTGATATGTCTACTGCTACACCTGCACAATATTTTGGTAGTATCTACCTAAATTATGATGATGAATGAAACAACCTTTCTGATTCGTATTCCTTGGTTTTGTATTGTACGGTTTAATTGGTGTGTTTTAAGATGTAAGCATTTTATTGCATGCTATTGGTTTATATAAATGTTTTAATATTTATGTAGCTATTGTTTAAAATTAATAAGTTTTATTGTATGAAATATGTTACATATTTTATTAGTTATTTTAGTGGACATGACAAGGTACTTAAAAGTTCTCAGTCCAATCCACTTTCCAAAATCTGATCAAACATGAAAAATTAAAAGAATTTTTTTGTGTAGAACCATAACTTTTCAGCAGCTTCTTTAAAAGTAAATGCTGTCAAACCTATATTTAATTATAAAAAGGCTTGTAGCATATAACTTAAATAACCTGTAACCCTAAAACATGCTGAAAGTGCAAGATATGAGAATATTCTATTCAAAATTTCCATAGAAAATATTTTGAATGCAAGAGCTTTTCAAATCTTAAAAACCAAATTTATAAATTCTTTCTATTTTATTAAAAAAAAAAAAAACAGAATATTTTAACTAATTTTTAGATATTTTTATAACAAATGGCATCAGTAAAAAGATTTGGTAGGTGATGATTTCTTTTCCTTCAAAACCTTACAGACACCGTTACAAAAGTCAACTCTGTTTCACAAAATATAAGCAAACATGAATTTAAATGTATTAAAATATGTAAAATGTTCCTTTTCATATTATTTAAATAATTAACTTCCAATGAACAAGTTACTGAAAAAGTCTGAAAAGTTATCAATTTTATGAATGCTACACTTGCCCCAGAAATTTGGAAAGTGAAATTCAGAATATTCACTTTGAAATAATAGAGCTGATATTTTTGAAGAAAGCAAAAAAACCAAAAAAAAAAAAAAACCAAAAAAAAAAAACACACAACCATTATCATGAAAGTACAAATTAATGTTGAATTTAAATATTCAAGTAATAGAAAAGACAAGTATTAGAAAAGGACAATTTGTTTTATATGTGAAATTTGTAGAAAAAAATGCTTTGTAAATAAAAGTTATCAATTTATGATTAAAAGCAATATTACTTACAGATTCAGGAAAAAGAATTGGATCAACTAAGCGTTCCAATGGTTCTGAAGTCTCTGCAAAAACACTGACCAAAAGATGAAGAACTTCTTTGTTGATACGAACTTCAAGATGGCATAAACAATCTATCAATTTATTACACCAAGAGTTATAAGTATTTCTGAAATGTGTTAAAAGCAAGAAAATTTGAGCTTAGTATGAATGAGATCAGTATATGTATGTGTGCATAATATTCACATTGATAAAAGATAGAATTTAGTTCTTATTTTGGACGGTGGTGCTGAAGTCTAAGGTGGTCTTGTTTTAGTTTATTTATGCAGATTTTATTATGCAAGTCAATGTTTTCAATATAAAATTCACATTAGTCAACCAATGTTGGGATAGTTTTCAAAACACACTTATTTTTGATAAATTTGCATAAGGTTAAACTTTGTCAGTGTGTCCACACCTTACATCAGTAAAACAATATATATAATTATATGGTTATGTCAATTTTTCATTGCTACATGGAAATTTCTATGTTTTGAGATTAATTCTCATCATCAGGCAATGCTGGTGTGGTTGTGCAGACGATTTACATTAAAATGACAAATACTTTCAGTTTACTGTGAATGTATGTGGGCGTTTTTTTTGTGTGTGTGTGTGTGTTCGGCTAATCAGAATGGAGATTCACTTAGGGGTTTGACCTCGAGAAATTTACATGCTAACCAACTTTTTTCCTCCTCTTTTTTTCCTTGACCCTATTCCCCTCTTGTCTGCTTTCCTTCAAGTAAACCCCGAACTGCTATTTTTTTGCTACATCTATCAATTTGCTGTAAAGTTTACTATCCTGATACAAAAGGGTGGGGGGATTATTAAAAAAAAAAAAAAGAAGGACAACTAACTTATTCTATCTTTGGCTTTATTTTTATTTTCATTTCTATTTTTACCTAATACATCGGTGGGCATGTTATTTAATTTAGGATAAATGGATAAAACCTAAATTAAATAATGTACCCACCGATGAATTAGGTAAAAATAGAAATGAAAATAAGTTAGTTGTCCTTTTTCTTTTTTTTTTTTTTTAATAATTCCCCACCCCTTTTGTATCAGACAGCAAGACTGTCCTCATATGCTGAGGCACACACTTGATTGTCCAAAACATTCTCTTTATTTGACAGCGCCATTGATGCTGAACATTTTTTAGTTCAGCTAAATTCTTTACATCCTTCCCTTCAGTTTACCATGGAGACTGAAAGGGATGGATGTCTCCCATTTTTAGATGTCCTTGTTCAGCGGCGGGACGGTGCTTTTGTGACTTCTGTTTTTCGCAAACCAACTTTCACAGGTTTGTATACTAATTGGAAATCGTTTGTCCCTAAGTCTTGTAAACTGGGTCTGATAGAAACCTTGGTTCACCGTGCCTTGAATATTTGTTTTCCTGAATGTTTAGAAAGCGAATTAATTCGCTTGCAGGAGATTTTCGAAGGCAACGGGTACCCGGTTAATGTGGTGAAACAGGTAATTGATCGCAAGATCAAACGTTATAAAGAACCTAAGGTTGAAGGACCTGTCCCTTGTATCTGAAAATACCCTGGCTTGGTAGAAGATGTCAAACTGTAGCCGACAAAGTTTCGGCATGTGTTTCGTCCTATTATTTTGCGGGTCAGTTACGTATTGTTTTTCAGACTAGACCTATGTTTCCTTCCTTCAGTAAAGATAGGTTGTCCTATTTTCGAAAAAGTTCCATTGTTTACAAATTTAAATGCTGTTGTGATGCAGCATACATAGGATGTACTGATCTGAGGTTGGAGATGCGGGTTTCACAACACATCCCCACTAATATACGTTCCAGTGGCTCTCTCAGACCTATAAGAACAACACAATCTGTTCTGGATTCCGCTATTGGCCGACATCTTTTGGACAATCAAGTGTGTGCCTCAGCATATGAGGACAGCTGGTTTACTGTCTTGCACAGCGCTCGGTCTACACATCATCTACGTATTTTGGAAGCAATTTGCTTGAAAATTCAACAGCCGAGCCTGTGCAGACAGAAAGAGTGGTTTTTACGCTCCTTACAATTGCTGGTGAGTCTGTGAGTGTAACATTTTTTCACTTTTAAACACACTTGTGGAATTACATGTGTACACCCCCACCTTACATTTTATGTTTTTTTTTTTTCAATAAATTTATTTCTAAATGAGTTCCATCATCTCCCAGCATTGTAAGTAATTTAATTTATTTTGCCTTGTCCTTTTCCTTAATCCCCTTAAAATTAAAGTCAACGTGAACCCTTGATAAGAGTTGGCCGAAAGGTTCCTCGGGTTTAAATAATATGACGTCTGTTCTTTTTAAAGCCATTAGCCATGGGTACAAATCGTTTTATATATATATATATATATATATATATATATATATATATACATATGACTAATAATAAAAGAAGAAACCTTCTGTGTTAATGATCTGCACCGTTTTGTTTTACTGATGTAAGGTGTGGACACACTGACAAAGTTTAACGTTATGCAAATTTATAAAAAATAGGTCTATTATATATATATCAGCATGCGGTGTAGATACAGAAGAATCCAAAGGAATATCCTGTACATACAGTGGTTGGATAACTCTCCAAGAGAGCTCTAAATATATATGTATATAAATACATATAGAGCAAATATAAAAATTAAGGCAGACATGTTATTTCATGGTAAATCGGAAGTATAGGCCTATTTCAGGCGAAACATCATCAGCTTCCGTCTTTATTGTACAGAAGATTCGTGAAAAATCTTTTGCACAATAAAGACGAAAGCTGATGATGGTTCACCTGAAATAGGCTTATACTTCCGATTTACCATGAAATAATGTGTCTGCCTTAATTTTTCTTTTATATATATATATATATAAAAGCTGATAATAAATAAACTTTCCATGTTGTTATTCAAATTAAATGTTACTGCTTATGTTGCAAAAGCCATTTGCTAAAAAGATATAAAAAATTTGTTTCATAAATATAAAATATTAAATAGATATAAAGAGAACTCAATGGATATTATTCACTGCAATATGAAATATAGAGAAGAAAACTCAACACATAATTATACGGTTATAAATCCAGAATTTATTTTGGCAGTTGTAAAAATTACAGACCATTTTTTCAAACCTGAAAAATCAAAAATTACAATTAACTCAGAATATTCAAAGAAAAATTAGCACAGAGTGGAAATAAGGTTAGGTGAAGGATAGAGGTGCATACAGTTAAACATTGCAACAACAGAAACAAGAAGTGTCACAAAAATAAAGAATCCATACAGCAAATCATATATACACAAAAAATCTTCAAAGAAAAAATACATACAAATACAAAACAGGAGAATAGATATAATTATACACAAAATAAACACACACAGACATATATAATTAAAGTTCACCACATACAGAAATGAAATAGATTAAAAGATCTGAAGGTTCATCAAACCCGCTGTGAAGGCAGTTTTCAACATCAGCTGTTTGCTTTTCAAGAGTCAGTGCTGAACAAGGGTCTCAACTTTGCAACAACATCAGATGGCTACCATACATAGACATCATTGCCTATATTGAGGAAATAGCCTTGAACATCCTCAGGTGGATGAGCTAAGATGGAAAGTGAGAGAGACATTGGAGAAAGCCACTCCCCACACAAGTCAAACACTATGAAAGAGGAGGGACTGGCAATTAAGACCCTACAGAAGAACGAGAACATCACTGTACTATCAGCTCACAAAGGCAACACAACTGTAGTGAAGGACAAAACAATACACCAAAAAACTAAAAGATTTTATTAGAAGTGGTAGCTATAATAAGGTAAAGAAAGATCCTACATTGAAAACAATAACAGCTGTCGCAGGTCCTAATCAAGAAAAGGATCATTTCTAGCCTAAGACATACAGGCAGTTGTCTCAACGCTATAGCAAGCTACCTCACATGTATAATCTACCTAAGATTCATGATTTGGCTGCTAACAATCAGCTCAGGCTGATTGTTAACAGCCAAGACATAGTGTGCCACCCTCTGGGTCGCTTCCTTGTAGATATAATTGACCCACTGATAGGAAAGTCACCATCATATGTCTGAAATTCCGCTCATTTTATGGAACTTATCAAAGATGCTTCTATCCAATGCAACCTGATGGTGGGACTGGATGTGAGGAGTCTGTTCACTAAGGTACCCATGGTGGAGGCACTATCGATAATCATAGATAACAAATAACTTACAAAGTTAAAGGGGGATAACTATAGTGCTACCAAAAGTGGCATCATACATGGAATGAGAATGATATACCCCAGTGATAAAAATAAAGGGTTTTTAGTACCTGATGAAGACCAAAACATTGTAAACATGGCAATGAAGATGAGAACAATAGTAAATCTAAATAATGTTCATTGTGTTTGGATAGAAAAAATATCCACCATGTCAAGATTCACTCATAAATTAGAAAACATATCAGTGTGTTTACATTAAAAAAGTAATCTCAGCTTTTAAAAATAACATTGTTTTAATTTTTTTTTTGTAAATTTATAACTTTGCTCATAAAAACAAAATACTGCCAATATGAAAACCAAAGATGATGAAACATTAGTTTATGACTTTAATATGCAACAAAAAAAATTAACTTACCTGAGCTGCTCTTCCTTAATTCTTGAAGAGAGTTTTTGATAAAGACTGTAGACATAACGTTGGGCTTCAAGAACCTACAAAGGTCAATAGAAAAATGCAATTACCCTGCATGCTTCCCATTCTGATATTGGAACTAATGCTGAAATAATTTTTTAAATTTTAAGTTTGCATAATTAATTATATATACAGGATGTAGGATTATAATTATATAATGCATGGATGAGGAACTGCAGTTAACAATCTTGGCTTACATTTCTATTCTGTCATTATTATATATTGCCTGGTTCTAGATCTCAATGAACAATGATCCTCTTTAATATAACGACAAACAAGAACATGTATATATAAAAATATAAACTTATATTTTCATTCTTTGTCAGTGACAGTTATGTGAAGGAGGAGTGGCTGGAGAGAGATTGTGCACAAGCAGGAGTTGTTGGGGAGTTGTTAACCAGCAGAAGTTCTCTGTGTTCTCTTCTCCTTGGTCTTCTGTCTTTTTAGCCAGAAATCCCAGACTTATGTAACCCCAAAATTCCTACATATTTTTGCTTTTTCAGGTTGTCACTTAATTGACATCATCTATGGCCACATACATCTTTCAATTATTTTTTCTGGTTATCATCTTTCAAGACTTTGTTGTTGCCTGTGTTTTCTGCGTTTGATATCAATCATAGCTAAGTTATTTTTCACCCCTACTGTAGCCTGGTATTGAACTCACAACTCTTTGGGTCAAGTCACTGGAACTAACCAACATCTATATCCACAGAGTTAAGTTAAAGGGAGATAACTACATAGCTAACAGAAGTGGCATTGCACATGGAATGTGCTATATCATTCTCATAAAGGGTTTGGTTCAAAATTCCTAGCACCTAAAGAAAGCCGGAGCGTACAGCAGCTAAAGCGTCGTGATAATGGCAATAAAGATGAGGAAAATAGTCTGAACAATGTAAATATTGTAAATACTACCTCATCTCAGAAGTACAGACAAAAAAAAAAATCCCCAAACCAAAATTATTAGAATGTTTACAGCATTATTGATCATTAGTAAATTTATTCTTTGAGTACACCAAACGAAAATCAATTCCTTACCAAAATGGTTTTATTATGTTATAATATATTTATTACTAAAACAACAAAAATACTTTGTTAATGTTCCAAAAGTTCAACGTTTATAAAATATTAAATATTGTATTTTATCATTTTTATTATTCTTCAAAATATTGTTATCAAGACAAATGTTTGGATGTTTGAAACAAGAGAAAGTCAGAAAAACAAAGTCAACCTAAAGAAAACAAAATTAAATGGGATGAAATAAATTGACCATGAAACAGAATCCAAGAGGACGAAATGGATAAAGGCTGAAAAAGGATTTCTTTGTAGATAAAATGTTCTCAGTCATTAAATTTTCCTGTTCTTGAGATGGGCAAAATTTATTGAGAAAATAGGCTGCTGAAAATGTGTGGAAAAATGGAAAGACTTACTGTAAGGAAAATATAATTTTGCCAAATAATGTTATTTCATTGAGGAAATCTAGTTGGTGATATAACCACTCTAAGAATGGTGGTAAGAAACTTTTCCCAACCAATAGTCATATGAGAACCTAGAGGGATGAGTGTTAGAAGAAACCACATTTGGAGATGCTACAAAAATGACAAATTAGTTGTTTTTTATAAATGTTACATGTTGAGATATATCAATATAATCAAAGCCAATTCTAGATTTTGCCATAGCCAAGTAGTTCAGCATGGTGACAGCAATTAAAGCCAACAGTTGCTGTTTGGTCACCAAAGAAGATTTTACATAATTCCTTACAAGATATTATTCAAGATTAGATGGTAAATTAAAGAAATTTTTCTCAGATGAACAATCAAGTTGAAAAATTGGAGAGTAGGTTTTGGGGACCAACTGTGGTTGCAAGCCCAAGACCAAAGTTCCTTGATTTAATTTTTGAACCAACTAACAGTCACTAGTGTGGGACAATACTGTTGATAATGCAAAAACTCACCAACTCTTATAAACTCTACAGTACAAAAGAATTGGGAAGGTTGAAATTGATATCTGTAAAGCTCAATAAATAAACTATGCTGTTTTTTCTGCAAGCAAAAATCAGTAATCTATTCAGAAAATTACTTCTTTCTTTATTTTCCTTACAACATTCCCCTTTTGCTCTGGAGGTGTTTCAACCAACTTCACTTAAGACTTCATCAATTAAACACAAAATGGGTGAGAAAGCCTGATTAGCAGGATGAGACAACAAATATAGCTTGTCAGTTGTTGATTGGAAAGAAATTCCTACTAAGGTCTGACCACAGGCCATTAGAATCCATAATTAATCCTAAGAAGGAACTTGCTAAGATAATGTTGTCTAGAATTTTAAGATGGGCTTTAATGCTAATGCCATTTAATATTAAGTATGTGAAAGACAATAACATTCTACATGTAGATATTTTGTCAAGATTGATGTTCATTACTTCTGAAAGTGAGAAAGAGAAGGAAAAATTTGAAGATACTTTCTTACACTGGGCCAAAACTGATATTTTGTTGACAGACAAATTAGCTGGTGATACGATAAAAATTAATAAGTTGAATAATTGCTCATGGGCAGAAAGGTGTTTTACAGAGGTTAAACACAAATTAACTGTTGAAAATTGCATAATTTGTAAGAGAGACAGAGTTGTTCCACCATAAGGAGCAAAATTATAAAAAGCATACATGATGATGTTCATTGCAGATTAATGACTACACAAAGGAAGTTAAGGCTAGAGGCATGGTGGCAAGGCTATTTTTCAGAATTCTACAGTCAGTTAATTGCGATACATGATACATGCTTGGGCAATCATGTATCTTTAGAGACATGACTGACTAGGCAGAAAATTTTCCTACAGTGGGTTGCCATTATTTTCTATGGCAAACTAGTTGCTAACACCTGCACAGTTCGCTGAGAGTTTATACTGTCTGCACACAGTCAATGTATTATGCTACTACTGAAAATCTGTGATATAAAAAGAATAGTGAATCTAATCTGCAAGCAGCAAGATTCATAATGCAAAAACTATAATAATAGAAAACAATGGAACTAGGATATTAGCACATGCAGACCAAATTAGATTGCAACATGATAATGATAAAGAAATGTACAGTAAACCTGAAAGTAATGAAAGTGAAAGTGTCATGTCAGCACAAGACAAGCATAACAGTGAAATTAAGAGCAGTATAGACTCTGAAAATGAACAATTGTTGGAGGAACATTTCTATAAAAAAAATAAAAATATCACAATCTCTTACGAAGAGGGAGGAAGATAGTGAGGAGACAAAAGTTCCCAGAAGTACCAAAGAAAATAAGGGGACAAAATCTCTTTGGTATCAGAAGATGAGGTGACTCATTTACACATGAAGTTACCAAGAGTATAAATAACTACAGCTATTACCATGAGGCAGTTGAGTGCTTACCACTTCTTGTTAGTAAAACTCCACAACAAAAACAGTGTTAAATCTTTCAATACATGCAAAATCATACTTACACTACAGAATGAATTATAGTCACCTAACCTGCACCTTATCTGATCGTTAAAGCATTTGTCAAGGGGACACTGATGCAAAAGGTTCAAATAATCTTTCAATGCTTTGTTATTTTTCATTTTTCATTATTATTTATTTTTGCATTAAAAGACTATTTTTATTAAACACTTCAGAAATTCATCATTAAATAAGACAATTCAAATATTGATTCAATGAAGCCATTCAATTATGCATTTAAATAAATCATGAATAATAAAATCAAATTTATTTAAGAAAGTCTACCTTTTTACATATTAATTTTAATTTAGCATTAGAGAGGAAATATAAATTTTATTATCTCCAACTGGATAAAGGTTATTTACCTTAAGACAAACATTGACCACAAGCTCTTGTCTTTCTTTGGGAATGAAATGAGCTACACACATTGCATGCTGGATAGCTGAATGCAGCCAACTTTCAAAGTTTTCACACAGCAAAACATTATTTGTTTCGGACAAGGCATTAATAATCTTGAAAAAGTAAAAATAAATCAAACTTTTAAATCATGTTGTTAATGTTGAGCACTAATTTTACTCATTTGCGTCATCTTCACATTTTTGAATATCACTATATCTTCAAGATTATCAACTTATTACTTAACTTTTTCTTTAAATCAATTTTTTTATTCTAAAACTTTACTTCAAAAATGAAAACTTTAAATTACAAAATAAGAAACAGGAGTTAAAATATCCTAGTTGAAAATCAAGCAATTATTTCTGTCATATAGCAGTTTATACTCATTTAATTCATCAGTCAATATGGAGTAATCATGTCATCCACTATCTACATTTATTATTTTATTATCAACATTAAATCATATGAATAGAATTTGTAATACTTTTTAAGTAATATTCTACAAGTAACTTTTACTTTAAAGAAAGAATTAGCAAAGATATAGAAGAAATACATGTAATAATTCATTAATGATGAATATTCACCTTACTCAAAAGATTGACAAAATAGCCAGGTTCATTAACAACCATAGGATCTGTTGGCAAACGATTCATTATAACATCATTAAGTAGGGATGCTGCTGTAATTATACGATGAATTACAAAATCTCGCCGTGACTATAAATGACAAAAGAAATAAATTTAATCACTTTAATAAGACATACAATTCCAGGTTAGTCTATCATTTCTTATTTCCTACTCCAAACTTGTAATCAGCTTTCAAATATAACATACAGTAACATGCAAAAGTACTGAACAGATAGGATTTTTAAGAAAATAATCATTTCTATAACTGCTATTAATTTAAAACTTGAGCTGAATATATTAAATACTTTGAATATACTTTTTATATAACCCCTCATTGTGTTGGTGTGTGTGTATATATATATGTATATATATATATATTCTATTAAATATAAGAGACAACGAATGTCTATTATGTTTAATCATGAGCCGTTCTAAACGTCGTATTTTTGCTTTAATTTCAGTTGAAAATAAAGACAAAAATTCTCCAACATTTGGATAATTATTTATTGGTTTTCTTTTAAGCATCGCAAACTTAAGAACTGCGTTTATTATTTTTGGTAACTATTGCCGTTGCCAAGCGGAGTTTTATGTCAACACAAAATAAAATCGTCGGTGATGATGGATTTTATAATATTTCAGTTTAAACTACCTCTCTGAAGATGGCTCATGTGAGCCGAAAGCTTAGAAGAAAACCAATAAATAATTATCCAAATGTTGGAGAATTTTTGTCTTTATTTTCAACTGAAATTAAAGCAAAAATACGACGTTTAGAACGGCTCACGATTAAACATAATAGACATTCGTTGTCTCTTATATTTAATAGAATATGTCTTGAAAATTACTTGCTGCCTCGATATACTAAATATATATATATATATACACACACCTATTTATAACCCATTAATTATAAATTAATAATTATACACTAATTATAACCCATTATTGTGTTAGTTTTCAATTACAGCACACCTGTCTGGGTTTTGAATATAGTACTGGTGCTAGTGGTGGGGGTGACACTTCAGTGAAGGTGGCTTGTATTTGATACAATAAATTTGGCTTTATCAGGATGTGTTTTCTAGTAGATTCAATCCATTTTTTATATGTGAGGAATTCACTAGCCATTGATTTTTTGTTAATCTGAGCAAAAATTTGATTGACTATTTTCAAAATATCAGGCAATCCAACTGAAAAGAGGTAAATGTGCCAATCAGAAGAAAATGCCACTGTTGCAAAGTTATTAACAATTTAATTAGAGGTGAAATATAAAATTGTACAACAGCTATGGAGCTGCTTCATGTCAGTAACCCATTATTTCTCACCTTTGAGGTACTGAGAGATGTCTTAGTGAATTACATTAACACCAGACTTTTTATAATACACAATGTTTGAATGGGACATGTGAGTCTTCAACTGACTAATTTTCCAACTGTTGAACTCCTACTCTCTAACTTTGACTGTCATATGACTACTGATTTATGCACATGTATATTCCAATTATATAGACTTCTGTCCAAAAAAGAGGTTAGTTTAAATAGTATCTCAAAGAACTTTCTCTGAGTAAACCAGATGGTTGGTTACAAAGTGTTTTTCAGTTTTGGCCTGAATTTTTAAGTTTTGCAGTGAAATAAATGCAAATATGACAAATGAGTTTCTAAATAAACAAAATGACTGAAAATCCTGTAACTTTTGGCAAACTTATTAACCATACCAACTTCCTTGGGGTATCAATAATGAAAATCAATAATGAATCTTAGTAAATTTTACTTAGTTTAATTTCACTTTCATAAACTCTTTTAAGGCTCTCCTTATGAGTATTTAAATTAATATTTTGAAATCAGAATTTTTCCATCATACTCCAATCCAAATAACCATTCTCCTATATCTTTCTCTTAATATCTACTCATTCACTCAGAATTATCAAGTCTCTCAATACCTCAAGTTACTAACTACTTCCCATATACTAGTATGAGTCAGTCAAAGCCACAGCTCTCTTACATGTATAAGAATATGAAAAAATGTTTGCCTGAACATAAATTTACTGATAAAGTAACATACAAACATTTTCAACATATATCAATAACATATGTTCAGTATCTAATTGTATATCCATTATTTGATATAATTGCTGTCAAACATTTGGAATAATTTCAGACACGCTTCATAGAGAAATTAACACAAATTTTATCCCACTTAAAGTTGACAACTTGCTTTAAGTGATTTTCTAAGCACAACTTAGATGTGGAACAAGGCTGAAAGTTTAGGGCACCCAGTGAGGATCAAACTCCCTACTCAATTGTAATGATTTAAGCAAGACAAGCTTACTAACCATTACACTATGATGAGGTGCCACTTGCTTTAAGATCACTCAAGCTCTTTCCACACATGCTTTTTATAGGATTTGGGTCAGGCAACTAATCAGAAAATTCTTTAAAAGTCACCTAGAATATATTCTCTACCTGGAATTACTTTTTGATTTTAATTGTAGTATGATTGGGATTGTTATTTTGCTGAAAATTCAAACCTTTTGGGAATTTGAAAAATTTCACAGATGGTAACATGTTCTTCTTCAGTATTTTGTGTTACATTGTAATGTAACATTAATGTTATTTATATCACTGGAGGAAAAACAAACCCAAATCATTATACTTCCACATGTTTAACTGTTGGTATGTAGGAGAGGAGTCATATATGTCCTGTCTCCAGACATATCTTAAGCTATTTTGAGCAAAGAATTCATTCCTAGATTAAAGCAGTCTTCTCAAGGTAATGATGAGCAAACACTAGATGAGTTTTCAGATGAATGGGCTTTAGCAGGAGGGTTTTTTTTTTTACTTGCAGAACTTTCAGACATTCTCAGGTTGTAAATGGTTTGTATATTAATTTCCAACAAATGGTTCTAGATGTTCATTTACCTATTTAAAGGTGCCCTTTTTGAGGCAGATATACAGTCAGGCTATGTTTATTTGTTTTCAAATGATGGGTCTAAAGCATATTAGAGATTTTTAAATATTCCGTTCTATGATAACAATAGCCATTCAACTCACAAAATATTTCAGATGATTTTTGTCTTTTCCATTGTAAAAAGCTTTGCACATTTCAATTAGATTTTTAATGACTGTTCAAAGCACAAGTGGATATTATAAATTGTCATTCATGATGTATAACATGCTCTGATTGGTTAGCAGAAATTTAAAAATTAATTTCAGAAGTCAATGCAAAATTGTCATTTTTATCTTGTTTCATTTATATTTTCAGAATTTATCCAAAACTTAGATGCATCAATTTCTATTGCATTAATAAATTTATTTGTAGGCAAACATTTATTTCTCCTTATATATAGCATATTCCAAGTATTTAACATATTCAGTATATGTAATTATGTTAGTAATTATTATTTTCTTAAAAAGTTCTATGTGTTTAATACTTTTTCATATCACTGTAACATATCTCAATTTTGTTTAGTTCCAAGCTACATTACAGCATTTGCAATGAACTAAAACAAACTTTTTATCAGATACTGAATTCCTAAATAATTGTTCCAAGATAAAACGTTTTTCTGATTTAAGTTTTGAAAAAACTAAAATCTGGTGAATAACGTCATGCCACAAGAGAATTTGCATACTCTCCAATTTATTTATGCAAGTTTATTACTATACTTCTTTTTACAATTTAAAATGACTGGTTCGTCATTTTCCTTTAATTTGTAAGTTCAATTTTTATAAAAATCAAGAAGCCACTCCAGTAAACACAAAGTTTGAGTAAAATCAGTTAAGTAAATGGATTTGTAGTTAAATTACAGAATTGCAGTATTCAATCTCAACAAGAAATTAGGATTAAATCCAAAGTAAAATTTCTATTTACTAAGCTTACATTCATATTACCACAAGACACAACCTACAAAAAGAATTCTAGGTCGTTATTTTATATTTTGTGCCTAAGAAAAAATATTACCTCTTTTGAATATTTTGTTATGTATAAGTTTTTTTTTTATTTTCTTTAAAATTCCAGAAATTTTTCTCAATTAACTTCTTTTGGGACAAAACTGAATTTATACAGGCATCTCAACAATAGCTATAATAGGGTTAGTGAAAATTAAAATACTTTAGCATGTTCATCATCTGGTTGAGCCAAGCAAGTCGTTAGAGTTTCTTGTAACGAAGGAAAAATGATTCGAATCATATGCAACCCATTAACAATCATATCCTTTTGTTGTTGTTCATCAATGAGTTCCTTGTGTCTTCGCATACAAAGTTTGTTTAAAAGTAAAAGTTCATCAGTCAGTTCCTAAAATAAAAAGAAAGAAAGTTATTTCACAATGAAAGAAAATAAGTACAATTAAGTACAATGGTTATTACCTGCTGAATTGTGAACAGAATGTATGAGGCCTTCAGTACAAGAAGGTATTTTCTGCCATGTATGTGAAAATCAGTGTTTATATGTTAAAGTAGATGCTTTTAGCTTCCTTTAATAAAAGAAATTAAAAAATTGAGTGGTTTATCTCAAATAAAAAATCAAAACTTCGCAAGTCAACAAACTTTAAACACAATTTTCTCATTTTTTATTATGTGGTACTTTCTAATTCCAAATGCCTCATATATGAACATGTATTTGGAAGTATACCAAATCTTGTTTAAATGTGTTATCAATTCAATGTGTAATGACATTGGGTTGTAGCTTTCAGTAGTTATAAGTCCAAGTTATATATAAAGTCACAATCAGTAACAAAATTCTTGGCATTAAAATTCTCAAATGTATAAAACCAATAAAACCTGCATAGAAGCAGCACCAATTTGGCACCACCAAACTTCTGGTTGTTCCCAAAATTGAAAGAGAGATTGAAAAGTCAGTATTTTTCATCCAATGCCAAAGTTAAAGAAGAAGATGTGTGTAAATGGATAAAAAGTAAACCAGACACTTTCTTCTTAAACAGTAGGAAAATGTGTAGCACTAAATGGTGATTATATTGAAAAAAACAAAACAAAAAACTTGTAATTCTAAAGAGAAAAAAATTACTTTATTTTAATACCAGGTTCATTATTCTACCTGGTTTAAAACTTACTTTAAAGAATTGGTGACTTTATTTTTTACTCAACTCTTATATTAACACAAATTAGTTTACAAGATATTAAGTGAATGTCTAAGCTATAAAAACAATATTAACTTACTTTGAAATATTTTGTCATACTTTCTGCACTTGTGATGTTCCATTTCAACATAGAAGCTTTGTTTTTCACTCTTGTGACAACATCAGAAAGGTTTTTCAGTTCAGATTCTTTTGCAATCAAGAAGATCTGAAAAGAATCAATAACAGTAAAAAAAATTATATCCACATGAATAGATATGATGAAAGTATATGGCTATTATGTGTTTAAAACTTCTAATAGAACATTCACATAAAAACAAGAAACAATTTCTACATGTGTATTTTCATTTTTAATATCATCAGTTAAAATACTGTTCAAAGAATAAATGTGTGCATATGTGTGTGTGTTTGTGTAAGTAAAAGAATCAACACTAAGTGGTGAGTCTGTTTTATGCTTGAATGCAATCTTCGGGCCATGTGTGTTGTGTTGTAACTTGCCTAAATATATATGCTGGTCAATGGCAACAAGGTAAGATATTTCTGATTTATTGTGTTCTTCTTCAATAACACTGAGTTTAATATATTTGTATTTTTATACATATTTTTATTTTGCTTTTTTGCAGGATTGTACAGAAGGGAAAAGAGAGCCATAAAATTCACAATCCCATGAATTTGGAGTGAACCAACTGACCACTCAAGCAATTGCTTCTTCTGCTTGTAGACTCTTCCAAATGTTGAACTGGCAAGACTGTGTCTGCTATTAAATATATTCAAACTTTCTGTTATCCATCGCCCCACTGCCAAGTGTCCCATACCGACTCCTCCAAAGAGAGAGTGAAAAACCATTTTCAGAAGAGAACAGCAATTCAAAAGAGGATGAAGTCATTAATTTAAATTACAGAGGTGCAGATAAGAAGAGAAACTCATACTACCCTAACCAACAAACCTCATTAAATCTTGATTTTACAAAGTCCAATGCCTAGCTTTTAATATTAAGACTCAAGCAGTAGAATTTGATGAATGCAAGTCAGAGAAAACTTAATTAGTATTTTTTAATTAGCTTTTTCACCCATCAATGTAACCAATCTGCACAAAGCAATTGGAATGACCTATAACCACAGTAAATGAAACCTCTTTATCAGATGCCCATCCAGAAGCCTCAAAGCCATGCTTTTTCATAAGACAACATGTATCCATTTCTTCCTCTGGCTCGATGCAGCAGAAAGAGGAATACAGCAGTACCAATATCTTGCTAGATATCTTGAAATATGAAGACTACAGTTGTAGATTATTATATACTTCAAAATGGTGGCCTCTCTAATTTACCAAATTTCCATGTTATCTTTGCCTTTGTGACAGCAGAGACACTGCAGCACACTATCACAGGTGGGATTGACCACAGCAGATAGAGTTCAGTGTGGGGAAGAACAATGTCAAATAGGAGTCACTGTTGGACCTCTGGAAAGTATTGTTTCCTCCACTGCACTTAAAATTGGGCCTTATAAAACAATTTATCACAGATCTAAATAAGAAGTCTGTACTCTTCAAGTACCTTCAAGACTTCTTCCCCAAGCTGTCTACAGGAAAAAGTCAAAGATGGTGTATTCATGAAGTAAAGAAGTTCATAGAGTACAAGGAATTCCCCAAGAAGCTTGAGTCTCTGGTAAAGAATTATAGCAAAATGGGCTGCAGGATGTCCCTCAAAGTCTATATACCTCATGCTCATCTTTATAAATTCAAGAACATGAGGGTGTACTTAGAGGAGTAAGGCAAGGACATACTGGATTTTGAATGCTACTATCAAGGCTCGTATAATGAAAACATGATGAGAGACTATATTTTTGGCTGATTTTTGAAAGTAATTTACAGTATAAGTGTAAATTGCAAAAAAACTACTCATTTCTAATTTTTTGTAGTCTCCCTTGCACAATCCTAGAATAAATAAATGATAATTTTGAATCATATGTTAGTTTGTTCTGACTTTGAGTGAATGAGAACGTTCAAATCTGCCAGTTTTCCCAATGGGAATAGGTAAATTTCAGAAATATCTTTATCCTAGTTACAAAAGCAAAGTTTGAAAGAAATATTAACCATTTTTCAGACTTTCAAGGCATATGCAAATAGGAAATAACAATTGCTACCCAAGGACAAAAATTGTGTTACACAATGTAACATTTTCTATACACCTGGATAATGTACTTAATCTATCATACCTAATGTCTTCCTTGTAACTTTCAGTCAGAAATTATTTTAAATTAGTATTCAATAATGTCAGCTTATATTTACATATGAAATTACAATTTAATATGTTGACAGCATAATCATTATTTAAAGAGAAAAAAATCGAATAACTTGTGCTGAAAAATAAATTATACAACATTAAAAAATTGAATTCCTCTTTTAAAAACAAATTTTACTAGATTTAAAAATTGTATTGCTCTTTTAAAAATATAAAATTATTTAAAGAAAACTAATAACACTATTTTCCAAAAATTCATGTGACGTTTTTCAGTTTGCATTTAGTCTTTCAGAATTTCTTTTGATGAACCTCGACCCCATGTCTATCAACAAGAGAGGATACCACTTCAAAAATCATTCACTCCTCCTCTCTTTAAAAATGGTGTGAACTAATTTTAGCATGCAAATTCTTAAATGCAATTTCCTAATTTAAATGCCCACTCTACCTTCTGCCTCAAAACAATGACGACATGGCTGCTCTAGCCTTACTTTAAACAATAACATTTTCATGAGTTTTATTTTCAAATTTCTACTGAATCATTACAGTTAATAAAAATACATTCAATATACACCGTATTTAAATAATTTTAACTGAAATTACTTGGCTCACTTACCATTTTCGCAAAATTTTAGTTTCTATGACTTAAAAACATTTTGTAAATCATGAGGGCAAAAATTATTTATTCTTTTTTTTTTCTAAAATATTAATAGATTGGCAAGAGTATAAAGAAAACATGGTGACTTTTTCTTCAATGTAGTTAATTCTCAAGCAATCTATAAAAAGAACAAATTTAATAATGGTAATTGTGAAATTAGCCATTTCCATACAGGAAACATTCAGCATTCATTCACTGAACAATTAGCATTACTTCTGGTTGAAATTTATAAAATCTTTTTCTCAAAGAATTTCTCAGGACATTAGATTTCACACATTATTATCATTATTTCTAATGCTGATGGGGAGTAGGGATTTCTTTCTAAATCTTTCTAGGTTAATGTGAAAAGTCAACATTTTGATTGTATCATTATTTTCCTTTCTACTTACATGATAGTCAATAATTTAAAAGAAAAATATTATTTCTAGCAGAAAATCTTTTATTTTTAATGATGTCAGTATATTTTAAATTCAACGCAATATATTTTCTAAGATGAGAATAGGTTTTTAACTACCCATACCTACAATCCTATATTTATCAATTAACTATTATTTATTTAATAGATATTTTAATATCCAATATTTGGTTACTCTACAATAACAAGTAAAATCAAAACAAGAAAGGTTGATTTAATATAATGTAAACTCACTTGAAAAGTGTACTGGAGTAGGTGGTTAGAAACCAATACCAGCTCCTTGTATGTCTCAGAATGTTCATCAGAATTAAGATTTACTGACAACTGACACACTTTATCAACAGTTTCTTGAAGGTTTTCACTAGCCTGCCTCATTTTGACACTTGCTTTCTGCAAAAAACAAAAAAATATGTTTGTTAAAAATATATGTATTCATCCCATCTTAAATTGTCATCAAAGTGTAAAAAAAAAATTTCAGTAGGTATATGTATGTAAAACATATTTGAGAACTAATTGAAAAATACTCTCTGTAATCTTTTCCTTTAACTTTATATCTTTCAAACACAGAGATAGTATCACTACTTGTAGCTATAAATATAACTACAAGATTGTCAAAAAAGAAAAAGAAAAACAGAAATTTTCATAAAATTTATATCATTAAAAAGAAAAATTGGAGGAAAACAATTTTATTTTCTTACATTATATACAAATTATTTTTTTTGTTTTTGAATTTTTATTTACTACTATTTCCAATTGTTATCAGAAATGCATATAGTGAAATCTATTAGGATAGTAAAATTTAGTAATGTTTGGCTTTCAATTGTAGTGCAATTTGTTTCTTGTATCCCATTACAGCTACCTTGCATCTGGTTATCTCTTTCATTCATCTCCATCCCTCTATATATTTATATTTTCCTTTCACCTGGTTTTCCTTTTTCTCTAGTTTTTTACCATCTATTTTTCCCCTTCCTCACCTTTTCCCCACTATTATTCCCAATTCTTTCCTGCTCAATATTATGTAAGTTTTTCAAAAATGTTATATGTTTAAGCATTTATATCTCAGCTTGTCTAGGATTGTTCCAATTTGTGGAATCTGCTGTCTGATATAAGGTATCAGCATATCTGATTTTCTTTGTGCCATTCCTAAAGATTAAGGAGTATTGGGCTATAGAAGTACTTTATTAGACATGAAAGCTAAACCTACAAGAAATCTAATGCTATATTTCTGGAGGTGTGTGTGTTGTCAAGAGCCTCACTAATTCTGTGAGTAATGGTAGTTTGGACGTCAGCAGTGGATCGAGCTGATCGAAACTCATGTGCATGTCAGACATGATTTGTTTCTATCTAGGTAGGTGCTCAATAACCTTCTTGGTGAAAGCCTCATAAAGCTTATTAATGAGATTAATGGGTTTATACTGGGAGGGTGAGTATCACTCACCTGTCTTCTTGAAGACAGGGCATATGCATGCCTCCTTCCACAGACTTGGGAAAGATTTTTCCTTCAAGCAGCAGTTAAATAACTTTGCTAGAATCAGGGATAATTCTGGGTTGATATTTCAGTGGAATTTTGTCTGTGCTAGTGGCTTTTTTGGAGTCAAGGCTTTTAATAAGTCTAGAGACTTACTAAAAATGAGTATATTAGCGAGTGCTCAGTGAGAAATGGAAAGTTAGGTAGGGATGATCTTTATCGTCTTTATCTTCATTTAAGGTTGAAGCAGAGAGCTTTTCCTTATCTGTCAAAGAAAATATGACCTCAGGGTAAGCCATTTATAATAGTGGGCACAGCTGCTTTTACCTATGTTCATAGTTTGGTTGGTGAGAATTTGTGAGATCCAGTAAGTTTCTTTTTAACCTCGGCCTGAACAGTTTTGTATATAACTGAACATGACGTTTTCTAGATGATGAAAGAAGTAACAGCCAGACTACACCACTCCTGGTTCTGGTGAGCTATGGCTGATTGTTTGGTTTTTGCTGGAATTTTGGGGGTTACAAAACACTGCAGTCCAGAAAAGATTCATCTGGAGATTAGGGCAGCAGTTTTTTAGGCAGCATATTTGAAATATGTTGGAAGAGGAACTTCCATCATATATGATTGAAAGCTGTACCAGTCTGCTTTTGCATGGTGAAAAACTTTCTATGGAATGGAATGATATCATTTGTTTGGAATTAATCTGGACACTAACTAGGGAATGGTCCGACATACATAGCTATGAAGGGTAAAACTTTTGTTAAGCATTTGTGAAGACAGAATATTAGAAAAAGGTTGAGGAGGTTTGCTGACCTGTCATGCCTGGGACTTGGGAGGGCTCTTCAATGATCTGGGTTAGTTCATAGGCAATGGAAAAGTCTCTGCAATATCTGCCTTCCTCATCAATTTTGTTGAAATGGACTAACCACTCTTAGTGGTGAATATTGAAGTCACTGCAAATGTGAAAGCTGGCTGAGGGTAATACAGAGAAAAGATGAATGTGGTATTATGAACAAGTGCCACACCAAAGCAAAGGAGGTCAGGGTCCTCATTTTCTGTGTCTCTGTCACAGGGAAACCTGTCCTTAATGTAGGCACTGAGTCTGTAGCCATGATAATTTAGGTAGTAATATTTTGTTATAATGGGTGAGTAATAGGATTGAGACATTGATATCCGTTTCAGACAGGAACAGGATGTTGGGTTTAGATTAAAGAAGATGGAGTTCCACTTCTGGAAAGTTGGAACAGACTCCTTTTTTTCTGAGGCTGGGTTTAGTAGTTTTGTTTGTTTACAATTTGATCACATTCATGTTTGTTTTGGTTTGGTAGACAACTAGTAGGCACTGAGACAAATGCCTATTGGAGATGCAGACATAAGTATCCTAAATTGACTCTTCCAGAGATACTGCCATAACATTGCTCTTCATTATCGCATTAAGAGGTCTAACTGGAGACTACTACATAATCCAGAAACCATTCACATAATGGCAGTACAATAGTCCCAGTATGATACACCTCCTGATAGGATAACTTTCTTTGAAGTTACTTGAAGGTTTAGCTCCCTGACTGTAGGCAAAAACTCAGAAGACAAAAGACCTCTACTGCCCTTAATGAAGGGACAAATAACCCAGGAAAGATTCAGGCATGATACTCTACGTGTACTTGTCTTGTACACCTTGAAGTCAAAAGCAACAGAACTCTTCCTTGGGTTAGAAACATCATACCGGCCAGAAAACTAGGATACCAAGGTACTGGTATTGGTAGCCTTGGACAATCCATTGGGGTCCCTACTGCCATTGATTTCCGCTCTGTATATGACCAGGAGTAATTTTTTGCTTTCTCTTTACAGGTTTAAAAGATGTCAATTAAGTTAGCTGGCTTGAATGGAAAGGGTATAAGGGATCGGAGTAAGGCTGCCTTGCCTGCTTCGGAACCACTTGTCCTTCGGTGTAGATGTCGCCTCGATCCAAGAGATTCACTTTGTTTGCAAGGCCGATGCCTGTGTTCTGTCTAACGACTTTGTCATCTATTCAGCATATGGGAACCAGCTGGCCAGAGGAGTTTCTTTGCTGATTAAACGTACCCTAGATGCGAGGATGGATCTTGTCCATATTGGTGCCAAGGGCCAGCTGATCATGGCTGATATTGCAGTGAAAAGCAATGCGTTTCGACTGGTTGCGGTTTATGCGCCCAATGACCGGGAGGAGTGCGTCTCGTTTTTTTCAGCGGTTGGAGCTCTTCCTGGTGGATTCAATGCGACTCGTCTTAGTGGGGGACTGGAATGCCATCCTGGACCCCAAGCTGGATAGAGGGTGGGGAGCTAGCGGGAAGGCACGTGATCGTAGCTTGGTCAATCTCATCGAGGATTTCAGTCTAGTCGATAGATACCGGGTCGATCACAAGGGTGGGAATATGTGGACATGGGCTAATAGTTGGCCTTCTACCAAGGTAGCAAGCTACCTGGATAGAATGTTAGTTCGTGAAGCCAACATAGATCTTTTAGATTGCTCCATGTTCCACTGGTTAGGCTACTTGGACCACAAACTCATTTGTGCCCAGGTAGATTTAGAAAATTGGCCTAGAATGGCTGGTTACTGGAAGTTCAACGTGTCCTTACTGGACAGGTGGGACTTCCAGTGCCAGCTAATTAACTCAGTGCAGCGGGCGTTAACTGGGGGAGTCATTGGGAATAAGTGGTGGGATAATCTTAAGAATAGTATTAGGTCTTTCACCACCAAGTTCAGCAAATGGCTCAAACTAGATAAGGCTGACAAGGTGAAGACACTTAGAGTTAATTACTCCCGGGCGGAGGCTGGTGGGGATCTCCTAGAGATAGTCATAGCTAAGGAAGCCCTAGAGCGGTCGACTAGCGATCGTTACATGGGTCAAGTTAATTAGTCATAGGTTAAGCAAGATGTCTTCCGACAGAACTGTGCAAGGAAGAGATTTGCTGAGACAGTGACTGGTACATTTGAGAGTTTTGCAACCCGGAGGGACATACTCTTCAATCGACTGACAACATGTGTGAGGTGTTTCGAGATCCTGTTTACCAAGGAGCCTGGTCTTCGTGATGAAGAGTTTCGCAGCTATTCGGCTGACTTCCCTCGGCTTTTGCCAGCTGATGCAGCTAGCTGTGAGGGAGAGATTACGGAGGGCAAAGTCTACGTGGCTCTGAAGAAGGTCAGCAGAGGAAAATCGCCAGGTCTCGATGGTTTGACTTGTACTTGAGGCTGTTACACATCTTTGTCCCGATTTTGACTGTCGTGTTCAACAACTGGTTCCAGCAGGGGTCTATCCCCAATCGGTTTACCATGGGTGTGATCACGCTGTTGAGAAAAAGTAAGGATGTGGGGAAGGTGTTAGAGGGTTACCAGCCCAGAACTCTGTGAAACACAGAGTTAAAGATTTTGGCCAAGATTTTGGAAAATCGTTTGCAATTAGTTGCCGAGTCTTTGCTGGGACCTGAGCAGACTTGAGCTGTGAAGGGCCGAACAATTCAGAGCAACCTGCATCTGATACGCCCGATCATAGAGGGGATAAAAGATGACGAAGAAGCCGTGCTGATCAATTTGGATCAGTCCAAGGCATTTGATAGGGCTGACCATCGTTAACTGTCGGCTGTCCTGCAGGCCACTGGAATAGAAACCAACTTCTGCTGCTGGATTAGCCTCCTGTACCAATCCCCCACGGCTGTGGTACAGGTGAATGGAAAGTTGTCGAGCGTCTTGGCGCTCTCTAGGTCAGTCCAACAGGGTTGTCCACTATCACCCCTACTTTATGCTTTGGTGTTGGAGCCCCTCCTTTGCCGGCTAAGGGACAGGGCATGCAGTCTGGCCCTACGTGGAATCGCTGTCCCTGGTGGTGCTCGAGCAAGGGTTTCCACGTACGCCAATGATGTCACCACTTTCATGTCCTCCCGGAGTGACATCGAGGTGATACAGAAGGCATTTGAACGGTACGAACAGGTGACAGGGGCCATAATTAACCGCAACAAGTCGTCAGGCTTGCGGTTAGGTGCCTGGAAGAGTTTTACCCTCCCGGGGCCCTTCAACTGGACGGATGGCCCTGTTCACATTCTTGGAGTGTGGTTTGGGCCTGACCTCCAGTTGGAGAAAAATTGGTCAGAAGTGCTGGCAAAGGTCGGCGTGTTGGTCAAGATTTGGCGTCGAAGGAATTTGTCTTTATAGGGATTGGCTGAGGTGTGTGCTACATACATCTTTGCCATTATCCTTTACCAGTTGTCAGTACTTCCACTTTGTAAAGAGTGTAGGGAGGCGATCGAGCATTTGCTATTCTCCCTTTTGTGGAGAGGATGCAAACACTACGTCGACAAACATGTCTGTTACCAACATCCATGTCATGGGGGTCTCGGAATGCCATACCTGATGGGCCACAAGGTTGTGTCAAGGTTGGTTTTTCTCAGGCGAGTGATTTTGGAAGACTCATTGCTGGTGGGGACAGTGAGGGACATGTTCCCTAGCCTTACTATCACTCCCCACATCTCGAGGTGGTGCCATAAGTCTCGAGGGCAATCGAGTTTTCTCCTTGAATGTCTGGCAGCCTTGCGGGCCATTCCACGGTCCAGTGACCTTTCACAGCCTAGAAGAGTCTTCTATCGTGGGTTAGTGGAGGGCGTTGCGAAGGATTCATTACTTGATGTACTCCGCTTATCGGAGGATGAGTTTCATTCATTCTGGTCTTGGGTGCCAGATACCAATTATCTCAGCAACGCTGAGTTTTTGCTCACCTGGCGATTGGCTCAGAATTGGTTGTCTCTCAATGACATGGCCTTCATATAGGGCCTGGTGAATTTGCCAGATTGTGAATGCTGCAACCTTGGCTTGGAAGAAATGGTTTTGCATGCCTTCTACCAGTGTTTGCGGATTCGCCCTCTATAGGACCGTGTCAGCAAGTTGACTGCTCGTATTGTGCTGTGAGAGCTTGTGCTCATTGCTCATGCATTTGCCTGCGACAATGTGTCACCCCCATTTTCTGGAATGAAGCATATAGTGTTTCTGTCACTGCTAGCCATGGCTTGAATGGTGATTTGGATGACGCGAACAGAGAAAGTCTTGTGAGGTCAGCGGCTTTCACATCAGGATCTGATTCGATATTTTGAGCATCAGCTCAAAATAAAGATTAGAACTGATTGGAAACGTTTGACTTCAACAAACTTCAGCAAAAGGTGGGTAAATGTGGCGAGCCTGGTTCGTGTGAACAGAGCTAGCCTTGATTTCCTCTTTTAGATCTGCTGGTTACATTGGGGTGGATTCCTTTGGAACCCTCCCCTGGTTAAGGTAGCTTTCTTTTGTGTACCTAGTTAATGTGAATGAATGTGTTCCTAGCTTGTATCCGGCTTTCTCTTTTGTTATGATCCAAGTTGAGATTCCCAACCTCTCCAGTTTGTTTTGGCCTCATTTTATCTTGGCTGGTTCAGCCTTTGATTGTCCCATTCTATTAATTATTCCCCGCCCTCGCCAACTCCCTTAGCGAGTGTGCTTCTTGATTTCTCCGTTTGGTAGAATACAGCAGCCACTCTTTTTCTGGGATGGACGGGTCTTATTAACATTGTTTATTATTTTGTTTTAAAAGATTTGTTGTATTTTTAGTTTGTTTTTGGGTTCATCCCCCTCCCATCATTTCATCTTTCATTAAATGTTTTAAATTATATATTATATTGTAAATAAATTTATTTTTATTGTCATGGGGTTTTCCCCTCTTTTTTAGGTGCCCCTTGTAAATTTGTGGTATTGTGGTGTATGAAGGATTGGGAGGTGATGGATTGGTTCTTGTGGTGAATGTGTAAATTGTAATGTGTGATTAAGTCAAGATAGTGTTTAGCTAGGTATAGGATAGTTAAGTGAGTACCACCCTCTACCCCTCCCCTTTTCGGCCTTGTACCACAATTTATTTTAATGCAATAAATATTGTTGTTAACAGGATTTGCTGATATTATCAACCCTGGCCCGATTCGTGGATCTGTGCATCCAGCTGAAAGAATTTCTAAGAAAAGTTGCCAACCAACTAAAACCTGAAACAGAACCTCATGGAACTATATGGGTAAATAGATATTCTTGACTCTTTCATTGACCAAACTAATTATTATTCTTTATATACACATTTAAGGATTTACAAAAAGTGTAGCACTTAAACTACTTCGCTAACTAGGTAAAGATACTGGCACTTCCTTTCCCTTCATAACACTTCGCCTGCCAGTAGTAAACTCTACATTTCTGTTCTGAATGCAAAAAATTGTAAATTTTGTATATATATCATTTTGTGTTTATTGTAAATTAAATATTTGTATGTGATTTAACTCTGAGTTTTGGTCAATCATTTTTTTTTCTTTTGTTACACTTAACAGACACAAGGTGGAAATTGATAGTTGTGTTGCAAATTCATTAGAACTAGCAGGCCAAGTAGGCAGGAGAAAGAATGATGGGGTTGATAGCTATAAAGTTTTAAGTTAGGATAAGTCCCAAGATCCCCTTTTTGGAAAGTGTTGAAATCAGCTCACAAGTGAAAATTCCATTAGATATAATGTGATCAAGAATTAACTTTAAAGTAATGTGTATTGTTTTTGTTTGTCTTGAGATTTAACGACCTATCAATCCTTATGGGATCATTTAAGGTCACAACAAATGATTTTAGGTAAGGTTATATTATTTTTACAGAATTTTTGAAGATGTCTTGCTTTTTAAACTTTTCCATTGCTTTCAATTTGTGTTACTTTTTAAATTTTTCCCCTGGTGAGGATCAGAGCTATTTTTGATCTTTGGATCTTTACTTAGATTATATTTTGTTGTATAGTTTGATCTTTTTGAGGAAGGTTAAAATAGTATTAGTTTATTTTTTCAGAAAAGATCTTTCAAGTTGTTAACAATATAGAGGGATTGCCAGATATATGTAAAGTCACTGCATTCAGGAAGTTCTTCATTTTTTAGGAAATAAGAGTGGGTTATGTGTGTATGTCCTATTCGAATACGGGATATAATCACTTCTTCTTTGTGTGATTTACTGGGTTCTGATAGTTGTTTCTTTCGGATGGGTTTGATTTTAAATAATTTGTTGTTTTGACAGTTGTTCCAGGTTTCTTGCCATTTCTTTAAATTATAGTTCTTGAAGAGGGGTCAGTGTATGGAACCTTTATATTACTTATGTCACATTTTAGGGAGTTTTTTGCAGCCACATTGGCTTTATCATTTCCATGAAATCCAGAGTGACTGGGAATCCAACAGAAAATGATAGTTTTATTTTGTGAAATCACATGTAATCTATATAAAAGTTTGATGAGCAAAAGATTGTTTAATTTTTGGTTCTTTATTGCTTCAAGCACTGCTAAAGAATCCGAGAATATAATAACTTTGTTTGAGGTAAGTTGAGGGATGAGATCCAGGGCTAAGTCAATGGCCATAACTTCTGCACTAAATATTGATGAATTGTCAGGTAATCTTTTTTGTAGAACGGTACTTTTACAGATAGCAGCACATCCTACTTTGTTACAGACTTTGGATCCATCAGTATATATGTGGGTCCAGTTTGGATATTGATTCAATATATAATTTAGTTTTTCTATATAATGAAAGGGATGTGTGCTAGCTTTTATGTGATCAGCCAGTTCTAAAATGACTTTGGATTGTTTCAGAAGCCAGGGTGGATGTTTGAGGACATTGAATTCATGTATACTATTTTCATCTATCGAACTGTCATTTATTGGTTTTATTTATTCCATGTGAAGGCCAAAAGGTTTGATAACGTTTTCTTTTTTGTCAAACAGGTGTTTATAGTTTGGGTTAAATGTGCCTTGATAGGCAGGATTTGATGGGTTAGCCTTAAGTTTTAGCTAATATTGCAGCACTAATTTTTCACGTCTCAATTTTAATGGAGCCTCATGCACTTCTACATATAGGCTTTCTATGGGAGATGGTCTAAATGCACCAAGGGCAAGTCTTAGACCTGCATGGTGGATGGGATCAAGAATTTTTAGGTAGGATTCTTTTAGCCATACCATATATAAAACAACCATAATCCAGTTTGGATCTTATTAGAGATCTGTATATTTTTAGGAGTGATATGCAATCTGCACCCCATTCTGTATTAGCTATAACCCGCATAAGTTGTAGTGTTTTGAAACATTTTTGTTTTAAGTATTTCAAATGGGGGATGAATGTGAGTTTTTTATCAAAAATTATTCCCAGAAATTTGTGTTTTTCAATTTCTGTTCCTTCTAATTTGAGTGTTGAATCATTGTGCATTTTTCTTTGGTTACAAAAATGCACACCCTTGGTTTTGGTTGATGAGAATTTGAAACCATTTTCAATGGTCCATTGGTTTATTTATTCATATCTGCAGTTGACATTCTGAGGTACGCATATTTTTGGATCTATGGCAAATCAGGAGATCATTCACATATAAGGAGCCATTAACTTCATTGTTCAGACAGTTTACGATGTTGTTGATTTTTATATTAAAAAGGGTAACCGACAAGATGCATCCTTGTGGAACTCCTTGTATTTTTGAATCAGAGAGAGTAGATCCAATTCTTACTTTAAAGCTTCTGTTGGATGAAAAATCTTTTATCAACAAGGGTAGTCTACCTTTTAGACCCAGATTGAATAAGTCTTTCATAATTCCATGCCTCCATGTGGTCTCATAAGCCTTTTCTAAGTCAAAGAAAATGGCTATTGCATGTTCTTTTTTTGATGAAAGCCTCTCTGATAAATGTTTCTAATCGGATTCTGTTATCGATTGTTCCTCTTTTACTTTGAAAGCCACTCTGTAAATTGGAAATTAAGTTATTGGTTTCCAGGTACCACTTTAGTCTTTTATTTATTATTCTTTCGAATGTTTTACATAAGCAACTTGTTAGTGTTATGGGTCGAAAGTTTTTTGGGTCTGATTCGTCTTTTTCTAGTTTTGCTATGGGAATCACAATGGCCTGTTTCCAGTTCTTTGGCAGTTTTCCCTTGAGCCATATTTTGTTAAAGATATCTAACAAATATTCTACACAATGTTGTGTGAGTTGTTTTAAGAATTCATAATGAATTTCATCAGGACCAGTAGCAGTATTGTGTGATTCATTTATGGCATTTCTAAGTTCATTCATTGTAAGAGGCTGATTGTAATCTTCTTTGTTATTAGAATTAAAATTGAGTTTATTTTTCATTTTTTCTGTGTCCTGCTTAATTTTTTAGAAAGGTTGCCTGTAGTTTTTGTTAGAGGAATTGTTTTTAAATGTTTCCGCTAGTAGGTTTGATATATCATTTGTCTTTGTTATTTTTTCGTTATTTAGAATGAGATGATTTAGAGGGGGAGATACATTCTTTCCAGCAATTTTCCTTATCATGTTCCAAACTTTTTTTGGTTTTGTGTTACAATTTATTTTGTTTACATAGTCTTTCCAGTATTCCCTTTTGGCTTCCTTGATCACTATGTGCTACTGCTCTTTTTTGCTTGAAAAGATCTAGATTATGAGTTGTGGGTTGAGCATTAAATTTCCGTAGTGCTGCTTTTCTTAATTTGATAGCTTTTTTGCATTCATTGTTGAACCATGGTCTTTGTTGTTTGCTTGATTTATTGCTTTTTGGTATGCATACCTTTACAATGGCTATTAAGGTTTCTGTGAAGTATTCAATGGATTTACTGTTGTCTTCTTTGACTGAAAGCTTTTGGTAGCATTTTTTTTGTATTCCTTCCAATTTGCTTTATTTAGCTTCCATCGAGTCCGGTGGTTTTCAGTTTCTTTTGAGCATGTCAGAACAACTGGGAAATGGTCACTACCCCATGAGTCATCTAGAACTTACCAATCATAGTCCATAAGTGTAGACAGATCACAAAGGGATAGGGCCAGCACTGAGTAAGTGCCTGATGCTGGATGTAAATAGGTGTTGGACTTGTTATTTAGTAGGCATAAGTTATTGAGATTTATGATTTTCTCTAGATTTTTGCCTTTTTTATCTGAGTATATAGATCCCCATATAACATTGTGGCAATTAAAGTCACCTAGTAATAAAAAAGGTCTTGGAATTTGTTCAATTAGATTGTTTAGTTCAGATTCGTTTATGGGATCTTGAGGAGGGATGTAAATGGAGCAAATGTTAATGGTTCTATGTATAGTGGCTTTTGCAGCAACAGCTTGTATATCTGACTTTAATTGTATTTTACTTTGGGGGATATTGTTTCTAATTAGAATTGATACACCCACCGATGCCTTCTGATTGAGGTTATGTATATAATTATATTGTGTATTTTTTTATTTTTATTTTATCTTCAACTTTTAAAAAGGTTTCTTGTAGACAGATAATAGTGGGATGATAATTCGTTATAAGAAGAAGTAGCTCATTTATGTTTGGCTTTAAACCCCGACAGTTCCATTGTAAGATTTTTGATCCATGCTTATATAATGAAATTTTTAAGAGAGTTTACTTGTCTATATAATATTTTGTAGTAGAGGTGTCCATCTCTTCTATGCTTTCTCTCTTATTTGCATTTTGATTCTTATGTTTTGTTCCTTGAATTTCTTTTGGTTCTGCTTGTTTATTAGGGGATGTTCCTTTGGTTTTTTCCTTTGGTTCATTTGTTGTTCTTTGTCTGGGAGCAGACCGTTCCCGTGTTTGAGATGAACTGGTTATTTTTGGTTTGGTTTTGTCTGAACTTTTTGAGCTTCTCTGTCTTGATCGTCTTTCCTGTCTCTCTATTTCCATCAGTTCATATTTGTTTCTTTTTCTGTTAGAACAATTTCAGTTTTCAGTTTGTGATGTTGATTTTTTGAGGAAGGATTTGTTTTTGGAGGCAAAGAGTTATTAACTTTGGTAGTGGTAATGGGGAGGATTGGTGTTTGCTGTTGTTTAGATTGCAACTTTCTTTCGATTGTAGCACCTTCAGTTTCCTTGATCTGGAATTGGGGTTTTTCCTTTAGATCTGGTTCCATATCGGATCTAGGTGTCAAACTGATCAAATTTTTCTTTAGTATCTCCAATAGAGATCTTAATTCTTTCACCACTTCTGATAGATTGTCTTGTGTTGTTTCTTGTCCTTGCATTATGTTGCTTGATGTTCTGGCTATATTTGCATATGTTGATGCACTCAGTGAGTGCTCTACTATCCTTCTTGCCTCCGGGTATGGTATATTATTGGTATGTTTAATTTCGGATACTTTTTTTCTTTTTTCCAGACTTCACATTCTTTTGGTTTAATGTAGTTTGCACATTTTAAAGAGAGTTCACAGCTAATGTGATCCCCAATTTCTCCACAAATTTTACATCTTGGTGATCTGAAACATTTCTCCTTGTGGTGTCCAAACTTTTGACAATTGTGACATCTCAGAGGGTTTGGTATGTATACCTCTACTTTTTCTATTAAATATCCAATTTTTATTTCAGTCGGAGGTTTTGGGGTGTTAAAATTGAGAATGTAAGTGTTTGTTGGAGTCATTTGATTGTTTTTTTATCATTATTCTTTGCGCATCTGTGACCCCTTGTTTTCTTAGATTGTTCTTTATTTCCTCTAGTGTGCATAGAGAGAGATCTGAGTTTCTCACCATACCCTTTGAGGAGTTCAAGGAGTTGTGTGGGTAGGCTTTTATTTTTAAATTGGAAAAATGGTTTTGTTTCAATAACTTATTTGCTGAAATTTTATTTGTAACCTCTACTAACAAGGTATTATTCCTTAATTTTTTTAATTGTAGATGTTTTTGTTAAGGATCTCATTGTTTTTTCGACAATGAAGGGGGACAAATTGGTGATTGGAGTGTTCTCCATTGACTCCAAGACAATGAATCTCGGAAACTGCTTTTGATCAAATTCATTGTCTGACTCAGGTTCGGAGGCTAGTCTCTCCGAGATGTATTCAGTATGGGGTCTTTTATTTTTATTTGTTGCCATGAGTTTTATTTTTTAAATTTCACCCTCCTTGCTCCCCACTCTCCTCGGAGCCCAACAGCGGGAGATATTAGGGGGGAAATCCATTTGCTCTATTATCCCAGGGTTACAAGAAAAGTATACTCACACTAGTAAGAGGTAGTTAGCATTTCAGTTTTCTCTTTGTTTTTCAGACCCATTTTTGATGAAAAATTCAGATTGAAAACCTTCTGTGTAACAGCTTTTCCTTACTAGTAGATTGACCCTTGCCACCGTCTTCTAATACTTACACGTGGTCTATCTCTTGTTTGTAGCTGAGAATCAGTCCGTTTTAGTGACACATCTGTTGAGCTATTTTGTTTGAGTTAGATGATTTTATGCGAGTAAGTATTGAGCAGGTCATATGAGGATTACTTTACGATACATTTTTAAAACAGTATATTTCATGACAAATACATATTGTCACATGTATGGATTGGATATTCCACAATGACAAATCTTTTATCTCTGAACTTTAATATTTTACTAAAGTGCCAGGGTTCTCTCCCTTACATTGAAAGCTTGTTGGCGTAATAGACAAAGATATAAAAATAAAATAATGTTTCCAGATCCCCATTCATTAACACATTCAACCGACCAGTGACCATGAATGAGTGAACAAACACCAAACAAAATATGATAATTTAATGAACAAAGAAAAGTGGGTGAATAACAAATACAGGAGGTGGAGATAAATATGATATTGTTCTTAATCAATTGTAAGATGATGAGCGGTGAATGGAGCAAACCAACAAAACAGCATAGATCATACGATTATATTTTATTTCAACATTTGTAAAGGTGTTTGTATGAACGTAATATTTTTGTGGTGATTGTAGGCTAATGCTAAAATGTGGTGGTGGGGAGTGTAATGACTTATCTTATAGTCTCTCCTTTTCTCTTTTCTCTCTCTTTTTTCTTTTCTCTTTCTCTTTTTTTATACTTTAATGAACAGCTTCGGCTCTCATTTTCCTTTTCTCTGACAATTGGGAATTATATTTTCTGGTATCAGGCTTTCTTCTTTCTTCAGAGATCCTTGAGTGCAATGGCTATATTCTGCGATAGACTATCTTTCTTACATTCTCGGCAACTGGAACACTGTGACTTGTTTTCTGCCTCAGGGAATGTACGGTCTTGTCTAATTTCTTAGAGTCGCAATTAGTCTGACTTAACCTGTCGAGATTCAGCCGGCTACTGACTATTTTTGAAGTCCACCTCAGGGTCTGCATATTTTAGCGCTAAAATTCTCCGGATTGCTGATTGGTTATCCTCAGCCAATCGATTCGCTTCTTTTGTCTGCTGCTCCTGTTGTTTTCGCCTATGCACATATGGCTATTGTATGATATCGGAGGTGGGTGTGTATCTATTGCTAGCTTGTGTGTGATATGGAAAGGGGGTGGGTATTTATCGTTGGCTTACATCTGTAACAATATATTTATTAACTTATTTTAATGAACGATCAATGTTCTGTATTCTGACATATCAATATCAATATGAGTCTATGGAGACATCGATTATGTTTATCAAATTTGCCTTGTGCCAAACACAACTGAAGTTCCCACAAGTTAAGATTATCAGAAGGTTGTCTCATTTGTATAAATAAATGAAAATTTATTCATCGGACAGAACAACATCAAATTGTATGTATGAAATTATAAAATTGTGAAAATATTCTAAGAGAAAGTGTAGTAAGGAGTTTACAGAATTAAAAGTTTGTTTTAGCGAAGTGTGATTTGTACAGAAAAAGATAAGTTTGTTTTGCTGTGTATCAACAAAGTAGTAGTAAAGTCTTTATTCATTCTCTTTCTGTTGTGGATGGCGAGTAGGTGAAAAGGAAGAAGGAGAAATAAAGAAAACAGCACATGAGAAGGTGAGGGAGTGCTAATGTTTGTCATTGGGAGAGTTGTATGTGATCAGCAGTTTAAAAAATCTTTTGTAACATCGTGGCTGTGTTGACTGTTCTCAGCTTCCTTGTCTCTCTGACTGCCCAACCGAAAAATGTGAATAAGTAGCCAACTCAATCTGGTGATTGGCGCCAAAGATAAACTTATTTATGAGCAGCAAAAAATATGACAAGGATCATTGAAAGTTCAATTTATTGTTTACTGTGAGTTTGTAAATCGTTCCACTTTATTTCACACTGGCTCATGAAATTTGCCTTGGTCTTTTTTCTTCAGCATGGAGCCAATCCTTTTTACTATTAGTCAAAATACATTTTTCACCCTCGCTTGCGAATTTGAAAACAATGAAGAAATGAGAGTTATTTTTATTTTGTACTCACCACATCACTTCCCTTCCCATTTGATGGAGTCTGCTTTACATGAATAAATTGATAATTCAATAGTAGTGGTATATATGTTGTTCGCTTTTCCAATTAACCAACATTCTAGATTTAGTTTTTGCTTTGCATCCCTTTTTTTATCATCATAGATTGAAACGTGTTTCCACAATTGCGAACCTAGTAAGCACATTTGATTCCATGAACAATGGCAGTTTGATGGATACTGTTTGTATTGATTCGTTGGCCTTTGGATGCTTGATTCATATTAATTTTGTCATTAGACATCTTAACTTATGTGAAAACCATAAGAATAGGTATGTTTAGTTTCCTTGCACATCATAGGTCACCAATGTAGTAATGTAGAAATAATGGTGAGAAACATGTTATTCAGAATGAAACAAAATAAGGAATTTCTTTACAAATTTAAACATTTGAGGTTGTTAGTAGCTTGTTTCAGGAAAAGTAATCAAACACTAAAGGTTCATAGTTTTGATGTCAAATAGAGTTTTTGAAATTCTGCTGTTCTCATTAGAAGCAGATAATGTATCAGCATGTAATTTGACACTGGTGTTAAGTCAAATACATAGAACTCTGAGATTCCATGAATTGTCAAGAAGAGAAAATGTTCATATTAAATGGTTGGACACGAAGTAGTATTCCAAAAAGCTTAAAAAACAAACTGACAGAGTTGATTAATATAAATATCGTATAAAAGTTATACGGTTGTATTCAACATGGATAAAAAGATATATTTTGAGGTACTTAGCTTCAAAGTCTGATAGAATTTTTTTAAATTCTACTACTCGCATTAGAGGCTGACAATGTATCAGCATATAATTTGACATTGGGGTTATTCAAATGCATGAATTTACAAATTGAGAGAGTTAATTTTTCACATAAAAGTTATACAGATGTATTCAACATAAATAAGAGATATATTTCAAAGTACTTAGAATAGAGGTCTTTGAAATTCCCCAACTCTCATTAGAGGCTGATAATGTATCAGCATGAATTTGGCATCAGGTTTATTCAGATGTGTGTAACTTTGCCTTTCTTTCTTTTGTGGATGGTTGTTTGTCATTTTATGTTGTGATGGTTGAGTGTTCTATGTCATGATAAACATCTTGTAGTGAGCAGAATGTGGATTTATGTTCTTTGTATCAGATAGTTACCATTATGTAGGACAGTTGGCCATATCTGGTACAAGGCCACTTCACAAACATAGCTGACACTCTCCGCATTTAAAGATGTCAAATGTTGAACAATCATTGAAAGATAAAAATGATCTGTTTGTATAAATAAATTAAAATTTATTCATTAAACAGCATAACAAATTTGTATGTATGAAATTATTAAACTGTGAAAATGTTCTAAAAGAAAGAGTAGTAAAGAGCCTAAAAAATTAAGAATTTGTTTGTTTTAGCAAACTGTGATTTATACAGAAAAAGATCAGTCTATGTTTCATTGTATTAACAAAGTAGTAGTATAGTCTTTGTTCTTCTCTTTCTGTTGTAGATGGAGAGTAGATGAAGAGAAAGAAAGAGAAATAAAGAAAACGGCACACAAGAAAGTGAGGGAGTGCAAATGTGTGTTACTAGAACAGTTGTGTCCGATGAGCAGTTTAAAAAATCTTGTTACATGTGGCTGTGTTGACTGTTCTCAACTGACTTTACTTGTCTCTCTGACTGCCAGACCGAAAAATGTGAATAAATAGCCAACACAATCACGATTCGCTCTGAACCCAAACTTCTTGGGTGGCAAGAAATATAACACAGGTCATTGAAAGTTCAATTTGTTGTTTACTGTGAGTTTGTAAATTGCTCCCCTTTCATCTGTTATTAAATATTTCACACTGGCTTGCAAAATTTGCCTTGTCTTTCTTTATCAGCACCGGGCCAATCCTTTTTTTCTATTAGTCAAAATACATTTTTTGTAGTGGTTCACGAATTTGAAAACAGTGAAGAAAAGAGAGTTATTTTTATTTCCTAGTCATTTAAATACTAAACATCTTGGTCTTTTTTTGGCGAGGATCAATTGTTTCCTCTTTGGGCTAGATATGCCACTCATGAGTAATGCCTGAAAATTCCAATTCTATGATCACACTACTTCATTGCACTATAAAAGTAGAGTAGTTGGTCATTCTTACACTTTTTCTGCAAAGTTTCCAACATTAAACTTCATCTTCGTGAAGAAGCAAAAAAAATTATTTTGCACAGTGAAAAATAAAAAGTAATTCAGGATAAAACTGAGAAATATATTGATAATTTAAATGCAAAGTAAAATAAATACTTACTTTGTCTTCACATTTGTTAATCCACTCTTTAGCTACTTGAATTAAACTTTCTCCTGCTTCACAAACGTCATCCACAAAGACAGTGTCATTTGAATCAGTTAACAAAGAAATGGGAAGACAGTCATCTGACGAAAGTCTTTCATTTAATTCTATCAACTGGGACAACTGCAATAAATAAATGATAATTAATATCAGTAGGAAATAAATTCTTATCAAAACTATCAACATATGCTCTTTTTTGTTACTCTTTTTTGCTTGTGAGAGGCGATCAAAAATTGTCAACAAATATTTTTTAAAAATAACTAGGATATTAAGAAAATTATTTGATTACTAATTTTCATTAAAACTTTTGAAGGTTTATATTTTAAAACAAACTGTTTTAAATATTTTTTTTAACAAAGTAAAGAAATTTTTTTAAAGATAACAGTATTGTAGTTACTGTAGTGTAGTTACACTGTACTGTAGTAACTTTAGTGCAGTAGTTAGAGCGAGTCAGGATAAATGTAATGTCAATTGCCATTTCCTATCTCCTTGTCTCATCCTTTCCCTGACAACCCTTGTATCATGTTCTTTTTCCCATCCACTCTGCTCTCATGCAGCTCTCTTTACACCAGTGTTCTCATCCTTCTCTTACTTGTTTTCTGACATTCCTCTTTCTCATCACTCTCCTCTTATGTAACCTCTTGCACACCAGTGGTAGTACTGCCTTGTTTGGAGTGAAATAGTTATAAAAAAAACCAAAAAAAAAAAAACAACCTTTTTTTAACATAATTTGACATCATCTTTAAATTAACTTAATATTCTTCTTTAACTCTCATTTTTCATTAAGCAATAGAGAAATAATATAATGTTAATTTAGTTTACTCACACGGTAAATGTAACCTGTAGTGAGAAGGTTAAAAAGATACTGAGATTGATAGGAGCTAGCAACATTGAAAGTAGTTTTTGTCGATAAAAAGTCTCTTGTTTGTGTATAAAACTTGAATTTATTTTAATGAGAGAAAATAACATGCTATTTTTGTGTATAGTAATCAAATTGTGATTATCAGAATTTTTGTGTCTATTCTTTGCCATTCATGTAGTGTTCAGAATTCTACTGAATGTTCCTTGTGGGCTAATTATTCATATAGTGTTCAGAATTTCACTGTGTGTTCTTTGTGGAGTCACCATTATGTGGGGTGTGTGTTCTTTTCAGGGTCACCATTCTGTAGAATATGTCAGACATGTCGGGTACAAGGCCACCAAAAAACATAGCCGACAATCCCTGCATTTAAAGATATCATCAGATTGAAAGAATGGTTGGAAGAATAAAAGTGTTTTGTTTGTAAAATAAGTGAAATTGTATTTAACTGAACACTATAACACATTTGTAAGAGTGAAATGTTCAAAGAGAAAGATATATGGAGTTAAATGTTCCAGAGAAATAGTAGTAAGGAGTTAAATGAATCCAGTTGTTGATAGTAGCAGAATGTGTGTATGTAGAAAAACTAAAAAGGTTACTAATAAAGTCTGTGTTTCTTTCCTTTTTATGGTTGGCGAAAAAGTGAAAAGGAAGGTGAAGCAATAAAGAAAAATTGTACTTATCGGACTTTAGTTTTTAGGAGTCAGTTGAAGTATCTTGTTGTTGTTGTTTCTTTGATGCTGTATGAGTGGGGGCAAAGAAAGGAAAATTGGAAAGAGAGAAAGAATGAATGTGTGATGTGACCTTACATCCAGGTTGGCTTGAAGTTTCCTTTGTTACATTTTAATGTGTCATCTCTATGCACCCATCTGACTGACTACGTCTGACTTTCTTTCCCTCTTCACTTTATACCGATTCCTCTTTTCACATTGGATCACTAACTTTTCTCTCAGTTTTGCAAATCTATAAGAATTATTTCTTATGATTTTAGCAGAATAAAAATATTATTTCTTTTACCAAAAAACAACACATTCAACTCTAATAGAATAAGAATTTATCCTTGTGGGAGGTATAATTTAACCTCCTTAAATTTTTCCCCTTGCGTTCAAGGGGAGTAACTCTTCTCTTTAATGCAGTGTTCACTGTAGCAAAACAAAATAAGATTAAAAATGCATGCGTCTGAATTACAGAACTATTATTACAACATATAAAATTAGAATACATAAAAAGGTTTTTACATTTAACAGGTACAGTTCAATAAATGATTAGAATTAGAAATATGTACAATAAAGACAAGAGAACTGCTAAAATTATAGGCATTTTAACATCAAAACTGATAGCAGAACATACAATGAAAATATTGTGACCCAGTCATGAATTGGGAAAGAGGGAGGTGCGCTTTACAAACACAGATCTAAAATACTTACAAGAAGGTGGAAATAGAAATGGCGTTCTCTTACATTCGAATTAGCGGGAATCTGACAAGACAAGGTTCCTGTAGCTGAAAACTTCTTTCTTCAGGGACTTATTGGGCCAACACTTCCTTTCCTTCTTCTCCTTCAGGGTAATGACTCTTGTCAACCAGTACTTGAAGGGTTTCTCAACTGCAGCAACAATTCAATATGGAGTCGAATATTTAAGGGACTCCGGAAACCACAATTAGACGATTCGATTTGGTTAAGGGGATAACCAACGACTAGCCAGGTGAGTATAGGTTCTCTACACCACAAAAAATACTTCAACAATTATATCCCGTTAATACGGGGATAAAAAAGGACTCTTGAAGCCACAATTAGGCGATTCAATTTGTTTAATGGGGTAACCAATGATTAGCCAGGCGGGTGTAGGTTCTCTACACCACAAAAAATACTTCAACAATTACATCTCATTAATAAGGGGATAAAACACAAATCTATATTTTCATATATTTAAAAGTTAACTTTCGTCTGATAAAATTACACGCAACTTTCTGAAAATTACTGCATTTTTAAAAAATTGTCAATATCATTTTTTCCATTTTTTAACTTTTAACTTCCTTTCCAATTGATGTAATTGTTTTATTTTCAATGTTAAGTATAAAAAAATGCTTTACTGTACTACTTACAAATTATAAATAAAGAACAAAATAAGTAGTTTCATATATATGAAGGTTAATTAAACTACACTTATCACTTATTTTCATATATTTGAAAGTTAACTTTGTTCTGAAATTAAAAAAACAGAAAAAAAAAACATGCAAATATTTTCATATATTTGAAAGTTAACTTTCGTCTGAAACAATTAAGTAAAACTATAATTAACACTTATTTTCATATATTTGAAAGTTAACTTATAGCGGGTATCTCTTATTCCTTTTCTAGTTGTAGTAGGATTCCATAGCAAGTTAACGGAATTTGGCCTTGTGGGAAGATAGCCCACTATAATTTGTAAAATGATTATAAATTCAAGAAAGGCAATTAGAGTATAAAATAACATTTATACATATATACATTTCAATTAATGTTTTACAAATAAAGTAATACTTGAAATAAAAGTTCACTGGAAGTTAGAGAGAGTTCATGACAAAATAATAACTAGCTGAAAGGGATAAAAGAATGTTCATTGAAGATATAATGCTGAAAGGGTAAAAGGCTTAGTAGTGGGATTGATGTTCATTTTGAAGTTGCCTGATTCCCTGGTTAGCAAGTCAGCAAGTTGGTATGTGGAATGTCTTTGAAAAGGTGGTTAGTACTTTTTGAGAACAGGGAGAAAGGAAGAGGTCAACATTGTAGCCACTTGACATAGGTCAAGGGAGAAACTAATTACACTCTTCTCCTTTGTCCTTCTGTCTGACTATTGGCATTTTGGATCAAACACAGCTAGTTTCGAATTTCATCCTTGTATTTGGTTTCAGGCTTCCCATTGGCTGGTAAATAAAATTGGTAATTTGATCTTTGATCAATTTTTATTTTTCAATGAAAATTTTTATTCATTTGCTTTTTAGTTATGAGAGAGCACACATCCTGTTCATCTCATTGCTTTTGTTCAGGTATCACCACAAACTTTCTTCTGAAATTAAGTACCCGCCCCCAAAAGGAAAAAAACAACAATATATTTGAAGGTTAATTAAACACAATTATCACTTATTTTCATATATTTGAAAGTTAACTTTCTTCTCATAATTAAGTACATGCAATTTTCTTAAATTAATTACCAACCAAAAAAAAAAAAAAAAAAGAAAAAGGAAAAAAAAAACACACGCAAATACACGCAACTTTCTGCTGAAACTGAGTACCGAAAAAAAATCGCGTAGTAATTTCTTCAAAGACTATCAGGTAAAGGAAGTAAATAGGCCGAAATTAGTTTCCTACGTCTAAAGTCATTCAGCAGTGAATAACTTATCAGTGTACCAGTAGTGGGTGATAAAAAGAGCGAGAAGAAGTTCGATTTTTTTTCTAATCGTTAACATCCAAAAAGGTAGGTTTCTTCAATAACCTACCGCAATTACAAATTATATTTTTTTTATTAAAAAAAAGAAAAGAAACAAAAATCTAAATTGAAAACGTGCATGTGCATAAAAAAGTGGAGGTTCCTTATTAAAAAATAATATGAAACAACTGGCATAAGTTAACAACAATACATTAACAATAACATTAACATAACAATAACATTGGCAGTCAAGAAAACAGAAAGTTATCCCATTATTATCGAAATAAATGATGTCCGGAAAACTTCTTAAACTAATAATTTTATTTTTAAAAAGTAGTAAGTAAAAATAAAAATAAAAAAAAAATCAATGTTTTTTTTTTATTTTAAAAGCAACTATTTATCATTTCTACAACTTTCACGTGTCTGTAATCAATGTATTAATTTTTCTTTTTTTAAGTATAATAAAAATATAATCTTGAAATTTAAAATATTTCATTTCGGGGTACAGTCCTGTTAAATTTTATTTAACAATCTTTTCTAAAAAACGTCAATAAATAAAAATTCACATCTAGTTTTGAAGAGAAAACGCTGAAAAAGAGTTTCTATTTTCATTATTTTTTTCACTGACCTTTTTTTGGGCGGGGGGGGTATATTTTTATAATGCTTAACTTAAATAAATAAATAATAAATTGCATATCTTCACATTAAAAAAATGAAATATGTTTGAAGAATCGTTTTAAATTATAATTTAATCTTTAATTTAATTAAATCTTTAATTTAATTAAATTATAATTTAATCTCAAAAAATGTTGCTGAATCTGACCGTTATTTTTTTTTTATAAATATAAAAAAAAATAACGGTCAGATTCAGCAACATTTTTTGACTTATTTTTCGTCGGTTTATACTATAGAATTTGTAAAACAGTAAAAAAAAAAGTTAGAAGTTTATTCAATTGCTCAGAAGTTGCTAAGTGAAATAAAAACGATCACCAAGAGATGACTCGAGAAAATGGGATATATTTTTTATTTTTTAAGACTAAAAATATTTGCTTTAAAAAAATAAGACAGACTCGCATCAGTAGCGACAAACTTAAAAAACTAAAAAAACAAGGATATCTAGCTGACGAAAACAATTATCGTAAAAAAGTTCGGATAACTTACAATCTTAACAAAGCTGTATGATTCATAGATAGATAGATATCATTTATGTCTATTATTTACCTTGGAAGAAATAGGCACAATTATATTCTTCATTGCTTGATGCTGCGTTAAGTTAAAAGTTGAGCATGTGGTTGTGGTTGAACCCGCCATTGTCTTTATGAAATTTCCAAATCAGAGAAAATAACAAAGCCGCAGATTCGAAAAATACATTTAAAAAGAAAACAAAAAAACTTACAACTTGGGCTTAAGATTACATTTCAGTAGCAAGAGAGAATGACTTTTAAAACGCGCATGGTTTTATTTTATTGTTTAATGGGTTTGTTTGATTTTGTGAAGTTTTAGGCTGGTCTTAAAAATGTTCCAAATTAAATAACAAAAAAAATAAATCTCGATGAAGTATTTGATGTCATAACAGTAGAGATGAAACTGAAGTGCTTGAAAAAAAAAAATACAACTGTGTTAATAATTCAACATCAGTGTTTGTTTATTAGTTTTATTGACTCATTTGCCAGATTTTTTCTACTTTCACTTTTTAAGAGAAGATTTTCATTTTCTCTGAGATGATTTCTTAATTTTTTAAATTGAGTCTTTAGTTTAAAGTTAAAATATCTTGTTAGTAATCATTTTCCTTTTTGAAAACTGAAGCAAGATGTTGAAAAAAGTAACTATATCTTTACAGAGAGAATTTAAAATGTATCCGTCAATACTTGCAAGTGGCAACGAAGATGAAGAAAAAGAAAAAGCCTAAAGGAAAATAGTCTGACCCCGTGAAATCATTTCTTTTTAAATGTGAGCATTATAAAAAATGTCAAAAATTGATGTTATTGTGGTGAATAAAGAACTATACATGTTTTTCAATTGGACCTTCAAATTTTAATAATAAATTTTAAAATATATTAAAATCCTCAAATATGGGTTAATTTCGGGAATATATACTGAAAGTTAGTCTCACTTTATTGTATTCTTTTTTATTAATAAAGACATTGTGGTAATTAAATAGGTAGTAGTAACTAAAAAGAGTATTGAAATATACCCTTTTTTCATTACTAATAGAGTAGCAGAAAAACTATCTCTCTTTACCTTATAGCTGGTATATCTTATTCTTATTTATTCTTTTCCTAGTTGTAGTAGGATTCCGTTCTAATGAAGGGTAATTATATACCGTGCAGATTAACGGAATTTGGCCTTGTGGGAAGATAGCCCACTATAATTCATAAAATGATTATAAAATCAAGAAAGGCAATTTGAGTATAAAATAACATTTATATATACACATTTTAATTAATGTTTTTACAATCAAAATAATACTTGAAATAAAGGTCCAACGGAAGTTAAAGTGTTCATAGAAAATAATATAATGCTGAAAGAGATAAAAGGCTTAAGAATGTGGAAGCGTCTTGTAGGTAAGGGGATGTTCATTTTGAAGTTGCCGCTTCTAAGGTCAGTAAGTCAGCAAGTAGTTTGAGGAATGTCTTTGAAGAGGTCATAAGTACTTATGAGACAGGGAGAAAGAAAGAGGTCAGCATAGTAGCCCCTCGACTTAAGTCAAGGGAATATTAATTACACTCTTTTCCTCTGTCTGTCTAACGATGCTTTGTCTCCGCTTTTTATGTCTGCTTTTTGAATCAGAAGCTCGTTTGGAATTTCGTACTTGAATTTGATTCTGGGCTTCCCATTGGCTGGTAAATAAAATTCGATATTTGGTTAATCTTTATTTTTCAACCGGAACATCTGCGCAAATCCACCTGCGCAGAGGTGATTTTTATTCATTCGCTTTCTGGTCGGCATAGAGCCAACATCCAGTTTCTTGCTTTTGCTCGGTCGGTATCACCACAACCTCTCTTTAGTTGGTCCACAGCTTGCTCATAGATGCATGTGTGAGTTCACAGCAGCCGTTGAAGATTTGTAGAATTAGATTTCTACATTCTGTTTTAAACCTATTAAATGTGGATCACAGCTAAGTATTCTCAATTTGTGCTAAACCCATTAAAATTGGCTCTAAAGTTCAGTTATGAAAGAATGCTTTCTGGTATTAAAAATCATATTTCCATTCATCCTTATCCCTGCATGTGTATGTGTATCCTTAGTAGACAATAGTTTGCACCAACTGATTTGGAGCATCCCACATGATCAAAAAACAGATCAAAAATATGAAACTTCAACTCGATTTATTCAATGGATTATTCTTATTTATAAACAACTCATTGTCGCAGCCACTAATAGCCGCTCCCTAGAAAGAAACGACCCTAGTCACAACCACTAATAGCCACTCCCAGAAAGAAACGACCATAACAGCAGCAGCAGCTATTAGCCGCTCCCTAGAATGAAATGACCCTGACTCTCTACAAACAATGGCAGATTTTAAGACCCGCCATAAAGAAAATCCAGCTGCACGTGCGACACAAAATAATTTCACGAATATGTCCGAGCCTAAAACTATCATAATATGCATTGGATTAGGCTGCACTCCCTAAAACACCAGACGACATTGGGAGCCATTATTATTTACCGTTGTTCTACTCCCACCAATCTGGGAGTAGTTGACCAAACCCTTTCGCTAATCACCAGCCTCGTTTCGCCCCAAAAAATTTGGAGTTGTCCCGTCACAACACCCCGCGCTTCAGGCATTGATCCTGCCTCCTGGCAGTCGATTCGGCCTTCGAAGCCACAATACCAACTTCTGGCATTGATTCTGCTTCTCATCAGTTGAATCGGCCATCGAAGTCACAATTCCCGCTTCTGGCATTGATCCTGCCTCCCGGATTGGCCATTGAAGCCGCAATACCCGCTTCTGGCATTGATCCTGCCTCCCGGATTGGCTATTGAAGCCGCAATACCCGCTTCTGGCATTGATCCTGCCTCCTGGCAGTCGATTCGGCCATTGAAGCCGTAATACCCGCTTCTGGCATTGATCCTGCCTTCTGGCAATCGAATCGGTCATTGAAGTCGCAAACACCAGCTTCTGCCATTGATCCAGCATCATCACTCAAATTGGCCATCGAAGTCACAAACACCAGTTTCTGGCATCAGCAGTCGAATCGGCCACTCGGAGTCGCATCTGCAATGACCCTACTTCAACTCGGCCCTGTTTAGGGATTCCACCTTTGTAACCTCTCGGTATGGTTCCACATCTGCGACGATCCTATCTCAGCTCGACCCTATTTAGGGATTCTGCCACCGTAACACTATCTCTCAGTATGGTCCCTCATCCGCTTCCACGCTCATCATATCAACTTGGAGCCGAAGATGGACGTGTCCCAACCAGCCAGGTGATTCTTCCAGCACCTTCAGTCTACCAGCTACCACTATGAACGACACTTTGGACTCAACATTGGACGAAACCCAACACTCGCCGCACCAACTCCATAGAAGCAGCTACCCTCCGGACCAAAAGCCTATCTGAACAAAACATCTACCAAACCTTATAAAAATAAACACCAAAGTTGTTATTGTTCATACCTCTGCCCATGTCTTCTCATTGTCTTGGCTGTCTACATTTTTCTAAATCTAACCTTGCAGGATCGACTTCCTTCAACGCCCCACAACATCATCACACAAATCTATAAAACTCAACTTTATAGGATACAAATCCTATATCATCCATCAACCAGCTAAAAAAAATACAATAAATTGCACACCCACAAAATCAAATTCAAACAACTACAACCAGCTGGTATATAAAAAGGAAAGTGTTTTAAATTGTGTTGAAAAGGAGTGTGAATGAGAATTCTTGAAGGGAGAGAGAGAGTGTCAAATGGAGATAGTAGTAATTAGTAGAATGTGTGTGTAAAATGATGAATCAGTCTACTTAAATTAGTAAGTCTGTATTATTTCTCCTTTATGGTTGCTGAGATGTGTAAAAGGTTTTATGGCTGTTGAAGGGTTTTTGTTGAAGTAGTTTCCTCATTTTTTTCTGTTCGTACTTGTAGCAGGGTTGTCAAAGCAGGCGCCATTAACCCCACAAAGAGTTAAAGTAATACAATCGAATCAAGGACAACGAAGACAAGGATTTATAAATTCAAGCCAGATTTTATTTACAAAATCTGGCAAACATATGTACAGAATGTTTGTTAAGTCGGGCAGTGTCAGTCGAAAGGATCACTTGGTAGTTCAAAGGGTGGTAGACCAGTGGCTGGTAGAGCAGTGCAGAAGTGATGCTGGTTGCTAGAGATTCTGCTTGGCAGTTCCAGGAAGGACTGTTGCTGGTGGCTGTTGCTCTTGCTGGTGGCTCCTGCTGGAGAGGGTTAGTCCTTAGAAGGACAGTAGAATATGTAAACGGTTAGTCCTTAGAAGGACTGTATCATATGTAGACGGTTAGTTCTTAGAAGAACGGTCGCATATGTAACCAGTTAGTCCTAAGAAGGATTGTTGCCCATGTAATCAGCTAGCCCTTAAAAGGACTGTTGCATATGTAGCCGGGACTGCAGCTTCTGCTGGTGTCTGGTGCTCTGGCTGGTGCTGGTGCTTCTGCCTGGTGCTTGGTGTGCCTGCTGCTTCTGCCTGGTGCTTGGTGCTCCAGCTGGTGCTGGTTCTTCTGCCTGGTGCCTGGTGTTTGGTGCACCTGCTGCTTCTGCCTGGTGCCTGGTGCTTGATGCTCCTGCTGGTTGCTGCTACTGTTGGGGTTGGTTAGTCCTTAGAAGGACAGTTGCATATGTAACCGAGTAGTCCTGAAAAGGGCTGTTGCATATGTAGCCAAAGAGCTCTTAAAAAGACAGGTGCATATGTAATCGAAAAGTCCTAAAAAAGAAGACTGTAGCATATGTAATCGGAAAGTCCTAAAAAGGACTGTAGCATATGTAGTTAGAAAGCCCTAAAAAGGGCTGTTGCTGGTAGCGGCTGCTGCTGGAGTTGGCAAACTAGGTTGGGAGTGGCTGGTTTTGCTAGGGTTGCTGCTGCTGGCTGCTGGCGGCTGCTACTGCTGGTGGCGGCTGCTGCTGCTGCTGGTAGGGGGCGCACATCGCTCTACCCCAGAGCTCAGGTGATTTGGTGAAAAAAATCGGCCATGTTTCTGTTAGTCACGGTCAGCAATGTTGCCCAGTTAATAATGTCTTTTGTTTGTCTATTAAAATTTTCCTTCCACTTTTGAATGTACACATGGGTTTTATTTGAGCACTATGTGTATATAGATTAGTTTCAGGTCATTGTTTTTAGGTACAAGTGCTTCTGTGTGTTTATATTTTGTTTTGTTGTTTTTCTGTGTTTTGACTTTTGAAAACGCTTAGTCACCAGAAATTAATGGCTTCGTTCTAGTTTTTGTGGTGACGCTTTTGGATGTTTGATCAGCTGGCAGTAACTTCCAGGTGCGATATACTGGTTGAGTGGGCGAAGGATTAGTTTGTCGGCACTGGTCTCTTTGATATCGGCACCTATTGGACTGTGTGTATCTGACACTGCGCCTTTTTGGGCTTGACTGGTGTGGCTGACTGTCTTGCTGACTGACAGACTGTTTGCTTGAGTGACAGATTGACCAACTGCTGTCTCTCACATACTCTCTTGACTGATCGCTGTCTCTCACTGACCCTCTTGACTAACTGACTGTGACAAGTCAGGGGACCTCCTTAAATATTGAATTCTAGTCACGTTGGAGGATCCCAGAACAATTTTTTCTTTAGCTGTGAAAAAAACCAGTTTGCTGACATATTTTGAATTTCTCGATTTATCAACCAATCAGAATCCAGAGTATTGCTTTTCACACTGACTTGTGAAAAAGAAAAGCTTTTAGCCATTTGGATCCACTTTTGCGGGTGTGCAATTTTACATTGGGTTTTTCCAAAATGTTGTAGTCGTTTTAATTCAATTTTGTGGGTGTGCAATTTATTCTGTGTTTTTTTAGCTGGTTGATGAATAATATAGAATTTGTATCCTATAACTTCCAGGATAAAAGTTAATTTTTATCAGCATCATAATGGCTTGTGAAATTCAGTTTCTTTAGTGACTTCAACAACTTTGACAGCTCAATACAGAAATCTGTGAAACTCAACTTACTGGCTGAAAGTTCATTTTCTTTAACAGGGCACAGTTTGTTAAATTTATAGGATATAAATTCTATATAATCCATCAACCAACTAAAACACACAAAATAAATTGCACACCAGCAAAAAGGGATTCAAATGACTTTGGAAAAACCCAACTAAGCAAACTTCACAAGTCAATGCTAAAAAGCAAACCCTGAATCCTGATTAAAAACAGCAAATTTATAAATGATGTATTTTCATGCCTAGATGTGAAAAGGCTTCCATGGAGCTGGAGCCGGTATCATGAGAAGCTTGACTATTTAAACCATGACTTTAACCTGTCAAAATCAGGAGCAGTTAGCTGACAATGCAGGGTATGCCACAGTTTCATTCGCCCTGCCCTCTTCTTCCAACCTTTCCTTCATTTTCACACTAAAGAGGACAACACAACAACAAAATGGACATGTGTTAAGTACCACTCCTTTATTTGTTTTGCCTTCTCTTTCTCTCAACCTGTCTTGACCTACTAAAAAGGAAGGAACAAAGACTTTACATTCAGATACTACACAACCATGAACCTAAACTTCTTAGGACATTTTCAAATACCTACATTAATACTACAAACAATTTTAACTACAAAACTGCATGCATTTTCTCAATGAACATTTATCTTTTCACAAATATATTACAATGTTCAGTTAACAATATTTCACATATATTTTCCTTCTTACACTTTTGTCATTCTGTAAATAAATCTTTGCTTTACACAAGGTATTTTATCCTTTCACATTTCAACATTCAACCTTCAACCTTCTGATATTTAAATTGTGGGGACTTCAGACGTGTTTGGCACAAGGCCAATTTACCAAGTATTACAGAGTTCCCTACAAATTTGACATCAGTTCATCAAGACGAGATCCCTAAACTCACTCAACATCATTAACTACATTAAGAAAAATGCCATAAATACAGTCAAAGCGAGACAACTTATCTTAACTGTAAATCGAGCAAACTATTACAAACAAATTTTCCACAAAATAAATGTTTAATTTCTTAACAAACATGCAAATACCTCTTCAAATTAATTGATGTTTACACACTCAATTTCTAAACACCAGATCTTTAACATAACATTTTCAATAATATTTTAGAACATATAACCAAGACCTCTAAAGTGTTATAAACAACTTCACTATACCATTTTGTAATTGTTTGTTGATTTTAGTGCATTTGAGTTAGTAAAAATAGTAGAGGGCCAGTTTAAGTGTATTTGTCACTATTAAAAATTGGCAGAACCACGACATATTCAACCAACACACAAACCAGCCAAAGAAAGATGTTTAAATAATATTCATAAAGAAATATACAGAAAACCAAGAGACAACCCACACACTCAAATACCAAAACACGCAAACAGCAACCTGCTACCAAATTCCACCAGACACAGATATGTAGAAACAAATATGCTATTTTCACATGAATATACATATACATGAAAGAAAAACTCTTTATAACCTGAACACTGCAAATACATATATAATAATGAACATTCACTTATAACAAATGATGTAGCCTTATGGAGTCAACAACAACAATAAAATGATGGTAAAGTTAATAAAACCTGGCCTTTTCTCATTTATTATCTCAACCACATTTATACCTTACTAGTAAACCCTGACATTTTAAAGAACACCACTCCATACTATACTAGTTAACCCCAATGTTTTAAAAGGACACCCTTCAAAAAGAACCTATATGGATTGAATAAAAACCTTCAACAAATAATGAATCCTGATGGGCTAACACAAACCTTCAACAAATGATGAATCTTGATGCATGAAAAACAATTGCAGCAACACAAAATACAAAAAACATTCAATGAATCCCAACGTGCAAAAAGAATGCTGATACACAAACAACCAATCTACTGATCCATGAGCAAGAATTCTATGTTTGAAAAAAGGAACCTTGAACCACATTTGTGGGCATCATGGGCATCAATAATAAAAACAGCATGAGTGACTACATGACAAATACATAAATCTAGATTTAAGTAAGTCACTATTTTCTCCTTTTTTCATTTTCTCTATCTTGTATATTTCATTACAGCTGTGAAATCAATTTATAGAATGGTAGCACAGCAAGTCAGTGTCAAATCTCCACAGTTTATGGAGATTAGTGTCACCAATTGGTTCACTATAATTGGATCTTAATTTCATTTGAGACAAGTAACCACAAAAGATACAAAATTTTACACTATAGTCAGTGCCTTGCCTCCTGATGTCATTACAAACATTCCAGCCCCTGTTATAGAATCACAAAATTACATAAAACTTAAAGAATCAGTTGTAACTGCTTATGAAAAGACCAAGCCAGAGCTCCTGGAGAAATGAATGAAAACCACCATATTAGCTGATTGTCCATCATCATATTTACAGATGTCAGCCAATGCGAGTAGAATTGGGACTAGGGAAGAAATATTATTGCATAAATTTATTAAAGCATCAGCTCCAGTCAAAGCAGCATACACAGCAATACCTTTAACAGACCTAGGTAGACTATGTGATAATCTGATGCCACTAATTCAAGCGGCATCAATCTTCCAGACAATAGAACCAAAATATAAACAACATATTAACAATACATTTCCTGTAGGATTGTGTCCTTTTTCTGCAAAACAAAGACCAAACGTCTGCAGTGTTCATTTGTACTTTTCAGATGTGGCTTTGTACATGCAAGCCATGGCATAAGTGGCTGCATAAGAGAAAGAATAATGTACAAATGTTGCCCAATTCTTGTCCTTCATCACCTACACCTTACTGACTTGGAAAACTAATGGGGCAAACCACAGTAGCTCCCTTAGGTTCACCGTTATTTATATTACCAGCTAGAATAGTAGCTACAAAAATCAATTTTATAATAGATACAAGCAAGCATCTCCAGCTTGCAAGCATTTTCATCTTACCTTGTTCAGCAGTTGCCGGTATATTTTTAGAGCTGATGCCAGTTGCTGGTGGTGATTGCATTACATGATATAGTCAAACTAATTTGGAAATAAAAATACCTTCATTAAAGATGGACTTTTGTAATTGCAAATATTACCAATCCATTGCTAGACTTTTTGAAACAATTCCATTTAATTGTGGACTGTAAAAACAAATGTATTAGCGATGACATAAAAGACAGAAAAGTGTCAGTAAAAATGGTAATCAGAACCATAGATAATGTAATAGTGAATAGCATGGATATGGCGGCATGTATTAGTGAAATTATAAGCAAATACAAAAGTATCACTTTTGTATTTGCACAAAATGATGATAATAAAACATATGGTGGTATTTATCATAGAATAGATACTGAAAGCCACATCCTAGTTTTTGCCAAGGCAAGACAACTTTCTGGATCTAAATTATATGCCGGTCAAGCAGAATTTAAAATGTTACTAATACAGGTGTAATTAGACCTTCAAACAGTGAATGGGCATCTCCTTTACATTTGGTACAATTGAGCTTGCAGTGATTACCACACCTTGAATGGTATAACAAAAACAGATATCCTGTCCCCAATATCAACTTTTACATCACAATTGGCAAATAAATCTTTCTTTTCCAAGACAGATCTGATGTCTCCCTATCATTAAATTAAAATTCAGCCCGAGGATATAGCAAAATCTGCTGTAGCTACACCCTTTGGGGTATTCGAATTTTCATACATGTCTTTTGGTTTAAAGAATACATCTGCTACATTTCTGTGTTACATGGATAGGATATTTTTTAAACTGGATTGTGAATTCATATATCTGGATGATATCCTAGTTTTAGCAACTTAGATAAGGTGCTACAAGTACTTAATGACAATAACCTTAAAATACCAATAGATAAGTGCATATTTAACATAATGGAACTAGATCTTCTAGGTTTTCACAACAGTAAAAATGGTTTACTATCTACACAAAAAATTAAAGTTATTAAAAATTTTCCTAAACCAAAAGATTCTGAAAGCCTAAGACAATTTTTGGGCATGACAGGTTTTTACCAAAAGTTTATTCCAAATTATGTAAAAATTATATCTGAATGCATGTGGTTAAATCCTAAATCAGTGTTTGAGTTAAATGAACAAGAATCTAACGCATTTGATGCTATAAAAATTAAGTTAATAGAGATAACAGCATTAGCACATCCCCAGTCTTCAATAACAGAGTACCAGTTAGTAACCGATAACAGTCAATATACAGTTTGCACTATCATACATCAAATAGTAGACAAATAACCTATACCAATTGGATTTTTTTCCCAAAAATTTTCACAGGCACAGACTAAATATTCTATGTTTGATTGAGAGCTTCTCACAGCTTATCTTTCCATGATGTATTTTTTGCCATCTCATAAAGGGTCACAATATAGTGTTGTTTACAGATTGTAAGCCATTGTGCAAAGCATTCCATAGTCAGACTCCAGCAAAATCAGATCAACAGCAGCATCACCTTTCAGTGTTATCTGAGTATATATCTGATATCATATTTATCAGAAGTGAGCAGAACATAGTTATGGACTGTCTATCTAGACCTGTGCCCACAGTTCAAATAGATGCTTGTGATTTGTCAGAGATAGCACAGGCATAGAAGCAATATAATGAAATCAAGTTATATAAAGATTGAAAGGAATATACCATTTCCCCTAATATCGGATCCATACTATGTGATATTTCTACTATACATCCTAGGCCAATTGTTCTTAGCGATATGCGTAGAACAATATTTACTAGCTTACATTGCTTAGTGAACCCTGGAAATGATTAAATTTAAGATATTTTTGGCCAGAAATGGAAAAATCCAGAAAGAAATTCTGCACAGAATGCATGGTCTGTCAACAATCCACCCAAGATTCACAGACACACCAAGTCTGCTGTGAAGAATTTTGAATTACCCTCAGCAAGATTCCAAACCGTAAATATCAATATTGTTGGGCCATTACTGCCAACATGAAAAGAATCAGAACAATATATCAATATTTACTTACCTGTATAGATCGTGTGACACAATGGATTGAAGTCCAACCTATAATAGAAATCACTGCAAAGTCAGTAGCCAAAGCTTTCATTGATGCATTGATATCACAATTTGGTGTATCACTATACATTGTCACTGATTGTGGTTGACAATCTGAAAGTGAATTATTTTGAGAATTAGCAAAGGTAGTTAGATTCTATAGATTAAGAACAACGGCATATTATCCGAAATGTAGGATTGATAGAAAGAGCACATCTATAACAATATTTTGGAACGGCGATAATTAATTTTATTAATTAATTAATAACCAAAATCTTCTAATTGCTATTATAAATCATAAGAGAACATACTAAGAGAAATTTTCCTTATCCTCCGAATATGAGCAAAGGAAAATGGAGGTGATTAATTTTATTAACTAATTATTAACTATAACTGGAAAATCTTTATCTTTAAGAAGAAAGCAGGGATGAAAAATAACACCTGGTATTTCTCTATTATTGTAAACCCAGAAAGAAAGAAGAAAGAAAAGAGAAATGGATTTGTTTAATGCCATAGAGTCGATTTCCAGCCCACCTATAAAGACAAGTGTCATTCTTGAACCTAAAAGAAAGATAGATTCAATTGTTTTCTTTTTTTTTTTTGGCCAGCAAAAGAATAGAAAAAGAAGACCAGAGAAAGAAGAAAAAGAAAGAAAAGACTAAATTTGTTTCAAGCCACGAAACAATAAATGTCAGTTTAGGCCACCCAAGAGAAGGCTAGCATGGTCATTCTAAACATAAAGGAAAGATAAATTTAATTGTTATTCTTTTTCTGGAATAGGAAAGGGGGATTTCATTTTGTGTCTGGATTGTATTGCTGGCATGAGTTGTGGGGGGAATTAAGATAACAAATGTTTTTGATTCCGAGTCAAAGTACTTTAGAGAAAAGGTATTTTCACTGATATCTGGGTAAGACTGATAAGGCATTCTTGTCACTTGAAAATATAGGTGACTCAGAGCGTGTATATTAAAAAAAAACAGGTGCGAAGAAGTTGCTATCAGAGTAACAATGTCAATGGACCCTTGTCAGCTTGTTTTGGGTGAAGACAGTTCAAAAAGGTTAATACCTATTGTTTTAAGAAAAAAAATCCCCGAAATTGTTTCATGAGAAAGAAAATTTTGAGAGAGAAAATTCGGTTAAGTCCAGCCCAGAAAAGGGATATGGGAAGATGACATCATAAGATTGAGAGGGATTCCATTGGTCCTGTGAACAAGCCCTGAAAGGGGGAGACAACTAACAATTGACGTCATGGAAAGAAGACTAATCCCATTGGGTAAACCACAGGCAACAACGAGTAGCAGCTAACCCTGGCATCTGATTGGTCACCGAGATGAGGGATTAGAAACCCAGCGACCGTTGGCCCCACACCATGGCATGGGCATAAATACAGGGTCCCGAGGGACCAAAATGAGTAGTTTTCAGCTTGAGTGGCAGAGAGTTTGATTTCCCGGTCCAGAGACGTAATGACCAAAGACAGATCCCAGTTGAAGAAGTAAAGAGACAGAGAGATGATTGCCATGCCATTGGATGCTGACCGTAGAAAAGTCAGTCACCAATCAACCAACCAGAGTTAAGAGAGAGACAAGAAGAGAATTTTCAGATAAGTCTAAAATTGCTAACTGAAAGAGAATAACCCAGCACTTTGGCAATTTCCATAACATTCCGGAAAATAAGCAACAAGTTGTCTAGACTTATAACAAACTTAGACTTCTGTTCAGAGCAGCAAGCTGCGGCCAGCCAGATTCCTTGTTATTGCTTAGGAGAATAATTCGATTTACCTAAGAAACGTCCGTTCTGCTATCAGTTGATAGAAGCAAGGATGGGAAATTATTCAAGAGACTATTGTGTATAATCTGTATATAAAGACGTTATTTTACAACACTTTTCATCTGTTGGTCCACTTATTTTCCTTATAATTCTTTCTTTTATTACTCAATTGTGTGCACACTTCCCGGTTTGGTTTAGCTCAGCAGAGAGACAGCTAGTGGAAAACTCACGTGACTACCTTGTGATTAATCAACACAATGTGGGACAAGGGAGAAAACCGTGACAGAGTCAATCTACGACCAGCTGACTGGATCGAAACCAACAGCGACCGGCCGGGTAGTGGCATACATCATATGCTAAAAACAGCAGTAATGACTCAAAAGGAATTGTGATTAACAGACATACACATTGTACTTTTAGGCATTTGTAGTACTCCAAATGAATTTAATTTTGCACCATTCACAGCAGTTAGTGGAGCACTCAAACTGATTCCTCACCAGATAGTTGACAATGCAAATGTTAAAAACAATGCTTTGTACAAGAAGTGTATGTAAATCTATGTCACAGTTAGACTTGTTAAATTACAACAGAAAATATCATATTACAGGAACAAACACTTTCATGCCGAATTCTTTGCATACTTGCAATAAAGTATGGCTTAGAGTAGATCAAGTACAAAACCTTTGGAAACACCTTATTCAGGCCCATACAAAGTTTTACAAGGCTCACTGAAGCATTACCTAATAGATTTAAGTAATGATGTACATATATGAATATCAATTGATAAATTAAAGCCTTATATAGAACCATCTGTACAAGAAAATAAAAATAGTGTCAAATTACAAGCAAAATCAAATGAATACACACACAGTGAGAAAGATATTAACCAATACATCTGATAAAAATATTACAAGCAGTGATACCAAATCACATATATCTAGAATAGGTAGACGTGAAACCTGGAAAAAGCAGAAGGAGTACTATTATTTTCATTAAATAAAAAAAAGTATATCAATTATAGTACTAGTATAAAACATAATCATACCAAAATTTTATTTACTCTGTAATTTAGATGGGGGGGGGGTTGTATGGTCATTAGATAGGTAGTTAGTAAAGCATATTGAAATATACCCTTTCCTCATTACTAATAGAGTGACAGAAAAAGTCTCTCTCTTTTCCTCTCTTTAGTTGGTTCACAGCTCACACACGTGTGTGTGTGTGGGTTTGTGGCAGTCATCAGAGATTCAACCAACATGCAAACCGATAAAAGGATGATATGCTTAAATAACGAAAAGGATATACAGAAAATCAAGGAATTAATTCAAGAGACAATCCACACACTCAAATACTGAAACAAATTATAACATAGTGCATGCAAATAGTAACTTGCTACCACATTCGACTGGACACACACTTAGAAACAAATATATTATTTTCACATAAATATACATATTCACAGAAGAAAAACTCTTTATAACCTGAACACTACAAATACATATATAATAATGAACATTCACATATAACTAATGATATAACCTTATGGAGTGAACAACAACAATAAAATGATAGTATAATTAATAAAACCTGGCCTTTACTCATTTATTATCTCAACAATATCTATATCATAACATCATTTTGAAATGACAAAAGTTACTGAAATCAGAATAAAAACATTAGTTAAGTCTTAGTTTTATGAATCTCATGATCGTAAATTTTTGATTTCAATCATATGCAATTTTATTTTTAAAATATATGTGTGCACTTTATTTCTAAATTGAAAAAAAAATCATTTATTTTTTTAAATAGTTTGTGTTAAAATTATACATAACATAGATCTTACTTTAAGAATATTTTACCTTATTCATTTATTGTTTTTATGCTTTATCATGTAGAAGTAAAACTGGAAGCCTTCATCTTCATAGACACCAATCAACTGAGAAAATAGTGAAATTAGCTTCCTTTTGATCTATGGCAGTGGCTCAGAAGAACAGAGAAGAATTTAAAAAAAAAAAAGAATAAAACCCAAATACCTTTTTAAACAAAGCATATTGTTGTAATGTAATGGATATCTGCTTGGAATGAGAAATGAGAGAGCCAAGTTCAAATTCCAGTTGAATTTGTTGCATTCACTTACATGCAAGTACCTTTGGGAAAGGTATTAATCCATCTCTTCTCCCTCCAGCTATGGGTTAAATAGAATGACAGATTGGGTCCTATAGCCTTGGTTGGCAACCAGTCTACCACAGAAAGAAATGGCAACCTACAGTGGGAAAATATTCTGCCAGGTCAGTCATGTCTCTTTTGAGACATGATTGCCCAAGTGTGTATCATTTACCTGAATGATATCTTTTTTCTTAGCAGTAAAAAATAAGTGAAAATAATGCTTAATTAAAGATTGTAAATAAATAAATATAAAATAAGTTTAAGCTTGTTTTATACAATTACTTTTGTGATAAGTAGATTAAAAGAAAGCCAGATGGTAAATTAAAAATTGTTTCATTTGTATGTAAGTTTTTTTTATTTCAAATTGGCTTTAAAAAGGACCACCAGAAATAACTGTCATGATAGACTTGGTGATATACTTTTTTTTTTAATTTAGAAAATATATTTGCCTTATATTTTTGTCCAATCAAAAGGGGTAGTTTCCACCCTCATAAATTTAAAATAATTTGATCCCTTTCCAAGAATATAAATAAATACCAGAAGGGAGCAAGACATCATGTGAGAAGATAGTGAGACATCACATGTGACATAAGTTGGGTGGGTGCTGGGAGATAGAGTAGGTCTTTGGACATCAGATGTGTGGGAGGGAGCTGGTTGGCTAGCTGCAGAAGGGTTTTTGGCACTCATGTGTGAAAGTTGCTAATAAATTAAAAAGAACAACAAAGAGAACCTTCCCAGAGACACTCTTCAGATAAGCAAAGTCAAAGAAACATGTGGCAGTCAAGCAGAAAGAAAATCAAACAACATTTCAGGATATTGTAAAACTTCTCAGTGACTCTTGTTGAATAAGAAAAGTAGATGTTTTTGTTTATCTATTAGACAGGAGCACATTTTTCTAAGGGTAAATTCTTTCTTTTTTCAACAGTTTTAATATTGCCTCCTCAAGATTTTTTTCATGATTTACCTTTCAAATTTCACATAATAATTTTGAATCTTGTTTGTTATTGTATGCACCATTTTTAATATTCAGGATGGGGGTTGGTGACGTTCTCTTTTCTCCTTTTCTCTTCCAGGAAAAAAAAAAATTTAAAAGTGATGCTCATGTCTTCTAAAGATAGTCTCTGAGAGCCATTAGATACATGGAAAGAAAAACAGACTGGATGTTAACTGATGAACTAATTCATATGGAACTATGCCTCATGCAAATAAGGTTTGAGGAAAGTTTTATAATTGAATCAAATATTTAACCACCTCTCTTTCTGCAACATAACGGTGACCACCCACCCCTGTGTGCCAAAATAACAAATCTAATATACTGAGATCACACTTCAAAAATCAAATTAAGCAAATTTAAAATGATTACTTGTAAAAAGCACAAAAAAGAAATTTATGCACAACACAGATATAGATGCTAACAGAGTGACAGACATTCAATCAAACTACCCACCTCATCAAAATAATGATATTACAGCAACATGGCTTCACTGGCTTTAGAAATTTATTTTAATCATTTTATCCCAAGCAAGGAAATAAATCCACTAAGATGCAAGGGTTTATCGAGTGGAAGAAATTGAGATAAATGTTATTGAAGAGAAAGGATAATAAAAAGAACCGGATTCAAGAAGACAGAGGATGATCTAATATTGCATTCAAATTCTTGAAGATAGTAGCTGAAGCAAGAAAGCAGAAGAGATTTCTGTAAGTGAGAAGTGCAAAAGAAACTTAAAATAGAACTTATAGTTACTTAGCAATTTCAACAGTAAAATGATGAGATCTAGTTGCCAATCTAGGACTATGCTTAAATATATGAAGTAGAGGTATCAAAGATGAAAGTTCATTAGAATTATTATCATGAAAATATTCAAAGAATTACACAGAGAAACTATGTTCAGGTGGTGAAAAAGTGATTGAAGCCAAGGTGCCAGATCAGAACTGATAATATTGTAAAGTCTTCTTTGGATTTTGCCAAGAATCTTTAGATATATAGCAGAAGCTCCAGACCATATATGGCAACAGTATTCAATACAGGAATGAATTAAAAAGGTGCAAGTCAGATTTGAGTGAGAAAAATTGACTAGCACAATAGTGAACCAAAACTGAGAAGTTACGAGTTACTCTCCTGGAGATTAGAATCACCCATGCTGATAAAATGCAAAAACGTTTCTCTCAGACAATTAAAACAGAGCAGTTTAATTTTGGAGGTGTTAAAATTAACAAGTAATTTCTTGTTCCAGTTAACAACAGACTGAAAGTTAATTTTGAAATCAGCTGTCAATTTGACTTTAAAATCTAACTCAAATGTCAGTCATTTTGCATTTACCACCTTTCAGCCACCCTGACTTTAACATCTGGTTTTTACAGTTTCAGTTTTCAATTCAGTATCTGTGTTGATGACACAACTATTTACTCCTGTCTTAAGTTTGATAGGTTCATTAAAATAAAGTTGGCAGCTCATCTCAAAAATTACCTTCAATCTGTTGTTAAATGGCCTGTTAAAATTAACAAGCCTCCAAAATGAAACTGCTCTCAATTAATAATTATAAAGAACCTGTTTTGTATGGTTGATGCTAACCTACAGGAGAACAATACATTCTTCTTGGCTTCACATTTTCCACTGACATGAAAAAATAAAAGATTATATAAAATCAATTGCAAGAAAAGTTGGTTCACTATATGCTAATTTTTCTTGCTATAATCTATCTTACACATTTATAAGTTTCATATTTGTTTGTTCATTAAATATTGTTGGAACATTTGGTCTGGTTTTTCTGCTATATATCTAGAGATTCTTGACAAAATACAAAGAATCTGCAACATTATCAGTCCTAACATGGTATTTCAGCTTCAGTCAATTTCACACCACTGTAGTGTAACTCCCTTGTACAATATATTTGTGTAATAATATTTTCACAGTAACAGTTCCAATGAGCTTACCTCTTTGGTATCTCAAATTCATAAATTTAAGTGTAGTACTAGATTGGAATCCTGGTCTCATCATTTTACTGTTGAAATTGCTAGTTGTAACCAGATGCTAATAGTTTCTTGTTCACACTTCTTGTTTATGGAACTTTAGCTTCCTGCTTTCCTGTCAATTATGATCTTCAAAAATATAAATGCAATATCAGTCATCACCTTATGTCAACCATGAATCCTGTTCTTTTATTGTGCTCTCTGTTTCTTTCACTTTCAGTATCTCTTCCATCTTAGTGGCTTTTATCACTTTGATTGATGTGAAATAATCTAAAAAAAAACAAGAGAATTACATTTTTTTCACTCATTTCAGTTCACTCATGTGTTTAAAGTTTTACCCGCAAATACAGTGTTTGAAATTTTGAACATACTGGAAAATGTGTGAAAAGATAGTCCATATCCTGTCCTCTAACAGTTGTGACTTCGATACCTGAATCTGATAGTGTTGAAAAGTTATACACTCTGAAGAAATGAACAAATGGTAAAAAGGGGGATAATTCATATTGACTATGTTACAGATATAACAGCACACACACACACACACACACACACTGTATTTATTTCTTGTATGAAAATACAAAAAATTATGGCACAAGGCTTAAAAGTGGGGGTGGGACAGGTTGGTTCTCGCTTAACTATCCTATACCTAGCTAAACACTATCACGACCCATTCACTCGTTACAATTTGCAGAGTCACCACACACACACACACACACACACACACCTATACATATGAGGATGGACTTTGCATAGTAACAAGAGGTTGATCACATGAATGACCAGTGCTAGTGTTAGAATAGCAGGTCAAGGTAGGCGACCTAGATAAAAGTCAGACAGGAAATAAACCAGACGTCTGATGTCGATCAAAAGATCGTAGAAGCAGCAGAAGTTAAAATTCACGCCAAAAGAAGTCATGTGAGAAAATTAAAGGAAGAAGTTAATCAGTTACTTGCTGAGTCTCAAGGAAGCAAGAACCATTTGCTAGACTCTGCTAACGATGAAGGAAGGGAGACGCATTTAGAAATGATAGCGTGGATCAGCCCGTTTCATCACAAGTAACTCTGGGTAAGAAAAAAAGACTGAAGATGTATTGTAAAGTCTTATTCGTTAAAAGAAAGAAGAAAACAGAATTATGCCGTGTATTGAGAAAGAAAAAATATAACAACAAAGATGAAACGAAGTTATATTAACATCTTAATTAATTGTCAAAAGAAAATATATCCATGAAGCTGTTGTAATTACACTTATTGTAGTTTATTTGAAGTAACAAAAAGAAAGTGAAGATAATCAATTTCTCAAAAGAAGAAGAAGGAAAGAAAACATAGCTACGAAGCTGATCTAATTCATCTGCTAATTGCAGTTTATTTGAAGCAACGAAAAGAAAGTGAAGATCATCAATTTCTCAAAAGAAGAAGAAGGAAAGAAAGTATATCTACAAAGCTGTTGTAATTCATACGCTGATTGCAGTTTATTTGAAGTAAAGGCAAGAAAGTTAAAACAACCAACTTACCAAAAGAAGAAGGGGAAGTAAAGAAAGAAAACAACGCAGAGAAATTACTAGATAACAGAACCTGTATGCTGAAAGGAAACCACGTTGAAGATAATGAAAACAGAATTATTTAAATTTCAAGTGTGTAAAGAAAGAAAGAAAGAAGAGAAGAGACGGTAAATGAAAGAAAGAAGAAACTGTCATAAAGATAAGTTATCAAATTATTAGACCTGCATTATGCATGCTTACATGAATACTATGTTCTTACACACACCATACCATATGCTTTCAAATTAATAATTTCCCCTATCTAATTGTATGTTGATATTTTGCATTCATGATCACCTATTGTTCATGTTTCCTATATTATATTTTAATTTCATATTTCGACCACACTGGGTATCCAAAAGTAATTTTTGAGGTTAAGATCTTTGGACATTCTAATTCCTTAAGATTTTTTTAATTATTTTTATTCTTTTGAATAAAAATAATTTTATATTAAAATTACACTCTCTCGACATTTATCCTTGATTTGTTTTCAGCGCCCGTGTTGAAATAAAATAAACCTTGGAAAGGATTGCCATTCGATTATTCAGTCGAATAGCAATCTTACTTTATTTTCTTGTTCAATTAATTGTCTATTTGTCACGATCTGGGATAGATGATCAGCATATATCCATAGATGTGAAAATGTAATATATCCGAAGCGGCACATGAACATCTTATTGGGCATTGTCAACAACTAGAACCATAGAAAACAATAAAAATGCCCAAGGACATACACAGAGACATAATCTAAATCTATCTAAACTTATTTATAAATGGAACTTTGTCTGTGTGTGTGTGTGTGTGTGTCTGTGTGTGTGTGTATCCGTTACCTATAGACTCCGAAATGGCTGAACCAATTTTCTTGAAAATTTACACAGTTGTACTATAAGCGTCTGCAAGTGTTCTTAGCTAGGTTTTGTGTCAAGGTACCCCCGATAAATATAAAAAATTGATAATCGAAAAAATCGGGTTATAGAAGTAGTGGTCCGATTTTAATCAAATTTGATACACTCATAGACAAAGACATAAGAAACGATATTCAGAAGTTTCAAGGTTGCAGTTTTTACAATAGTGCAGAAAATCGATAATATATATATAGAAAAGGCAAGATGTTTGTGTGTGTCTGTCTGTTTATCTGTCTTTATGTCCTTTATACAAATCCACAATTTTTATTCGATTCTCATCAAACTTCACACAAATATTCTTTAGGCTGAGTCTGAGCTTCAGGGCCATGGATTAGTTTTAAAGCTTTCATTACACCTGAGCAATGCCGGGCTATACCGCTAGTCAAAAGTAAATAGACACCTCATTTTCATCTTTCTCTCTCATGAGTTGCTAAGTCCCTTACTGTACCTAACATTTCTCTATTGTTTCTGATGAAGTGGTTTAATAAAAGTGTCATTTTTTTAGGGGACAGAACAATTGATCACTCACAATTCAGAGAGCACAGAATTGAAGAAACCCATAATATTTCTCTTGCCACAGTGAATAAAATAATCACTTAGTAGTTTACAAATGAAAAGTTATACCTTGTGGTTCAGTGGAAGAAATGGACAAATACCATAAGACTGATAAGTACATAAAAATTAAACAAAGAATTTGTTAGTTGAATTTAATAAAACATGTTTATATATAAAAAGACTTGTCAAAAATAAATAGACACATTCATTGTCACTTTTCCATTTCATAAGGAGCCAAATGAAGATCTTACTCTACATATCAATGTCTAAAGCAAGTGGCTTAATAGAAATGTCATTTTTTAGGGGACAGGACATTTAGATAATCAGAACTCAGTAAGCCCAGAATTGCAGAAAACCATAGGATTGCCACAGTGAATAAAATCATCACAGAGTTTAGAAATGAAAATTATACACTCTGGTTCAGTGGAAGAAACAGACAAATGGCATAAGACTGGCGACTACATAAACTGATATAAATTATCTCTGAGGCATGGAAAGTGGAGAAAGAACAATATACCCTTTGAATTGAATAAGAACTGAAAAGAAAAATGTTGGATTTCTGATTCATACTGAGTAGAACTGTAGCAAACTATATACATCCCCAAGGATGTATACAGAGACATATCAAAAGTAAATAGACATCTTATTTTCATCTTTCTATCTCGTGAGGTACCAAACGCTTTACAGTAGCTAACTAATATCTATTGCTTCTGATGATCTAAAGCAAGTGGCTTAATACAAGTATCAAGATTTTCAGGGGACAGAATAGATGGACACTCAGAACTCAGTAAGCACAGAATTTCAGAAGACCATAATATTTCTTTTGCCACAGTGGATAAAGTCATCACTCAGTTTAGAAATTAAGAAAAAGGACATTTCACCATACTCTGGGTTAACTGAACCCTCAGACATGTGTCTGAGCCGTTCAGTGGTGTTTGGAGAGAAAGCCAAGAGGAAACATTTCTGACAAAGCAGCAGTTATTGGTGTGAGTCGTAAAACTGGTGTGTGGTATCTTCATAGCATTGGCTATCAAGGGATATCTGCTAGACTCATGCCTTTGCTCACTTTAGTCAACATTAGGAAAAGAAATATGTCCAAGAAGAATTCATTTTGCAAGGTGTAATCTGAAATGAATCATCATTTGCCCAATTCTCTGTCAGTAGATGTATCTGGATTCAGAGAAAGCCCAATCAGAGGACTCATCTGCAACCAATTATCAAACATAGTAGATTTTTTAGTAATGGTTTGGGGATCAGTTTGGAATAGTGGTCACTTAACCAAGGTAGGATGAACTAGCAAGATTATTGTGATTGGTATCAGCCAATGGGGTCAGTAGAAAGAAACAAAGGGAAAAAATCTGTGTGCCAACACTAAGTTCAATTGCAAATCTGTTGTGAACAGTCCAGCAGGCAACGAAGTAATTAAAACGAAGTCAGAAATCCAATCTTCCCCTTGCAACAACGGAAACACACTTTCACTCACCAAGCTCAAAAATCCTTCTGTTTTGGAAAGCAAAAGCAATGATCTTTATTCTCTGAGTAGTCTTTCTGACTGACCATGCCAGACAAGGAGGAAAGAACATTAACATAGCTTCTCTGATACTTATAGCAGCTCTTTTTGTGCTAACAATTTTCTTTAATTTTTCTTCAGCAGACCATACTCAAAACACAAACTCTTTTTTGAGGTAGATGATTTTCTCTTTTGTTACACTCCCTCTTGGGTGTTACCTATCTTGATCATGTTTTGTCTCTTCACCTTTGTCTCTGGCAGCACCACAGCACCTCTTCTTCCACCATCGCCATCAATATCTTTTAATTATACCTGTCTGATGTGCAAAGATACCTTCATTTGTGTTTCCTGGTTAATGAAGCCATGTTTGCTTTTTACATTGAACCATTTTACTGTCCCCAATACTTTGGAGGCTATTACTTTCTTCCTACTGGTTGCAGGCCTCTCAGTAGTCTCTATTTCACACTCTGGGTGTTTCTCTGATGGGTTATTTTCTGACCATTGCCTCAGTGCTGTCCATGTTTTCGTGCTTTAGTCAAACTCAGCTTTAAAGTTGGGCTCATTGTTCCTCAAGGCAGTATAGATGGTTGGACTAGAAAACTGAACTTTACCTGACTCCGAGATGCATACTCTGCCCAGTAACATGCTGTCCACAACCAAGACACTGATGGGATCACTGTTGTTGACACTGAGTCTGAGGTTTTCAATTCCTGGGCTCCAGAGAGCCTTTCCATCAGTCATTAGTATGTCCATCTTTTGTCCATTCCACTGCTGAAAAATTGATCCATTTGTGAGTGACTGAGAGCAGCCTGAATATACTAAAGCAGTATGCATCACTCTAAAGATGCACACTTTAATCATGGGAAGTGCTTTTTGCATGCTCTGTGCAGGGAAGATACCAACATTGAGGCCACGTCCCTCATTCCATTTCTCGAATGTTGATAGTGGCAGTCTTTGGCAAAATGATTTGACCCAGAACACTGATAGCAGGTGACACCTCCATAGCAACAGACGGCTGGGATTGAATAATCTTTGACTTCAATTGGTTGAATGGCTGTAGAAGCAGGCTCCTCGGATACTTTTTCATCAATCATTATAGCAACTTTGTCAAGAACTTGTTCAGCATCATGTCTTCTATTCTGAATAGAGTATCTGCTTAACATGGATAGGCAATCTCGATACAAAGGCACAGGTCATCCATTTTTCAGGTAGTGACACAATCGGTATGGCAAGCTTCTTTAGTTCTGCCAAAACTATGTCTACTGTCTTGCCAGGGCACAGGCACTGTTTCTAGATTGGATCATAGGCCATGAACCAGTCGGTTCTAAATGCAGTTAGTAAAGTATACTTTATTTGCTCAATGTCAGCTTTTTGTTCTTTGTTCAGCTGCCTGTACACTGCAAGGGTCCTACCTTTGAAACACAGCGAAAGAATTGCTTGTAAATGGTATCAACCAATGCTCTCAGTAAAAACAAACAAGGGAACCAGTTCTACACTCTCAATCCACTCAACCATAGGCTGTTCAGTTTTATCACTAGTTTTATGTTTTTTCTGCCATCTTGCTAGAGACAAAGAAAGTGCTGAAATTGCTTGTAAATGGTATCAACCAATGCTCTCAGTAAAAACAAACAAGGGAAAAAATCTGTGTGCTAACACTAAGTTTATTCACAAATTTGTTGTGAGCAGTCGAGCAGGCAATGTAGTAACAAAGAATGGGGTCAGAAATTCAACCTTCCCCTTGCAACAGCAGAAACACACTTTCACTCAACAAGCTCAAAAATTCTGTCTCAGTTAGCAAAAGCAACGGCCTTTATTTACCAACCAATTTTTTTGATTGGTCATACCAGGGAGGGAAGAAAAAACATTATCATAGCTTCATTCATAATTATGGTAGCTTTTTTTTGTGCTAAAAATTTTCTTTAATTTTTCTTCGGCAGACCATTCACAAAACACAACCTTTTTTTCGAGGTAGGTGATTTTCTCTTTTGTTACAACTAATACTGCAAAATATATTTCAGTTTGTAGGGAAGGACTTCTCTTTATCTTTTCAAATCATAAGATGTGCAATGTCACCACATATTTCATCTAAGATGGTGCTTCACACCATGCTTTAAAAATAACATGTGCATAGCTAGCACAAAATGGATTTAAATTCTAGCATGGGTAGATGAATTCTATTGAACATGTCTGGGACTTACTAGATAAAAAAAAACTTTACTGTATAAAAAATGGGTCAATTGTTGTATGACAAATTGCTTCAACTTTTGCATTCAACTTGAGCAGAAATTCTCCAGTCAAAAATTTCAGAGCTTGTTACTTCTATGCCTGACAGATTAAAACCACTGAAGGACACTATGACAGTATTGACTGAGTATTAATCAATGCATTCATTAAATAAACAATGTTCCTCCATATTCTAGTTTGCTGATTATACTTAGTTTCCACCCAAACTTGGTAGGTATCTGTTTACTTTGGACACGTCTTTATACTCATATGAGCAATGATTATATACAGAAATCACACATTTCAAGTTATACTAGACCATACAAAATAAATCAAAGCATAGAGAAATTCACCATTGAACATGATAGCAAGAAAGACAACAAAGCAGTTGTACATTAATGTTGGTAACAAACAAGATGCAATAAATACCTAAACCATTTTGTAATCAGCACAAATAAATAAAACAAACAAGTGAAAAATCAGGAAAGTGACTTGACTTCAAATACTACAAAACATAAATTAATTTATTAGATTTACAGTGATAAATGGAGGAGAGGATTTGTATTTGTTGATGTTGAACTAAAAGTGTTTACCTTGACAGAAAGTAAGTGAGCTTCATATAAATGTTTATAGAAAGATTTATAATTGGGTTAGATATTAATAGTTATTGATAATTTAAATATAATGTGGACTAAAGTAATGCAATAAAAACAAAAAACAGTTTTCATTTTCAGATTGCATTTGAATATAGAAAATCATTCAGCCTTTCTAGATTCTTATATACACAATTTAGAGAAGACAAATGACGAAAAATTAGAAGAGATCATAGAAACCAAATTAATTAAAAAAATAATTTTTTATATATAATTTTTTTGTTAGGTTATTTACCCATGCACAAATGAACTCTTCCAAACTATAAATAAGCAGAATTCTGCTTTGTGCAAGAAGGCTATTCCAGCAGGTAGCTCTGACTGCCAAACCAAAAAAGTCACGCTCATGTTCATCTTCTCATGTTGTATATGTGTGTAATATTGTTCTTTGTTAATATATTCATTTAACTCTATTCCATCTTTGTGTCTTTATTTCTGGCCCCTAACAAGGCTGCAATAACTTGGTGATGAGGACTCTTAAGGACTCTTGAGGTCCCCTTAAAGGACTAGATGGAAATTGTCAATATTGGTTCAACATTGAACGCATGGAATTCTATTTTTCATCACACTTTGTTCTACTCAACAGTACTTGGCAATCCAAAAAAGGAAACCAAACAGAAAAGAAGTTATATTTTTGTCACATCTTGTTTGACTCAACAGCACTTGGTAATCCAGAAAAGGAAACTGAATGGAAAAAAAAAATTTAACTAACTTACACTAAACTTGAATGCGAGATGGTAAACTACGAGAATTCATGTTTTACAAGAGAAAATAAGCACTCATGATTCTCTGAGTGAGTAAGAAATTAAAATTAACTTTTTTATTCATGTCAATTTTTATTTCAGTTTACTAATGTTTTTTTTTTGTAATCGTATTTGGTTTAATTCTAAAAAAAATGACATGGTCAAACATGGACAACTTTAAATCTGCCATGCTATTTTTTCTTAAATTCCAACTTGAACAGCAAAACAAATGGGAACTTAAATGGCAAGAGAAGCAGCTTGAGCAGCAAACAAGAATAGAGAAACTCCAGCTGGATATACAAAAGAACAACTGGAAATTCAAAAGCAAACTGAGAAAGAACAACTTGAAACTCAAAAGCAAGCTGAAAAAGTCTTTTGTTATTTAAAAGAAAGAAAAGTTTTTCACCTTAATTTTATTGTATTCAGTTTAATCCTAAGACAAAAAGATACAGACAAATGTGGACGAATTTAAATCTGCCATGCTAAACTTTTTTAAGTTCCAACTTGAGCAGCAAAAAAGAATAGAGCAAATCCATCTGGATATACAAAAAGAACAACTTGAAATTAAAAAACAAACAGAATTCAGACATCAAAAACTTGAAGAAATTCTACTTCAAACTCAACAAGAGTAAAGAAACTTGCTTGAACTGGCAAACAGAGGTCTAATTATGATCTGGGGCACAATAGACATTTTTACATTTTCTCTGGGCGAGAATATAACTTTCACCTCCTAGTTTAGAAGATTCGAGGATTTATATGTCACAGATTGCATAAATTGGATGGACTCTTAGAAAACTGGGTACCATAGAGCACACCAAATTTGTGAACTATATTTTACCCTGTAAAACAAACTGACACTTACTGAAGTGGTTAAACTTCCTATAGAACTTTTTAGTCCTAAAATTTCACTCTTTCACAAGAGCAGAAAGTGTATGAATTTAACCAGAAAGGTTAGTGAAGATTACACTACATTCATGTTGGTCGTGAACAAGCATTGTGACAATTTAAAACTGTCAGAATTGAGTGCAAATAATTTCAAGTGTCTGATATTTGTTCATGGGCTTGTTTCAGCTAAAGACACTGAAATTAGATGTAGAGTTCTGAATAAATTGGAAAATGAGCCAAACCTTACTCTCCAACAAATAGCGAGAGACTGTCAGAGATTCGTAAGCATACACCAAGATTTGAAAAATATTGAGAAATCTGGAATAAGGACAGTACGTCAAAAGAAAAAACAGTTTAATTCTCCTTCTAAATCAAACCAATCAAAAAATGCCCCCTAACCTGTGTTTTGTTTGTGGGTCACTTCACTGGTATCAGGACTGCTGTTACTGGAATAAAATCTTGTCAGGCACAAGAGTTAGCATTGTCAAGCGAGAAAAAGGGTTAATAGCTGCGTAAAAAACACAAAATCAGATGAACAAGTTGGGTTAAATATTAAGAAATATGTGCAAGTACAAATCCTAAATAAAAATATTAAACTACAGTTAGATTCTGGTTCAGATTTAACAATCATAAATATACACGCTTGGCAAAAGTTGGAAAAACCAACCTTGCTAAGAACTAATAAAATGGCCAGGTCCATGATAGGGGAGAAAATAAAGTTTGAGATAACTTATCACCAATGTAACTTTTCAAGGAAGGACATTAAAACTAAAAATGTTCGTATTAAAGAATACAGAAAATTTATTAAGCACCAACTGGATGGAGAAATTTAAGTTGTGAGACATGCCAATTAATTCATTTTGCCAAAAACTCGAAAACCTGATCACTGAAGCAAATAATCTAATAAAAGATTTAAAAGAAATTTTCTGGATATTTTTTCTGGGGGCCTTGGTCAGTGCAGTAAGATGATGGTAAAATTCAAGTTAAACACTGGCTGGCTGTCATCTTTTAAGAAAAAAAAAACAAAATGTGCCTTTTGCCTCTGTACCACAAATAAATGAAGAACCCAACAGACTAGAAAGAACTGGTGTTTTGTCGAAAATTGTGTACATTCAATGGGCCTCACTGACTGTCTCTGTGAAGACAAAGTCAAACAAGATTCATGTCTGCACCGATTTCTCAATGGGGTTTAATGCGGCACTCAAAGACTATCAATGGGCACCAAAAAAAAAAAAAAAGAAAAAAGTATAAAGACTCCTGCAGAGTTGATACTTAGGAGTGGGGTGTTATGGTAATTTACCCATGCACAAATAAACTCTTCTAAACTATAAATAAGCAACAGTTTCTTTTTTGTGCAAGAAGACTATTCCAGCTCTGACCTTATTTGGACTGCTATTTGCTCTTTTTGGACTTCATTGTTTTTGGAAAGGATATTTTTTAATTGTATATTTAAGTTTCTTTTTTATTTACTTTTCATTTTCTTGTTTTGTCCACATTTTATTTTAATTTTCCATTTCTCTTGTTTTCTTATTTTTATTTCAGTATCTGCACAGCTTTGATTGCCATATTTTTTTTGTTTAAATCTTTCTTAGTGCCTTTTATTTTATTTTCTAATTTATTTTTTCTTCGTTTTCAGTGACCAGAAAATGGTTTTTATTTGAAGTTTTCCTTGTGAATTTTTCTTTTCAGCCCTCCTCCTATATTTTTGTTTTACAAAAGTAACTTGAGGTGATTTTTCGTTTTTTGTTTTATTTTATTTTGGTTTTTATTTTTCTTGTTTTTGATATATAACTTTTTATTTTAACAAGGTTACTTTAAATTTCTACCGTTTTAGGTTAATTCTTTTACAGGCTTATTCTTTATTCCTCTCATTTTAGGCTAATTCTTTTTTTTACATTTTATTTAAGTTAACCTTTTACAAGGTTAATTTTTTGCTGTTAAAGGCTAATTTTTCTTTAAATTTTTTTTTTCATAACCTTTTATTTTTATTCCTGCCGTTTTAGTCTAATTCTTTTTTTTGTTGCTTTTATTTTAGTTAACCTTTGCAAGGTTAATTTTTCTACCGATTTAGGCAAATTCGTTTTAATTTGTATTTTTTCTTTGTAACTTTTCAGTTTTCACAAGGTTAAATTTTTTGCCATTTTATGCTAATCTGCATTCAATTTTCTTTTTCTTTCATTGTATTTTTTAAAAGTATTCTTTATGTTTATTTTCTTAAAACTTTCAGGGTTACATTTTTTTGATTAGAAGTAATCTTTATAAGAAATTTTTGTTTGTATTGTATTGTAAATAGTTTGTAATTTTCTTATATAGCTTGTTGTTTTCTGCATATTCTCTTTTTCACACTCTACCTCCATGTTTAATTTTATTTGAAATAGAAAAAAATCTTGGTGGGTCAATCGAATTAAGTAAAATGGCTGACAAAAGTCAGAAAAATGTGTTTGGGATTAAAGACTGCTACTGATAAAGTTTCCACCCCAACTACCTGTCCTATTAAGGGTACCGAGCCAAATAACACTCCCCCTAAGGATACATTATAGAAAAACTTCACCGAGGAGAGTGTTAAAGCCATCAACCCTCTTCATATTGGTGCTACTAATGATTCTTCTTATAAGGATGAAATTTCTAAAAACTCTGCTGGTGAGAGTATGATGACACAAGGCCCTTTCCAGGAGGGTGTCAATTTTGAGGACCTAACTTAAGACAAGTATATTTTTTAAGACGTTCATCATGCACCTATAACTTATAAGGATACATTAGGAAAATCCAAAAATACATAAGGCACAACAATGGTAAATGATCAAGACAATGCCAAGGCTGGGGAGTTGCACAGTCGCCAGAAGTCCCCCCACCCAAATGTGTTATCAATATTGCAGAGTTTTTGGAGAGAGCTAAGAGTTACACTCACCTTATGAAAGAAGGTGGACTCTTGGAGGACCCCCAAGAATTGAAGATTGAAGGAAAGAATTGTGTCAGGCTTTGGACAAATGTTCACACAAAATTTGTTTCTCCACAAAAGACACAGTGGTCAAAACACTGCAGTCTGCAGGGTTCAAGCCTCTAAGAATAGTCAAGACAGCACTGTTACACTATCTTGGTCATTCTCAACTGCCTGGATGTAGGGGACCTGAAACTCCTGGTCATAGTGTCTAATTGAAAACCAAAGTGCTGGATGTGTAAAGAGACTGGTCACCTCTCTTCCTCTTGTTCAGAGAAGAATGTCTCTAGTAGTCAGGCCCCTGGTGACCCAAATCCCCCCTGGCCATATCTTCAAAATTCAAAATCTGCTGCATGCCAATAACTGGGACTGGTGTGGTTTTACCCTTGTTTGGTGTCGAAAGAACTGCCCACATTCCTCGGAAAGTCTTCGCCAGCTGCTGGTGCAGTCTCGGAGGAGATAAAGAGGGAATGGCTAATTGTTGGTTAGGTCAGGGGGAAGTGTCAGGCAGCAGAACTTTGGTCCACTAAATCCCCAAGGACGAATGACAGGCACAGCTCCACTTGCTCTACCAGCTTGAAGGGTGATGCCCTGACCTGGAAGAATACATCGTTTGAGGAACTTTTAAAGAAGTATGATCCTGGGTATATTTTTTTTTTAATCGTTTCATCTCATGCAAGGTGGTAATGCCACTGATGCGCAGGGGGCTACATAGAAGTAAAAGATTAGATAGGAGGAGAGTAAAGAGAAAGACGTGTATCAGAGAAAGGAGCAAGAGAAGGATGGGAATACAGATGTGGTGACAGTTGCAAAGGTAGAGGGAAAGGAAAAGATATACAGGGTGATGCAGAAAGAACTAGAATCAAGTGGTTAAGAGATGGGTATTGACATTGCATTTAAATTCCTGGAGGTTATAGCCACCAGGAAAGCAAGAGCGTTCCACTGCTGGGAAGTGTGAGAAAAGAAGCTGCTGGAGTAGAATTGTCGTTTGCATTTGGTTGATCTAACTGTGAATGGGTGGGACCCAGTTGTCATTGTGGTTATATGAGTAAACTCCTGTGGCAGGGGCATCAGTGTCTTAAGTTCGTCAGAGCAGAAGCCATGAAAATATCTATAGAACAGAGAGAAGCCACATCCCGTCAGTGAGAAAACGGCTGTAGTTGAGCCGCCAAGTCGGTACCTATCACATTACGGATTCTCCTTTGGGGCCTGTCAAGAACACTGAGATGAACAGCGAAAGCACCTGAGCATATATGACAACAGTATTCCATGCACAGATGGATGGTTGATTTATATATCTACAGCATGGATTCAGGTGGAAAAAAACATCCTAGCCCAACACAGTGACCCAACCTTCCAACAGTGAATTTAGCTATTGATTCAATGTAATGGTTCCACTTGAGATCGAAAGAGAGGGTAAGGCCAAGAAGACAAAGTATACTGCTCTCAGGGAGACTCGCTTGGTCTATGCTTATGGGAGGCAGGAGAGGTTGCCTGTGATGATTGACAGACAGCAGCTTTGTCTTAGACGCATTGAAATTTACAAGTGTTGTGGAGTTATTTTTGCAGTGGAGCCTAGTATTTGTTCTAAAGTCGGTCCTAATATGTTTGACGTTCAAAATGTTAGGAACTTGATATAATATGTATTACGCAGTGTAATCTTGCCAGGTCGCTGACTACTTTTGTATTAGACTGTTGACTAATATTGTCCAACATCGACTGACCCTTGTTCCTCTTACTACTCCTACTTAAATTAGGTGGGAGAGTCTATTCACTATAGAATAAGTGTGTTTCACCATAACACCCCCGCCTAAAACTTTACTTCGTAGGAGTAAAACAGTTTTCTTCATTATTTTTTTTCATTTTTTACAAGAAATATGAAGAGAAAAAAAAATACAAAAAAGAAACACTTCATTTTTTAGCAACATCAGAGCATATCTCCTACATTTTGGATCCACTTTTAAATGATTAGTTGCCTTTCTTTTCCTCCTGGATTGGTGTACCTCAGGTAAAATCATTGCTGACATTGGTAGATCAAATGTATAGAAAATCACCTCCATAGGTGTTTCTTCTGCGGGACTGCTGTTGACCACATTTGAAGAGCGTTGTCTGATCTGGTTAATATGCCGTCTGCACATGAATTTTTCACCTTTCACCAAGTACATCATATTGCCAATCCACTTTTCTATTTTTCCAATCTCCCAGAACGATTTATTCTGTTTGGAGACATTAAAGTATACTTTTTCACCAGGAATCTATTTTTTCAATTGAAAAAATTTTTCTCTACCTGGCTTTGTCTTTTTTTGGTAGTAATTTGTCGAAGACAGATCATACCTGACGTGTGAACATAACCACAGCTGGTGATTGTGAGGCTGAGAAGTGACAAACAGAGACACATATATGTGTGGTCAGGGGATTCGAGAGATGTCACCCTAGCTATAGGGAGGTATTCACTAATGTAGGCCACAAAACCATGCATATGGACGAGGGAATTCTTCCTTAAGAGGGGAAGATAGCCAGGGATCGAGAAGGCAGAGGAGGGAATTGAGGGGTTGAGATTAGTCTCACAGAGTGCTAGGATGTCAGGTGACTTTTTGTGGAGGAAAGATTCTACACTATAAAAGTTAGTATGTATGACCTAGATGTTAGTAAAAGAAATATGAAGAGGTTTAGGTGATTTAAGTTTAACTGGTTTAGATATTTTTGAGATATGGTTATTCATAATAAGGTGTGTTGGTAAGGAGAAACCACGAGTAGAGGAGGCAAGCAATCATAAACTATGATATGAGTTGGAAGGGAAATTGGTGCGAGCTGCAGCAAAGTGTGGCCTCAGGGTTGCCCACTGAAAGCGCTTGCAGGGACATCTATCCATACGCAACATGGCACTACAAGAACCCTGATATTATGCAACTGTTGATCAAAGTAGAGCAAGAGTCAGGGCTCCTAATCACCAGTCAGAAGCAGCAACCAGAAAACTGCCAACTCAGTACCCTCACAATGAAGAGACGTTGCCACTGACCACACACATAGCAGGAAAATCATGGTAGCACCAATACAGAGGTCTGAGGAGGGAAAAGAGAAGGCTGGAAACCACTTCCTAAACAGGGAACAAGAGATGAGCCTCTATGCCTGTCCAATAGAGGTGGGGGAAGTGTGAACTGGTCGATAGTAGGGACTATCTACTCCAATTAAAAAAAAAGGAATAAGATGAAGAATTACTAATTAGTCCAACAGCCACAGAAATTTCAACAAGTTAAAGAAAAACCAAGCGTTCAATTAGGCATAACTGAAAAAAAACAAAATTAAAATTCATACATACTTGAGAATATCCAAACAAAAATGACTTCTTGCAACCCAACACATGGCTAGTAAGGTAAAAATTTATTTTTTAACTTTTTGCTAGAACCATTCAAGCAGTATTGTGTTTTCATTTTTAAGCTACTAACATCAAAACTATTGGAAGAATAACTTAAAAAGTTTAAATACAGAATTTTTCTTTTTTGTAGAAGTTACAAAATTATGTTAGAAAACATACAAATCAATTTAAGAGAGTTTTAAAAAATCTATAATTAAGGTAAAAATGATGATAACAATACAAAAATTGTTTGCATTTTGATTTTTGTCAAAACAATTTCAGTGATTTAAATTTTTCCATTCTTGTTTGTAAATTTTCTTTTTTATTTCATGGAAATAAATAAATTTCATTTCAATATATCACTATGTGACCCGTGGGCAAGGAAAAAAGAAGGAAAGAAAGACTTCACCAGCCACAGAAATTTCAACAAGTCAAAGAAAAACCAAACGTTCAATTAGACATAACTGAGAAAAAGCAAAATTAAAATTCATACATACATAAAGTGTCATAAATACCTGCTTGTATGTGATAGAAAAAACTATCCAGGTATGAAAGAGATTTGACCGAAGTCAGCATTTCAGTAGCTATAACAACTGTGTGGCAAAATGAAATCAAAAGTTAAGGACAGTTGTCACATATGTCTGATTTATATTTTAATTTCAGCAGAAAAGAGTTATATTTTAATTTCAGTAGAAATTTAGAAACATTGAAAAGTAAAGATTTGAAATTAATTAAGGTAGTTAAAGCATAAGCAATGTCTTTCAATTGTAGAGAAACCAACTTGAACATAATACAGGCTGTGACCTCTCATTTGGAAACAATACAATCACTGATAATTTACAAAGGGATCTGAGTATAAAACTTTCAGGAATGCTCACTAAAAAGACAAACATTCATGTGTGTGCTGTCCATTATTGGAGATCATGTTTTGATTAGTTAGAAGAGATGACTGTAGTAATTAAAATATTTTTATACTGTTATCCTCTTTATGAATAGAATTTGCACTTTACTAAATATAATAAAAAGCTATCTACTTGGGAATATATTTTGATGTTACTTCATCATATTACTATTTTGAGAGATAAGTTGGAATGAAAAAGATGAGATAGTTTGGCAAAAGAAAAATATATGTTTAATGTACTGGTTTTATGTAATATTTAGTGAAATGAAAAGAGACACAAAATTATTCTTATTTGCCAATGTTCAAATAGAAAGAGAAAACTTTCCCCATGTAACAGATTTTGCATTTTATATTTGTTCAGATTGTTAATAAGCCTCAATAGAATGTCATGATTTTTGTGGTCATCTATATTTTTCTATTTGCTATTTTTTAGCCGAAAATAATAATGACTTTTATTGTTCACATTATCTGCTTTTTAAAGTATATCTAGAAAATAATTTTCACAAAAGCCCTGTAATTTTCATGCAGGTTTTTTAACTGGGATTTTATAATTTGCCAGAACATTTCCATATGAATACTTGATAACTTCAATATAATTATACACATAGTGATATAGTGAAATGAAATTTATTTATTTCCATGAAATAAAAAAGAAAATTTACAATCAAGAATGGAAAAATTTAAATCACTGAAATTGTTTTGATATAAAAATCAAAATGCAAACAATTTTTGTATTATAATCATTTTTACCTTAATTATAGATTTTTTAAAACTCTCTTAAATTGATTTGTATGTTTTCTAACATAATTTTGTAACTTCTACAAAAAAGAAAAATTCTGTATTTAAACTTTTTAAGTGATTCTTCCAATAGTTTTGATGTTAGTAGCTTAAAAATGAAAACACAAGTAGAATTCAATGAAAATCATTGATTTTAGATATCAGTGTCTTATAAAAATTCTCTATATCAAATACAAAATTGAATAAAATGGTACATCAAGGATGTCCAGATTTTTCTCGTCTCAATCAGTCATTTAAAAGATTATCAGACAAAACTTATTGCTGATAATAAGAAATACACTTTATAAGCAATGTTTTCTGCTTTTCATTTTAGAATTTAACAAGAGCAGTCATTTTTATATTGACTAAAATTTATAACTTTTTGTCATAACTTAAATAAATAGTAACAACTAAATTTATTAAATCTAATTTTCTCTATTTCAGGTGTTCCTGTAAGAATTGAATTTTGTATATATTTTTCAACCAATCAGAAGGCTTGTGGGAGAAACAATAATTACTAAGGAAAATACTACCAAAATACTAGGCAGATGTAGTTGTAGATCTACCTTGTTATTTTTGGGCCATTTAGGAAATAACAGCAACAATAATTCACCCCTCCCACAAATTCAAGAAAAAGATTTTCATTAGCCAGTGTGAAATTAATTTCTAACTAATGAAAACCTTGTATTCAAAAAGTTCACACCTCTAGGTGAAATTAAATTTAAAATCCAACTTACAGATATAGACACAAGTCTATCCACACATTTCACACTGCACTACAAATACATAATTAATTTATAAAACAGACTTCACTGCAAGGAAAACTGAACATTTTATTTTTATTGTATATCTGAAAAGAATATGTTATTTCAACTGATGTTCTATATCTTCCAGAAAATATGCATTCAATATTTCATTTGTTGTTAAGTGTTTGGAATCCAACACTTAGATAAGCAACAAAAATCTAGGTAGTAAGATCCCAACATTCCTATTGAATGGGACCAAACAAATTAACTTGTTTATCTTTTTGGTCAAAATAAATAGCTATCATTTTGAAATTCTGATATTGAAATAATAGCATTTAAAAAAAAAGCTGCTTGCTATTTTTCTTCTTGACCTTAATGACCTCTTTCTTGCAAAATTAAATTTTTACACACTACTCATACAGCAATGACTTACTCTTAATATCTTCTTAGTGAATCAAGTAAATTCTGAATTTTAAAATGCAATCAAAATCACTGAAATTTTGAAAATTAGACAACAATATTAACTGCAAAAATATTTTAAAAAAGAAATGTTATTTTTACTATTAAAATGATATTGATTTTGTATTTGTTTCCTTTTTCTTCAAAAGTAAATTAACTTTGTATACATTTTAACATTTCAAAAACTCACAAAAACTAAAATGCTAACTTTGTGTCTTTTCAAATATTTCAAGAAAATAAGTTCACTGACATTGTTGAATGATTGAAATTAATTTTAAGGCTTATCAGCATTTTGAAGGTTATTTAAAGCCAGAAAATATTTTTGGATTGTAAGAAATTCTTTGGAGATAATAATTTTACTGATACAAGTCATACTATTTAACACATTAATGGAGATGAGGTGGAATAATACCTTTCCCAAAGTTGTTTGTGTGTCAGTGAATATAATGAACTCAAATAGAATTGAAACTTAGCTCTTCAATTTCTAATTCTGAGCTGTTATCTATTACATCACTTGTACATCTAAAGTTACAGTACCTGCTACTCACAAGTGGTCATCTATCTAGGTACCGACCAGACTTGATGTTGCTTAATTTTGGTGATTGGATAATAACCAATGTTTCAACATGATATGGCTGTAAGCCTGACATTGTAGAACTGAATCATTATTGGATACAATCTTAATTAAATTTACTCTACATTTTCCTACCACACACAGGTTTTAAATTTCACAAAACTCTTTTTGGATAAAAAATTGATGAAAATATAATATGTAATTAATTACATTTCAAAACATAAAACATTTTGCAAAATTCTGTAGATATCTTTTTAAAATATATAAAAACCTTTGTGGAAGATTCTTTTAAAATGTCAACACAAGTTTACAATATAAACAACAATGGCTTAGTTTAATGTCATTTTCAGACTTCATAAATCAAATATTCAGCAATTTAAAATATAGAGAATATAACATTTACATATGCTGATTCTAATTTATTTTGCCTCAGATATGATCACAACATAAGAAAGCTTTTATACTTTTAACTTAAGACTTTACTGTTTTGTGATAAAAGATTGCTAAATGTTTGTTCAATTTGTAAGATAACTTTGTCTAAAATTTGTAACTATTATTTTTAATTAAAAGATCAAGAATTAAACACTTTTTGATTAAAATTTTGTAATTTGGTAAAATAAGCTGCCATTATATATTATCTGTGTCAATAAAATGTTTTCACATAGTGCATAAGCTTGATGATTAGAATCAAACGTTTCATCATTATTTCATTTTACAGAATAAATGAATTTATAATGCATCAATATGACAATGATAAAAAATTTCAAAAATTTAATAAATGCACAAAATTTTGTTAAATGGGTTCATATTTAGTTTATATTTCATGTCATATAATGAAAACTTTCCTCTAAAATACTGTCTAAATAATCACCCAGCCTATTATACTGTAAAAATTTAAAAAGACATTTAAAATAATTTCAATGACTCCTTTTTAGTAAAAAATAGTTCTATTTGAAAGAATTGTCTAAAGCTTATCAATAAAAGAAGAAAAAAAGTTTTACATATTTCAATAAGGCTTTAGGACATTTATAAAATGTTCTTATGGTCAATTTGTCATCAATCCACCAATTTAACTGAAAAATGATAACAGAAAATGTAAGACACTTTAAAATTCTCTTAAAAATGAAATATTTATACTAGATATTAACAAAAAAAAAATGAGCAAAATTAAGGATTAATTAACAGAAATCTGAATAAATACTTACTGTACACTTAAAATATAGTGAAAAACACCTTTGAACACATCAACTGTTAACAAGCTCATAGATCAAAAAATAGAAGTTACCTCCCTCAACCTCCAATTTTAGAAAAAAATAGTTCAAATTTAATTAAATATAAAAGCTAAAACTGCAAAAATACAAAAAACTAGTTTTGTTTATGTTGAAACTAGATTACCCATAAGCTTGTTGGGTTCCTTTTAAAAGCAGTTTGTGCAGTCCTGAGTCTTACCACACCACAAAAATTTTATGTGAAAGAGAATAATATTTTATGTTATATACTCTAGCACATATTATTGTCTGTGGAAGCAATCAATATCATTCTGTAAAATCCATGTAAGATAAAACTATAGCTTTATGTGCTCTAGAATTAAAATAAATGATGTGCATGACCAAATCTGAGTGCTTTAGAGAAATGTAGAAAGTTATAAATCTTATATCCCAAAATCAAATATTTTTTTCTTTTTAATTTTACTATTTTAATTTCAATATATGTATTAAAGCTGTTCATAATATTTTGTCATATTTGAATAGGTGCATTTGGTAGTTAGACAAATAATGGTGCATTTACTGCTTTACATTATTTTCTTAATGAAATTCAACTAGAAATTCAATGATAGACATTAAATTATCAAATAGACTTTCAGAACAAACAATAAATTAACAATACCAGAATGACATAGGAGGCCTATCATTGTTCCAGGACTATAGCTTAACTTTAATTTGAATCATCTTTTTCTGGAAAAGGTTTACTATTTTTAGAATGAAATTTCTAAGTGATATCACATTAAAGGCCTTTCCCTTCAAGTAATAGTATGCTCTGGAGTAACAATTTATACTAATTTAATATTTACTATATTATAATTTTCAAAGGTGAAGGTCCAGCAATTGTCTGCTTAAGAGAATTCATATTTATTGAAATAACATAAAGTATTGATGCCTCCTTTTTGTGCACTTGGTTTCATTTTTGTAGGTAATTTTTTCAAAATAATAATTACATTTTATATTGTGGATAGTTGTTTCTTCCACACATTTATTTCAAAATACCTAATAACAGCAAACTAACATGCATCTATTTATTTATCATCAAGTCATGTGACACAATTTTCCAGCCATACAGATTATGTTTTACAATGACATGCCCACACAACAATTTCACCTATCAAGTAATTGCCAAACATTTCAAATATTTGTTTATAAAAAAATATTGTAGTGTATTGTATAATAAATATATGTTAAGTAATTTAAATTTATTCAATAATGTTGTTATAATGTATTGTAATGCATTATTTGCCTATACTTCTTAGATGAGGTAGTATTTACATAATTTACACTGTTTGGACTGTTGTCCCTATCTTTATTGCCATGTTTATGACGTTTATGCTCTGGCATTCTTCAGGTGCTAGTAATTTTGAACCAAATCCTTTATTTTGATCACTGGGGTATATAATTCTCATTCCATGTGCAATGCCACTTCCAAATGCTTTAACTCAACTCTAACTTATTTGTTCAACACAGCTGTAGCCAGGTATTGAACTCACAAAAGTTTGGGTCAAGTCACTGGAACTAACCAATGCTATATCCACTGGTTCTTGACATCAGAGTATAATTTTCTGGGATTTATAAACTTAATGTCTCAGTTATATTTTTTTACCAGAGCCCATATTGCAATCTTTGAAGCTAATGATTTTCTCTCGCACTCAGTGTTACTGGTTTCCATATTGTGTCATTTCTATGCTTGGCTGGCTTAGGAGATTTATGTGGCTTAGCGTGTGCTGATTCTTGAAGTTTACATAGTTTCCATTGATGTTCTCTATCAATTATTTCAATCTCATCCCATAGAAGGCGGTGATCCCCCTTTCTAACTCCATTTGTAGTCAGCTAGACCTGATTTTTTATCTCTCCTCGTGTTACAGCCTTGCAATGTTCTTCCAGCCTTACCTTATGTGGCCCATTTCTCGTTTATTTTTTCGACAGCTACATGGAGTGGTGTACACACAGTCCTTAGTCATGTTCTCTTCTATTGGAGGTATTACTTGGGAGCAGTGTCTGAAAAGTGTAGAGCCACTTTTGAAGGTCCTCTTAATGGTGTACGGATTGTATGAATCACAGATCCTTTGTATTTTCTCTGATAACCCCTTCACATAGGGTAGGTAGACCAAGGCTGTTTGCTGAGAATTGCTATCCTCATGCACCCTCCCTTCCATGTCCGTTAGAGCTGTTGTCATGTATCCTGGGTAGTTGTTACGTTGTAGGGTACTGCTTACACCAACCATTTCCTGCTCATATGTCTCTGGGTTGCCGCTTATGACTTTTGTTCAATGTTGCAAGAAGCAGATGATCCCTTTTTTTACATTGTATGGGTGGTGGGAGTTGAAGTTGAGGTATTACCTGGTGAATGCCGGCTTGTAGAATACAGAGGTCTTAAACCCACTCTCTGTTCAAGTTATGAGTACATCCAGTAATGCTAGTTTGTTGTCGTTTACTTTTTCCATTGTGAACTGTATTGATGATCTTATTGAGTTTGCATGGCCCAGTAGTGTCTGGATCTCTTCCTAGTGTGGCCAGAGTATGAAGGTGTCATCAACATATCCCAGCCATAGAGTTGGCATTAGTGCTGTGGATTCTAATGTTATCTCTTTGATGTATATGTTAGCCAATGATAGCAATAATAGTGAGCATGTTGCTAAGCTGCTGATATATGTCTGTCCCCATTCTGAAGTATGTTGTTTGTATACAGAAAGTCAGCATCTCCATTAGGTTATCTAGAAGTATATTGGTACATTCTTCTAGGAATGAGTCAGAGGCCAGTGTGTCCTTGAGTATCAATAGTACCTCCACTGTGTGTACCTTGGTGAACAGACTCACCACATCCAGGCTCGCTATCTGGTTGTATTGGATGAGAGTATCTTTGATTAGTTCCACAAAATGAGTGGAGTTTTAAACATATGATGGTGACTTTCCTATCAGAGGCTCAATTATATCCACAAGGAAGCAACTCAGAGAGTGGCACACAGAGCCTTGGCTGCTAACAATCGGCCTGAGCAAATACTATTTTTGTGACCATGTATGTGAGGTAGCTTGCTGTAGCATTGAGACAACTGTCTGTGTGTCTTAGGTTGGAAGTAATCCTTGTTCTTGATTAGGATTCGCAACATGTCATTCTGTTTTCAATGTAGGGCCTTTTTTTGCTTTGGTGTATTTCTTTAGGGTAAGGTTGGAAGAGCATCGCAAGGCCATAACACAAGGAGAGATACAAAAATCAGGCATAGCTGACCACATATAGAGGGAGAAAGATCATTGCCCCCTATGGGATTAAATAGAAATATTTGATAAAGAACATCACTGGAAACTAGATAAAGTTAAGGAATCAGTGCATATGCTAGGCCACATAAATCTCCTAAGTTGGTCAAGCATAGAAAAGAATACAATATGATATATAGTAATGCAGAGTGCTAGAGAAAATCATTAGTTTCAAAGATTGCAATATGAGCTCTGGTAAAAAATGATTACTGAGACATTAGATTTATAATTCCCAGAAATTCATATACTGATGTCCTCAAGGATGCAAGGCCCAGTAGATATAGGCATTGGTTAGTTCCAGTGACTTGACCTAAAGAGCTGTGAGTTCAATACCTGGCTACAGCAGTGGTGAACAAATACCTTAGAGTTAAAGGGAGATCTGGAAGTGGCATCACACATGGAATGAGAATTATATACCCCAGTGATCGAAATAAAGAGTTTAGTTCAAAATTCTTAGCCCCTGAAAAAGGTCGAAGAGCCGAAACCTCATAAACATGGCAATAAAGATGGGGACAACAATCCAAACAGTGTAAATAATGTATTATGCATGTTTATTATTTTTCACACACATAATAGTTGGAATATAATAGGCAAGTGTTTGTTTATATATGCAGATTGATATCATGTTTATTGAAAAGAGATACTGAATTTCCTATTAAATATGCAATAAAACAGAAAAACAACTCTAGTTCAAGAGCCTCTAATGTTAATGAAATTTGGTACTGCACTCAACAGAGGTTCAAAGTACAATATATGCTCCTAAATTGGTTGGGGTATTATGTATTTTTTAAGTTGTATCTCAGGAACATATATACATGCATACAAGATTTAGTACTATATATTAATTTATATAGATTTAATCATTTTTAACTTTTTGTCATCAATAAGGAAGGAATATATTTTTTATTCTATAAATAAAATTATTTCTTTATGAAACTTACAACATTTTTTGTATTGTAGAAATATTCTTGAAAAAATAATGAAATGTATTAATATTTTTATCCATTGCTTTTATTCTTTCTTTTTTTTAAAACTATTTTTTATTTATTCAGCATTTTTTATTATTTAATGGTCATGAAATGTTTAACAGCACCAAATAAGGTCTTTTTAATTACTTTAAGAAAATTTATTAAATAAAAGAAATTGCTGCTATAAAAGAAAAAAGTACAAACTGAGGAAAGTTAATTGAAATTTGAATTTAATTGCCTTGAGTTTGCTTTCTTTCAGCTACTAATAATGTCAAAACATTCCAGACATCTCCAGAATTATTTTATTATTCAAAATTCCATGCAAAAAATAATTATAAAAAATAAATTTTTTTTTTTTAATTATATCACTCCGAGCAAGGCGGTAACGCCACAGATATGCAGGGGGCTACGTAAGAATGAAAAGATTTGGAAAAGAGAAAGCCGGAAACCACATCCCAAACAGGGAACAAGGGATGAGCCTCTACACCTGTACAATAGAGGTGGGTGGAGTGTGAACCGGGCGATAGTTTAGTCTATCTACTCCAATTGAAAAAAAATAAGAAAAATAAAAGTGAAAAGATTGGAAAAGAGAAAGCTGGAAACCACATCCTAAACAGGGAACAAGGGATGAGCCTCTACACCTGTACAATAGAGGTGGGTGGAGTGTGAACCGGGCAATAGTTTAGTCTATCTACTCCAATTGAGTCTATCTACTCCAATTGTGAAAATAATAAATTAAATAAAATTCTTTTAAAAATATTTTGAATATGAAAATGGCATAAAACTTTACATTTTTTTGATTCTTCAAACGTATCTTTATTCAACAAAAAATATCTTTTTTATCACAATAAAAGAATTTCAAAGTCGCACTATCTAATCTAAATCTAAACTTATTTATAAATGGAACTTTGTCTATGTGTGTCTGTGTGTGTCCATTACCTATAGATTCCGAAATAGCTGAACCGATTTTCTTGAAAATTTACAGTTGTAATATAAGCATCTGCGAGTGTTCTTAGCTAGGTTTTGTGTCGCGGTACCCCCGATAAATATCGAAAATCAAAAAAATCGGGTTATAGAAGGAGTGGTTCGATTTTAATCAAATTTGAAGAATTGGCATTTGAAGCATAAGCATTGGCGACTGTAAGTCCGAAATTTCAGGGTACTTAAATTTTCCTTCTTTTGATGTGTAAACATCCTGCAGACACCCAGTCTGCACTTAGCCTTAGTATTTTTTCCAGGATTTTTTTATCTTTTTATCTTAATAAAGCTTCCGCCGGAAAATTCTTAATGTGTGGTCAAGACACAGTAAAGACAGCCTTTGACCTGGTCATTCAAAAACCTATTTCCTGAACTTTATCTCTTATCACATTAAATCACTGAGTCAAATATTTACCAGAAGAGTGGTAGGATTTAAAACAGTAATCTGATACCCTTTTCTCTTCCACAATTTTCCTCATAAAAGAAAAAGCGTTTATTTATTTTTTCTCTTTTTCACTTTTGTTAAACGAAACGTTTTTAATCTTTTTTCTATTCTTAACCATTTTCTATTTTAATCTATTATAATAAAATACATATTTTACAAAGCACCTTAATATAGGCCTAGTTATCGTGTCACAATTGTAGTTCTTAGTCTCAGCCATGATACTATAGCGGGTATCTCTTCTCTTATTTCATTTGTAGTGAGGGGTAGTAGGATTCCGTAGTAGGTTAACAGAATTTGGCCTTGTGGGAAGATAGCCCACTATAATTCATAAAAGATTATAAATTCAAGAAAGGCAATTTTGAGTGTAAAATAACATTTATACATATATACATTTCAATTAATGTTTTACAATTAAAACAATACTTGGAATAAAGGTCCAACGAAGTTAGAGAGAGTTCATAGTGGATAAGAATGAGCTGAAGGAGATAAAAGAATGTTCAAGGAAGATATAACGCTGAAGTTGCAGTTTCTAAGGTCAGTTAGTACTTCCAGAACAGGGCAGGAAAAAGAGGCAAACATAGTAGCTGCTCGACATATGGTCGAGGAAGAAACTAATTACACTCTTCTCCTCTGTCTGTGCCTGTCTGACAAAGCGTTTGTGTCTTGCTTTTTATATCAGCATTTTGGATCAAAACAGCTAGTTTCGAATTTCATCCTTGTATTTGGTTCCGGGCTTCTCATTGGCTGATAAATAAAAAATGGTAATTTGATATTTGATTAATTTTTATTTTTCAACAGGAATATCTGCGCGGATTCACTTGCATACAACGACTTTTTATTCATTAGCTTTCTGGTCGACATAGAGCCAACATCCGGTTTGCTCGCTCGGTGGTATCACCACAAATACCATTTACTCAGAGGACTTATTTAGCCTTTAAAATTCAGTTTACGACGAAAAAAACTTATTTGATATCGATACCAGGAAATCAAAATTTGACTTACATCTATTTATTTTTCTAATCAGTCTTACGGTTTCGCTTTAACTGAAAACAACTATTGTTTTTTATAGTCTTTCGTGCCAAAGTCCAAAAAGAGTCTGAGCTCCAGAAGCATGGATTAGTTAAAAAAAGCTTTCCTTACACCCGAGCAACTCCGGGCTATACTGCTAGTAAAACTATAAGCAATTTTTTCAAAAATAAATATCCATTATTGTATATTTTTCCCCTGTTAATTTTTTTTTATTAAATTAATTACTATTATCAACTTTCAACAAAAATTATTTTTTGAGTTTATTGAATTATTTTTGTAAAATTTTAGGATAATTTTTCAAGATTTTAAAGACGGGGGTAGCGATTTTTGCTTTCATTTCTGAAAAAAACAAAAAACAAAAAAAAACGCTTCCATTTGGTAAAACCTTGTGACTGAAAAACATTAAGTTTCTTTTTAGGGTAGAGCAACAAGTTGTGTTGAAGTGAAGTGACAAATACTCAACTGCTCCTATTTACCAAAAAGAAAAAAAAAGTATCTGCTAGACAACCATGAGTTCATAGGGCGGAAAATGCAAATATTAATATTTTGAATTCTTTCTCTGCTAGAGAGTAGCATTAAAAACAAAAACGAATGATTTATTTTCACTAAACACCACGAATTGATTTTCTCTAGTTTGTGAGAAAAAAAATGTACCTTTAATACAACTTACAACCCTTTTTGTTTTCTAGCTACAGTATAATTACGAAATAATAAATAGTTTAATTATCCCAAGAAAAATAAAATGTATTGTCAATAATTACATTTTATTTTTGTTGAGATTTAAAATAAATGATTAAAAAAACAAAAAATGCCCTAAAGAAAATATTTCTCATTTTTCTGTCCTTTTGTTATAAAACGGCAATAAATAAATAAAAATTTTATTTTTGTTGCATCTTGAAGTAGGTGAAAAGAAAAAGATTGTTTCCACGCTTCAGAAACGACATTTCTCCTCATAGAGCTTCTTGACCATTCTTAACCTCCAAAACAAAATCAGCTGACAGAGTGGAATGGGAAGTCATTATCCACGTCGGTAGTAAAAATTAATCAATAACAACTTATATAGATTCCCATATCAAATCTGTCTGAAAAGAGACAAATTATTACTCCATATTTAAGAAAATAAATTTAGAATAAGTTGTTTTTCTTTGAGGCAAGAACCCTTTTGGGAGGAATTCTCCAACCGGAAATTGAATAATTGCTCGTAAAAGAAGTGAAGAGTTCTTACGGAGAATATGTTGCAGTCCTTGAAAGCAATCATACATGGAAGTTCTTCAACGAGGGAAACATAAAAACACCTCAAAACTAAAGACATGTTAATCTGTTTAGAGAGTTAATATTTGTGTGCATCAAATACTCATATTTCGTCGGCTTATGAGAAACGTAAAAATACGACATATTGCTCCCAAAGAAGTGCAATATAGCACGCACACAAAAAAATTATATTTTCGGACAAAAACTCTTTCGCTGTTTCAGTATCTTTCATTGTTATGTCTTAAAAACAAAATTGCTGATTGAAGTAAACTAAAGCTACTTACAATTTCAACGTATTTTTTAACAAAAAGTATTAGTCGAAATCGTTTTTTTTTTTTTTTTATACAAAAAAATTGTCCGTGATCGTTATACGGAAATCGGTGATCTCGAACAATTAATTGATGGTACAATTTTTTTTCTTTTTCTCATTCAAATATCATTTTTGCATTTATATTAAAAACGGCTTTTAAATAAACAATAATTTTATTGTGCATGTATAATAAAAAAAAAAAAACAGCAGTGGGGGGCAATGTCGTCTCTTCCACTTAAAGTCAATACACTCGGCCTAAGTGTCACATCTAAGCCGTGTTTAGAAAATCACCATCATAAGTTTTTTTTCCAGTTTTAACAAAGTAACAAAAATTGTGCAATAATTTAAAAAAGTCCAGATCTTTATTTGATTTTGCTTGCACATTTAACATTAACAATAATTTGATTCGATTTCTTTTTTTAGAATTGATAATTTTTATTTTTGTCTTACTTAATTAGATCTTCTTTGGGTGAGAAAATATAAAAAATTACTCGATTTTCAAAATAATTCACGTTTCATAGGATTTAAAAAGCAAACTGCAATATAAATGATAAAATAAAAACTAAAAGATAAAAACGTACAAAAACAAAAAACAAAATGTTCTTTGACGCTGTCTTAGATGCTACCTATCCAATTTTAAATTATTAAATAGTTCAACATTTTTTCATTCCTTTCATTTTTAAAATTGTCTTATAGACATTTTTGATTGAAACTTTTTCGTATTTTAGTCATTGTCACATGCGGCAGATGTGTATCTGCCGCATGTGACAATAATTCAATTCACTTGAAAATAGCTGAGAAAGTCTTTAAGAATTCAATTAAAAAAATATTTCGTTTTTTCAACGGATAAAGTTTCAGGAAAATTAGAAGCAAAATATGTGTCCTGATTAATATTGTCTTGGGTTGGGTGAATTTCAGTGATTGCCTTACAAATGCGTTTACATTACAAGAATATAAAAAAGATAATTACAATTGTATTGTAACATTATTGAAAAATTATATAAATACAATTAAAATGCACTCGATTTTTCACATATCAAAATCCAATTAAAAAAAAAATGACAGCATTGGTTTAAAAAGTAAAACACTTTCTTACTGTGAACTTCTTCACTACAAAAATAAATTAAAGTTTTTTTTTATTTATGTTATTTTGAATCCACACATACACACACACGTTTTTCGCTCATTCATGTATTGTTGCTGATTCGAGTTGTATCCACAGTGACTACTGGAATTTTTGGTTCCTCTCCTCCAAATCATTTAGTGACTTAGTGATTGCATATTGAAAAATATAATGTACATTTAAATGAAAATATTTGTACTATTTACTGAAGTTAATCAAACCAGTGGATAAATGTTTTTCTTTTTTTTTTGTTTGAATAGAGTTTTTCAGTTTTTTTAGCATTGAAAAAGTCTTAAAAACTAAAAATATACCACATTCAAATTCAGAATTAGGAGTCATTTAACGAAATTCTACTGATGGAACAATTAAGTTTTGATGTTTTTTATTAAAAAAGAATAAGTTAAATTAAATAATAACTTGACTCTTTTAAAAACTTATTTTGTTGCTTTTTTTTTTAATTCCAATATTATTGATCGGACAAATATTCTTTTCGTCCTAAATAAATTTTATTTTTATATTATAAATCATAAATGCTAAAAATGAGTGTTGAAGCTCTTAGTTTTTTAACTGTTTTTTTTTCACACTAAAGGTTACTTCTCTCTCCCTCCTACGTCTAACTATTCATTTTTTTCATTCAAATGTTGTTTTTTCCATTTTTGCATTTACTTGGCCAGAGAAAAACAAAAATACTTAAAGAACATGAAGTCACAAACTATATTACAGATGGTGAAGCTGTCGTTTAATTTGTAAGGCAACAGTGTTGTTCGGCTTGATGAGCACCTAAGCTGGTCATTCCGAAGCCTTTTGGAATGGTTAGAGATGTCAAGAGTGGGGTGGGAAAATCGAAAGGTGTTACACCAGTCAACTACACAAAAAAGTAACTATCACTACTACTAGTAGTAGTAGTCATCCTCCCACATTCACGGTAAAGATAAGTGAACAACTTCTTTCTAAAATTCATGTATCATTTGCTTACAAACGATGGTAACTTGTATTGGCGATAATGTTGATGTTATTTAGTTCATTTTACTTTAAGTCCATGAAAGTACCGAAGAACCTGACCATTTTTAAACTCTGTTGTTAAAGTACGCTTACTTTTTTTGTTTAATTCTGGAGAACATCGTGTGTAAAAGACTGCTATCTAAGGTATTTACTTAAATATTTAGTCTTTAAAGATTAATTTTCTTTAATATATTTTTCTCTTCAGTAAATGTTTGTTTAGTTTTGTTTATTTTTGTGTTGTTGTTGCAGCTGTTGATCTGTGTCACTGTCATTATCTGCGCCAAATTTCTAGTTTTACGCTTCTTTCGTAAAAATAAAATTGCCGAATTTTAACATCTTTTTTGGTTTGGACTTTGGTTGGACCATTGATAATATCAAATCACTTATTTTCTTTATTTGTTCTTTTATTGCTAAATGAAATGTTCTCTATATTATTGTCTCAAAATATGCTTTTTTTCAATTTCGATTATTACAGCAAGGTGTGAAAAATGTTAATTTTTAAATTTCAAGTCAAGGCTGAACTAGATGTGAAGTGAATTCGTTAAAAAGAAATATAATAATCATATGAAATCAGCTTGCTTTTGTTTTTAAAATGAAATAATTATTATTCACACAGTCACACAAAAATCTTTTGATTTATTTTGTTTTGTTTTTCTTTCACTAACTTTAATTATGAAACAAAAAGTGGTATTAAAAAAACTTATTGCAGTTTGTCAGTTGAATTTGAACAATTCTATTTTTTTGTTGTCTAATAAACTTAGCGCACGTCAATCAAATTCAAAAACATTTTTTCTGCTACTGCATTTGCTACACAAATTTTTATTTTGCAAATATTGTGTCCGTCCTGGAATTAAGGCAAGACAAATCGTGTAATTTTCTTAAAATCACTTAAGCATTTTCACAAACTGATTACTTGCAATTTAGAAATGTCTGAAAGGAGAATAAGTTTAAAAACATTTGCGAATTTCAACTAACTACACAATAATTGGTAGGTAGAAGTTTAGAAAAATAAAACAGACTTTTGCCTTTTAATTTAATTTAAGATCATCTTTATTTTGTTTTGACTTTTACACATACTCCCATTTTGTTTTACTAGAATTAATGAATATTAGTAGATAGTTGATCGATTCTTATATTGATTGAAGAGAAAATTTGATTACTGTGCAACAAATTTTCACTTGGCTAATTTTTATTTTTTAGCTTTTACTTTTAGATAAATTCCAATCATCGATATCAACTCGTGACGTTCACAACTACGAACTTAAAAAAAAACTCTTTTAAATCCAAGAAATTAGAAATTTAATTTTTACTCCTATTCAGCGAAAGATTTTTCTGTTGTTTTCTTCAATAATTTACACTAAAATTGAGCGAGTACAAGAAAGGAAATTTGATATATGAACAAAAATCATTTTTACTGTAGTAATGTATTGTAGTTAAACATTTTTATTTCATTCAACATTTTGAATTTTGACCAACCAACATACATTTTTTGCTGCAGTTGCAGAAGAGTAAAAAAACTTCAAATTAAAAAACAGTGAGAGAATTTAATTTATTTACAAGGATTTAACCATCATAAAGTTTGTATATTTCAACAATTTACATTTTTTCATATTCTCTCAAATTGGACACAACCGAAATTTTTGCCATTCCACAAAAATCAAGTGGTGCACCAATGAGATCCATCATGGCTTATCTTGAGCATTTTCTATTCTGTGACTTTGAAATTTTATTTGATTATTTTTGCAGTTAAATGAGTTTTAGTATGAAATGAAGAAATCATTTTGATTGAGAAGCACAATAATGAAGTGAATGCAGTTTGCTTTCTTTTAAATTTTACAATAAAAAGATCTTATAAAAAATAATTTTATCCAAATAAATCTCTAGATTTTCTTTGTTATTGTTATTGTTAATGTTCGTTAATGTAACATGATTCCGTAAAAGCTACCCTTCTATAACCAAATTTCTAAAGTTAAGAATCGAATTTTCTTTTCAGTTTTTTTTAATGATATTTAAAAAATTATTTATTTTCTAGCAATCACAAACAATATTGATCCAGTTTTGAATGAAATCAAATATTTTCTATTTTCACATGCCATTTAATTTTTTCAAATATTTAAATATTATTCAATTAATTGGATATGTAAGATTGTAAAGAATATAGCCCATCATGAATTCAGATGTGTGGATTAATGGTTGATGAATCAGTAATAACATTCATATATGTGTATATGAATGTGTGTGTAACAGTATATGGAAATGTATGGATATATGTGTATAGATGAGTGTATATATATATATATATATGTGTATGTGTATGGATATGTATATATGTATGTATGGATATGTGTGTACATATGTCTATGTATGGATATGTGTAGATATGTACATATGTGTGAATATGTAATTATGTATAAATATATATATATACATATATAAGTGTATATATGTATATATGTGTGTATATGTAATTATGTATAAATATATGTATATACATATATATGTGTATATATGTATATATGTGTGTATATGTAATTATGTATAAATATATGTATATACATATATATGTGTATATATGTATATATGTGTGTATATGTAATTATGTATAAATATATGTATATACATATATATGTGTATATATGTATATATGTGTGTATATGTAATTATGTATAAATATATGTATATACATATATATGTGTATATATGTGTGTATATGTAATTATGTATAAATAGATGTACATAAATATATATGTGTATATATGTATATGTGTGTGTATATGTAATTATGTATAAATAGATGTATATAAATATATATGTGTATATATGTATATGTGTGTATATGTAATTATGTATAAATATATGTATATAAATATATATGTGTATATATGTATATGTGTGTATATGTAATTATGTATAAATATATGTATATAAATTTATATCTGTGTATATGTATGTGTATGTATTATGTATACATATGTATATAACTGTATATATATATATATGTGTGTGTGTATGTATAAATATGTATAGATATATATATGTGAATATCTATGTATAATTATGTATATATATATATGTGTGTGTATGTATAAATATGTATAGATATATATATGTGTATATCTATGTATAATTATGTATATAAATATATATGTGTGTATATGTAATTAAGTATAAATATATGTATATAAATATATATGTGTATATATGTATGTGTGTGTATATGTAATTATGTATAAATATATGTATATAAATTTATATCTGTGTATATGTATATGTATAATTATGTATACATATGTATATAAATATATATGTGTATATATATATATGTATGTATAAATATGTATAGATATATATATCTGTATAAATATGTATAGATATATATATGTGTATATCTATGTATAATTATGTATATATAGATGTGTGTGTATCTATAAATATGTATAGATATATATATGTGTATATCTGTATGTATAATTATGTATATAAATATATATGTGTATATATATATGTGTATGTATAAATATGTATAGATATATATATGTGTATATCTATGTATAATTATGTATATATAGATGTGTGTGTATGTATAAATATGTATAGATATATATATGTGTATATCTATGTATAATTATGTATATAAATATATATGTGTATATATGTGTGTGTGTATGTATAAATATGTAGAGATATATATATGTGTATATGTATAATTATGTATATAAATATATATGTGTATATATATGAGTGTATATAATTATAGATATATATATATATATATGTGTATATATGTATATGCGTGTATGTATAATGATGTATATATATATATATATATAAATATATATGTGTATATATGCATATGCGTGTATGTATAATGATGTATTTATATATATATAAATATATGTGTATATATGCATATGCGTGTATGTATAATGATGTATTTATATATATATAAATATATGTGTATATATGCATATGCGTGTATGTATAATGATGTATTTATATATATATAAATATATATGTGTATATATGTATATGCGTGTATGTATAATGATATATATATATATATATATATATATATATATATATATATATATGTGTATATATGGATATGCGTGTATGTATAATGATATATATATAAATATGTGTATATATGGATATGCGTGTATGTATAATGATATATATACATATAAATATGTATATATATGGATATGTGTGGATGTATAATTATGTATATATATATAAATATGTGTATATATGGATATGTGTGGATGTATAATTATGTATATGTATGTATAAATATGTGTATATATGGATATGGGTGGATGTATAATTATGTATATATATATAAATATGTGTATATATGGATAGGTGTGTATGTATAACTGTATAGATATATATAAATAGGTGTATATATGTATATGTGTGTATGTATAATTATGTATATATATATATATAAATATGTGTATATATGGATATGTGTGTATGTATAACTGTATATATATATATAAATATGTGTATATATGGATATGTGTGTATGTATAACTGTATAGATATATATAAATAGGTGTATATATGTATATGTGTGTATGTATAATTATGTATATATATAAATCTGTGTATATATATGGATATGTGTGTATGTGTAATTATGTATATATATATATATAAATATGTGTATGTATATGGATGTGTGTGTCTTTGTAATTATGTATATATATATATATATATATATAACTATGTGTATATATGTATATGTGAGTTTGTATAATTATATATATATATATATATATATATATATAAATGTGTATATATGTATATGTGTGTATGTATAATTATGTATATAATATAAATATGTGTATATATGGATATGTGTGTATGTATAATTATGTATATATATATATAAATATGTGTATATATGTATATGTGTGTATGTATAATTATGTATATATATATAATATGTGTATATATGGATATGTGTGTATGTATAACTATAGATATATATAAATATGTGTATATATGGATATGTGTGTATGTATAAGTATATAGATATATATAGAAATATGTGTATATATGGATATGTGTGTATATATAATTATATATATATATACAAATATGTGTATATATGTATATGTGTGTATATATAATTATGTGTATATATATATATATATATATATATATAGAAATATGTATAAATGTATATGTCTGTATGTATACTTATATATATATATATAAATATCTGTATATATGTATATGTGTGTGTATAATTATGTGTATATATATATATAAATATCTGTATATATGTATATGTGTATATGTATAATTATGTGTATATATATATATAAATATCTATATATGTATATGTGTGTATGTATAATTATGTGTATATATATATATAAAAATATCTGTATATGTGTGTATGTATAATTATGTGTATATATATATATAAAAATATCTGTATATGTGTGTATGTATAATTGATGTGTATATATATATAAATAAAAATATATATGTATATGTGTGTATGTATTATGATGTGTATATATATATAAATAAATATATATATATGTATATGTGTGTATGTATTATGATGTGTATATATATATATAAATATCTATATATATGTATATGTGTGTATGTATAATTATGTGTATATATATATATATAAATATCTATATATATGTATATGTGTGTATGTATAATTATGTTTATATATATATATAAATATCTATATATATGTATATTTGTGTATGTATAATTATGTGTATATATATATAAATATCTATATATATGTATATGTGTGTATGTATAATTATGTTTATATATATATATAAATATCTATATATATGTATATGAGTGTATGTATAATTATGTGTATATATATATAAATATATATATGTATATGTGTGTATGTATAATTGTTTTTATATATGTAAATGTGTGTATATATGTATGTGTGGATGTATAATTATATATATATACATATGTGTATATATGTATATGTGTGTATATATAATTATATATATATATAAATATGTGTATATATGTATATGTGTGTATGTATAATTATATATATATAAATATGTGTATATATGTACGTGTATATATATATATATATATATATATAAATATGTGTATATATGTATGTGTGTATGTAGTTATATATATATAAATATGTGTATATATGTGTATGTGTGTATGTATAATTATATATATATATATAAATATGTGTATATATGTATATGTGTGTATGTATAATTATATATATAAATATGTGTATATATGTATATGTGTGTATGTATAATTATATATATAAATATGTGTATATATGTATATGTGTGTATGTATAATTATATATATATATAAATATGTGTATATATGTATATGTGTGTATGTATAATTATATATATATATAAATATGTGTATATATGTATGTGTGTATGTATAACTGTATAGATATATATAAATAGGTGTATATATGTGTATGTGTGTATGTATAATTATATATATATATATAAATATGTGTATATATGTATATGTGTGTATGTATAATTATATATAAATATGTGTATATATGTATATGTGTGTATGTATAATTATATATATAAATATGTGTATATATGTATATGTGTGTATGTATAATTATATATATAAATATGTGTATATATGTATATGTGTGTATGTATAATTATATATATATATAAATATGTGTATATATGTATATGTGTGTATGTATAATTATATATATATATAAATATGTGTATATATGTATGTGTATGTATAATTATATATATATATAAATATGTGTATATATGTATATGTGTGTATATATAATTATATATATATATAAATATGTGTATATATGTATATGTGTGTATGTATAATTATATATATATAAATATGTGTATATATGTACGTGTATATATATATATATATATATATAAATAAATATGTGTATATATGTATGTGTGTATGTAGTTATATATATATAAATATGTGTATATATGTGTATGTGTGTATGTATAATTATATATATATATATAAATATGTGTATATATGTATATGTGTGTATGTATAATTATATATATAAATATGTGTATATATGTATATGTGTGTATGTATAATTATATATATAAATATGTGTATATATGTATATGTGTGTATGTATAATTATATATATATATAAATATGTGTATATATGTATATGTGTGTATGTATAATTATATATATATATAAATATGTGTATATATGTATGTGTGTATGTATAACTGTATAGATATATATAAATAGGTGTATATATGTGTATGTGTGTATGTATAATTATATATATATATATAAATATGTGTATATATGTATATGTGTGTATGTATAATTATATATAAATATGTGTATATATGTATATGTGTGTATGTATAATTATATATATAAATATGTGTATATATGTATATGTGTGTATGTATAATTATATATATAAATATGTGTATATATGTATATGTGTGTATGTATAATTATATATATATATAAATATGTGTATATATGTATATGTGTGTATGTATAATTATATATATATATAAATATGTGTATATATGTATGTGTATGTATAATTATATATATATATAAATATGTGTATATATGTATATGTGTGTATGTATAATTATATATATATATAAATATGTGTATATATGTATATGTGTATATGTATAATTATATATATATATATATATATATGTGTGTATATATGTAGATGAGTGTATGTATAATTATGTATATATATATATATATATAAATGTGTGTATATATGTAGATGAGTGTATGTATAATTATGTATATATATATATATATAAATATGTGTATATATGTATATGTGTGTATGTATAATTATATATATATATAACTATATATGTATATGCATGTATGTATAATTATGTATATATATATATATATAACTGTGTATATATGTATATGCGTGTATGTATAATTATGTATATATATATATATAACTATATGTATATATGTATATGCGTGTATGCATAATCATGTATATATATATAAATATGTGCATATATGTATATGCGTGTGTATGTATAATTATGTATAGATATATAATATATGTGTATATATGTATATGTGAGTGTATGTATAGTTATGTGTATTTATATATAAATATATATATGTGTGGATGTATAATTATGTATAGATATGTGTATATAAATATATGTGTATATGTGTGTATATATAATTATGTATATACATATGTGTATATATATATACGTGTGTATGTATAATTATGTATATACATATGTGTATATATGTATACGTGTGTATGTATAATTATGTATATACATATGTGTATATATGTATACGCGTGTATGTATAATTATGTATATACATATGTGTATATATGTATACTTGTGTATGTATATTTATGTATATAAATATATATGTGTATATATGTATACGTGTGTATGTATATTGATGTACAATTATGTATGTAAATATATATGTGTATACATGTATATGTGTATATATATAATTGTGTATAATTATGTATATAAATATGTATATGTGTGTATGTATAATTATTTATAAAAATGTATATAAATATATATGTGTATATATGCATGTGAGTGTATGTATAATTATATATATATATATAAATATGTGTATAAAATTGTGTATGTATAATTATGTATAGAAATATGTATATAAATATCTTTGTGTATATATATATATATGTGTGTATATGTATAATTATGTACCGATATATGTATGTAACTATATATGTGTATATATGTTTGTGTGTGTATAATTATGTATAGATATACGGATATAAATATGTGTATTCTGTGTATGTATAATTATGTATAGATATATGTCTATAAATATGTGTATATATGTATTGTGTGTATGTATAATTATGTATATATATATATGTATATAAGTATATGTGTATATATGTATGTGTATGTATGTATCATAATGTATATGTATATTTATATATGTATATATGTGCATATATGTATGTGTGTTTGTATCATTATGTACCGATATATATACAAATATATATGTGCATATATATATGTGTGTATGCACAATTATATATATATGTATGTGTGTGTGTATGTGTAGTTATGTATAGATATATATATATAAATATATATGTGTATATAAGTATATGTGTTTATGCATAGTTATGTATAGATATATATATATCTAAATATATATCTATATGTGTGTGGATGTATATTTATGTATAGATATATATAAATATATATGGGTTTCATATGTATATGTGTGTATGTATAATTATGTACAGATATATGTATATAGTTATATGCGTATATGTATATCTGTGTATGTATAATTATGTATAGATATATGTATATAAATATATGTGTATATGTATATCTGTGTATGTATAATTATGTATAAATATGTATATAAATATATATGTGTATATATGTATATATATTTTTATTTCTATATATAATTATGTATATATAAAATATGTATGTGTGTGTATATATGTATATGTGTGTGTATGCATAATTATGTATATATATATATGTATATATATGTGTGTATATATAATTATGTATATGTATATAAATGTATATGTGTATATATAATTATGTATATATATATAAATATATGTGTATATATGTGTGTGTATGTAGAATTATGTATAGATAGATGTATATAAATATACATGTGCATATATGTATATGTGTCTATGTATAATTATGTGTAGATGTATATAAATATACATGTGCATATATGTATATGTGTCAATGTATAATTATGTGTAGATATATGTATATAAATATACGTGTGTGTATGTATAATTATCTATAGATAAACGTATACATATATATATATATATATATATATATATACACGTATGTATGGATATATATATGTATGTATGTATGTATGGATAGATATATGTATGTATGTATGGATATATGTATCTATGGAGATATATAATATATATATATATATATATGTATGGATATAATATATATATATATATATATATGTATGTATGGATATATATACACGTTATGGAAATTAACGAATTTTAACGAAACTTGGTTATGAGCAAACGAAAATGAATTATTTTGAACATTATTTTTACCGATACTCGTATTTAAGTAGATATTTTGTTTTTAATTAAACAGTATTTGTATATTTATATCTACAGGCCTGATTGTTTTACTTTAAATTTTTATTACGAAAATGTGTGCTACCCAGCAGGATTCGAACCTGTGACCCCTCTTCCATAGGGGAAGCATACCATTTGATCTGGTACCATCTTGACCACTCGACTATGGATAACCTCTTGATCAGACGAGGTTTTTATCATGCTTATATAACACAATTTTCGATCTGTCGCAAACAAGCATATCCGCTCTGAAATGTATCATAATGTCAACAAATTTAAACATGTTACGGAAATTAACAAATTTTAACGAAACTTGGTTATAAGCAACCTACAATTTGTAATGAAGTATTTTGAACATTATATATATATATATATATATATATATATATATATAATGTATGGATATATATATATATATATATATATGTATGGATATATATATGTATAGATATATATATGTATAGATATATATATATGTATGGATATATATATATTTATATGTATGATATATATATATGTATGTATGGATATATATGCATGTATGGATATATATGTATGTATGGATATATATGTATGTATGGATATATATATATTTATGTATGGATATATATATATATATATATATATATATATATATATTATATGGATATGTATGTATGGTATGGTATGATATATATGTATGTATGGATATATGTCTGTATGGATATATATGTATGTCTGTATGGATATATATGTATGTATGTATGGATATATATGTATGTATGGATATATATGTATATATGTATGGATATATATGTATATATATATGTATATTTGTATATAGGTATATATATATATGTATCTTTGTATATATGGGTATATATATAGATGTATCTTTGTATATATGGGTATATATATATATAGATGTATGTATGTATATATGGGTATATATATACATGTATGTCTGTATATATGGGTATATATATATATAGATGTATGTATGTATATATGGGTATATATATATAGATGTATGTATGTATATATGGGTATATATATATATAGATGTATGTATATATGGGTATATATATAGATGTATGTATGTATATATAGGTATATATATATGTATGTATGGGTATGTATGTATGTATGCAGGTGTATATATATATGTATGTATGGGTATCTATGTATGGATATATATATATATATATATATATATATATCTATGTATGTATGGATATATATATATATGTGTATGGATATGTATGGATATATATATATATATGTATGGATATATATATATATATGGATATATATATGTGTGGATATATATATGTATGGATATATATATATGTATGTATGGATATATATATATGTATGGATATATATAATTATGTATGGATATATATATGAAAGTATGGATGTATATGTATGTATGTATGGATATATATAAATATGTATGTATATATATATATATGTATGGATATATATGCATGTATATATATGTATATGTATGTATGGATATATATGCATGTATATATATGTATATGTATGTCTGGATATA